>VYZM01014754.1:285560-358669 GCA_013398915.1 Dromas ardeola
TTTGAAAAGTGGGGGGTTTTTTTTTTTTTTTTTTTTTTTTTTTGGAACCTAGATGGTTTCACAGAACAAGTTTCTAAAAATGAATCTGTATGAAATTTCATACAGAGGACTAAAAATCTCACAGTTACAAGGACAGAGATGAGAGCAAGTGAATGTTTTTCTCTGCTATTCTCATAGTCAATCTAGAGCAAATATGAGAAAAAGAGGCCCTAACATAGCTAATGAATTACGGATTTCTACCATGACCTCTCCCTCGCACCAGGGAGCAGCAGCAGCACAGAAAAGGAGGCAATAACACACCACTGCCAGGTGGCAGCTTCCTCAGTGCTAGTTTTCTACAGCAAAGAACTGTCTTGGTAGCATCTCAGCTCACCAGCTTGCTGACACCCCAAAAAATATCAGAGGAAGCAACAAAATTCCGCCCTGGTATCTTGAGATATCTCTTTTGATTACTCCTTTATTTCCAGTGGAGAAATCCTAGTCAAATATGCCCAGCACTTGACTGGGAACATAATCCATCGGCCAAGTCTCTCCCCTCATCCTTTTGCAGATCTGCTGGAGAGCTTTAGCTCACAGCAATACCTGATGGTCTCAGGTGAAGAATTCCCTAGACCAGTACCTGGTTTGATGGGCAAAAGAGACAAGTCCTTAAACAAGTCCTGGCAGAAGATCTGGTTAAGAAATTAGGCATCTCATGACAATCAAAGTAGAAACTTGTTAAACAAAACCCAGTGTATAATAATCATTGGCATTAATCAGTGACTTCAACAAGGAAAGAAAATATTTTAAGAAATGGACAAAACAGTTGAGGGTAGAGTAATTTATAAAGACAGCATTCAGTGATAATGCAGAAAGGGAGAAGCATGCTTGCTTATTATATATTCACGTGAGAAGCGACTCTTTTGGTAAGGAGACCCATATTAATACATGTTACAGAGGGGTGGAAATGGAGAGCTTTTGAGCTCGTTACACCAACCAAATTTTGAAATAGCCTTAGCTCAGTGTTTTGTATGGACACTGCACGCTCCCCTCTCATCTCAAGTCAGCTGAAATTTGCAGACAATTAAAGGCTGGAAGAATAGAGGGAACAACACTGCTCATATATTTAGTTGGTGGAATGAGTAGAACTGGAAGCGAATACTGATATACTTTTTTTTTTTTTTAAGGCATGTTCCTGTTTATCTGTGTCCTGAAGAAACACCAGGGAGGAAGTTTTGGTTAGAAAAACAGGCTAGAACTTAAGTAGCTTTTCAATCTGCAGTAGATGCAGGAACAAATTTGGTCAAATTATTCTTTTTAGAATATTATGTAGGATGACTTTAATTTTGCCAGCTGCTTATGTTACTCACCTAAGGATTGTCTTTTGGCATGTATAGTGTCTCACAAAATGAAGCTTCCCTCTTTCCCCAGGGAAGGTTGCATCCCCTAGTGCTTACATCAAGGCTAGCGGTATCATCTAAGTTAAACTGGAAAGAAGAAAAGTCTTGAAAAGATGCAAGCCTTTCATTCTAAATTATAAGCAGTCCCTAATTAAGGGAAACATTCCCTTATGAGTGGATTATTGCATGTGATCTTACAATTGCATTTCCTACACTTTTCAGAAGCGTTTCCTACTTGTCACCACCATCTATGGTAACATACCACTGATCTAATTCAGCACAAGAACACACATAATTTCACTGTAAATATACTAAGTAATCCTCTACATTTTCATTACGCAGGTAAGAATAACTATCTTTTTTTTTTTTTCAGAAAGGTTCATTGCAGTTCATTTACCTTAAGCAACACACTAATTTTACCGTGACAGGCAAGGATTGTACTCCCTTGGCACCAGGGAGTACACGGAGCCAGGCTTGTTCCCACTCTGCAGTGTCTTGCTGACTGATTAGCATTAGGTGACTTCAAGTCTCAGAGGTTTTACTAAATTTCAAATATATTCATGTTTCCTTGGCCAAGGGATTATCTCATTCTCTGGAGGTTTCCAATTTTAGATGGCTCTTCTAAAATATTCTCCAAGAAAAGCAGGGCTATCACTCAGAGAGGAAATTTCGAGGTGCATGGAGCACTACTGAGCTGAGGAACGTCTGTGTTTCCACGTAGCAAACAGCATACCACAGTACCGCAAGCATTTCATATTGGAATAAAGTTTAGCTACTTCATTCTGCTAAGGTAAAGAGATGCCATTATCTCAAACGGCACCTTGAATGTTTTGCTGCCATAGCAGTATCTGTCTTTTCAATAAATCAAGCAGAACTTTATAGGATGCTATCTGCAGACCTGTTATGGGCTAGAAGCACCTTTCCACATAAGTCATGTAATTGAAAAATGCAAGTGTGAGAACATGTCAAAGACTTCCAGCATTTTCTGATGCTAACTAAAGGAAGTATCTTCTGATGAAATCATTGAATTGTAGGGGCAGATTCTTACGACATCCAAGGCCTAAGAATCAGAGAACGTCCAGAATGACAGTCAGGTCTAAGAATTCCAGTTTTCACAGGTAATCTAAGGAGGTTATCCAGATTGTACTTGTAATTGTTATCCAACTTGTACACAAAGTTTGAGCATTTGGGTGCAGGAATTCAGATTTAGAAATGAAAACAATGACAAACAAGTTCACCTTTTGGTTATTTAGACCTCTGGGCTACCTGAAATCTTTGGTCCTCTAGGGAAGAGCGAAACAATTCCTCAGCATTAGTCCACAAAAACATGATTTACAATTGCAGACAAAACATGGAATGAAATAGACCTACAATGAAAGAGCAATTAGAAGTTTGTTAATTTATTTTCAAACACACACCATGCCTCCCTCTCCCTTCTTCAGGGATCAGAAGCACCAAAATAGAGTGAGGCACACTTCTTCCACAATTCCTTTCCTGGCTGAAACCAGGAAACCCTGGAAATCTCACAGGAAAGACCTTTTCCAACAGCAGACCTTTAGGTTTGCGTCAAGCAAGCGGAGAGTTTTGGATAATTATGTGTCCCTTGACCAGATTTCCCTAACTATTCATTGAACTACGCTATGTGTTTCTGATCACTGATAAATACATGCAGTTTATTTTGACATTCATTTAGGTGAGCATTTCTTCCATTTTCGCTAAACTTCTCAGAAAGCACAATATTCAGAAATGCTTAAGAAACTGAGGAGTCTGAGACTTCTGAAAATGGGACCTAGGTGTTTTATTTCTATTTTTTATGAAAAGCCTAGGCACTCAGATTAGCTTTTTGAAGATTTTTAGCTCTTCTGTATGCAGATCAATGCCTAGTGTGGTTTTCAGAAAATAGCTAGGGAACTAAGTTTCTTCAGAAGTGTTTTTCTTACTGGCTCATTTGTGCTGAAGTCCTAAGGAAATCTTCTGGAAAGTTATTTATATCAATAGCTATCACACCACTGAAGTCATCCAATCTAATCATCCCCAGAGAGTTGAACAATGGGATTTATAAATAGCAAAAATATCCTGGATATCGCCTCCACTATTTTAAAAACACTGGTCATACAGACTAGTAACTAAGAAGAAATCTCAAGGACACAATCCCTCATTGAATGTCAGAATACGCGCACATTTGTCATTGCCAAGTGTGTTCCTAAGGGCCAGATGCTTTTTTCTGATCAAAAAACCATTGAATGCAACAGACAAAGGTCTCGTGATAGTCCGTATATTCTCTGCCTGGCTCTTAGTCTCTCTCTTATAATCATACAAGTAGGAGCAGCTAAAGGGATAACTGTAACTGTGTTGATAGATGGCCTGGAAATACAATAGTTAAGACAAGCTAATAGAAAGCACTACCCTAGCTTCTGAATAAAAGGAAGATTGCATTCAAGTAGTTCTTTATTCAGAGTCCATTTGCAGATGAATGAAATTTTGCCATCATCTTCATTGCAACTTAAGAGGCTGACTTCGCGACGGTCTCTAGGTTTGTTTTATAACTTAGTTCATTTGAACATTGAGTTCAAATCCAAAGTGCTTCAGATAGTAGAATATGCATTATTTCAGTAGTATATAAGCATGTTTTTAATTCTTTGGTGAAATTACACGCTTTCCCTCTCTGATGAGTACTGCTTGAGAAAAGCCAGAATATCTTAACGCCTTTTTCTGCTTTTAGGTTTTACAGTCTTCAGCAGTTCCTCCAAAGCAGGCTAAAAGTAACCAAAGATCTCCCTACATTTAGTTCCTCATTTATTTCTAATAAATAGTAAATACATTTATTTCTAAATTATTTCTAATGCCAAAAAAATAGGAGTGGTTTTTCAGATGACATTGAGGTAGACCTATCTCCATAATGTGTTAAAAAAAAATTACCAACATCACTTCTGAGGGTATGAACGAAGTCATTTTACATGAAACTAAGAAAGCACACAACACAACCTAGAATGCCAGCAAATATTTTGCAGCACTTGCAAAACATGACCACTATTCTGTAAGGGATGGGGGTTTCTTTGTTTAGGGAAACAGAAGGGAATTTTTTAATAGTTTAATAACTGCCAGACAAATTGACTACATGCTGGGAAGCATCCTGGAAAGATTAACAACTTCAAAAGTGTTGATTACGCTTTCCAGAATTTCTTTTCTGTATCTTTAAAAAATAGGTATGTATGATCTACAAACATTTTTTCCTATCTTCCAATAGCATCCAGGTAGTTAATAAATAAACACTACACACAATATATTCAATTCCACCACTGGAACCCACTTATGAAGTCCTAGAGCATCCAGTTCAGTTCAACGATCTTGTGCATCTACCAAGGTATCTTATTAGAAAGAAACATAATGCTCATACCTTGACCCTTCCCCTTGAGTCTTTACGTGACTTTTAAAAGGTGAGCACATTGTGATACTGACAGTTCAGTCTGACTAATTATTTCATTACACATTTTAGTTTTCAAATATGTCAAACTTTAACCAGCTAGGTTAAAATTTCTTCTTCTTGGACTCCAGATTTTTTATTTTTTTTTAAAAAAGTTTGATAGAAAATAGTTCAGCCATTTTTGGAACAAACTTCGTGAAGGATGGTTTTGCCCACATTCATATTTTTCATCTGTTTTCTGAAGAACCCTAATGATTTATAACAGGAGCTTGAAATCTGGCAGTGAGACAACCCTCAAGTTAGAATGGTATCTTTTTTGTCCCCGGGAAAATCCATTCTTAATCAGGTGGATTAAGAGTTACAGAAAAATCCCAGTTGGTATTTACAAAACAGAAACCGGTACATTTTGATTATCTGAACGTTTCAACAGGAACATGCAAGCCCCGAAGCCTGCGGAGCCCCTTGTCCTGAGCAGGTACTACAGGTCTGAAGGTACAGCTCAGGACAGCTTTAGTTCTTGAACAGAACTCTGTTGTTTTCTTACAGCAAAACCATGACATCAATAGAAAAAAATATAATGAAAAAGTTAACAAGAAAGAAAAAGCTAATTAGAAGTCAGTTGGGTATTAAACACTCTTAACACTATTTATACACTGTAAGACAGCATTAGAGCCATTTAAGCTTAGCCTGTATAATAACTTCCCTAGAATTTAAGGGCTTGTTCCTCAGCTGTTGTAACTCAGCTCTACTAATATCAGTGGAGTTACATTAGTTTGCCCTGACTAATATTCTTTATTTAAGCAGTCAAGCAAATAAAATCACTTTTCCTGTGCTTTTAAAGTCATTCCTAAATGCCATCTGAAAGGCTCCTTCAGTGCACTAAAACCCCCAAACGCCAGCACCCTGATGTTGGGCACAGCCCTGAACTGGCCACACATTCCAAACTGCGGGTCAATAGGAGTTTCACAAGGGTACCCAAGGTCACTCCTTCCTCACAGCAACTTCAGAGGGAGGGGAAAGAGGGTTTGAAAAAACATTCCAGATTTCTGCAGAGTTTTTCTAGCTGCGCAGACACAGAAGTCATTGCAATGTCCAGAGGGACAGCCTTAGCAAGCCTGTGACCTCCTATGACAAACTGGACCATGGCATTTCAGAAGGGATTTGCTTGGGATTGTCAAACACGTGCCAAAAAGAGATTCAGTTCTTGAATTTTTTCAATCGAGTAGCACTATATTTGGACTGGAAACAGCCTGTGGATGAGCAGGAATAACCATTAGAAGGCAAGTGAAAGGTTTCAAGCAGATACTACAGTCAAGGAAGAGACAACTTGAACGTATCTTGGCACGTTTCCATACTGACTCAAGCAACACTTTTTCCCATGACATCAGATTCAAAACAAACAATATATTATAGTCCATATGTTGATTAAAGAAAACCCAAGCAGTGCAGAGGCATGCACCAGCCTACCGAACACCGACTGAGCAAAAGCTGGATTGCTTGCAAGCCATGGAAGTTAATCAAACAAATAAAAAGCCCCAAGTTTTCAGGATAAGGAGCCTGGGTAAGACTTCTCAGCAAGATGAGGTTGTGAATACCGAGGTAAGATTGAAAG
Organism: Dromas ardeola; assembly: GCA_013398915.1. Classification (NCBI taxonomy): domain Eukaryota; kingdom Metazoa; phylum Chordata; class Aves; order Charadriiformes; family Dromadidae; genus Dromas; species Dromas ardeola. The sequence goes on from VYZM01014754.1 coordinate 291,976, forward strand.
CAAACTGCCTAGATAGAAGTTACACAAGTCTAACTAGATGACAAATACAACAAGGGAACAGTGCTTTGAATATGCAGCAGTCATAAGGCTCAGAAGACTGAAGTTCGTTGCAGATAACATGCTTAAAGAAGCTAAACTTCTGTACCTACCGGAAGTCGCGTGGCATTTGCCTGAGAAATCTGGGCTACAGAATGGTTTGCAGTCAGAGTTGAGAAGATCTTTTGGCAGATTGAACATGTTCCCAGTAAGATGATGCTGAGGGTAAACATGCAAGAGATATATAAATGCTGTTTTCAGAGGAATAATGCTGCTTTCTTAGAAGTGACTGTATTTTAAGGGAAGAAAGCTAGAACGCAGTCCTCATGACGTGCCAGCACCATTTATCAAGAACAGTTAGTAAATCACACCATTTAGCAACTTAAAATTACATGGTACATTTTAAAATTCAAAACAAAACCAAAACCATGTTCTACAGGAGAAAGAGATACTTGCTAAGCATAGTATATTGATGCTGTTTACAAAAGAATTGGGAATTGCACTGACTTTAACATAGCCTAGTAACAGTAGTGCTTACTGCATACAGCTGATTTCACTGTGATATTTTATCAGACCTTGACTTAACTGATCCATTGACCCTGCGTAATAAGAATCAGGAGGCCAGCATTGTTCTTCCTCACAGAATTTAATAAGTCAAAATTAGAAAGGAGCCCTGTCAAATGAGGACAAATTTGACTAGGAGGATAAATTAGGCAGGCTACTAAATTTCAGTTGTGTTTTAATCCTATGAGCTTAGATAATTTTGTTAATAGCCACAGCAAATTATGTAATAAAATGTTGTATTATTGTCACTGTAAGGTTAAAGTGGAAGAACCTAGGTTTATAGAGGTATTAAGGGTAGGTATTAAGAAAATAACATTTATATTGTTTGTGCAGTACTGAACACATTCACAAGAAACACCTTGTTCATTAGCCAGACTTCTGAAAACTCATTTCACTTATAGATTTTTTTTTTTTCTTTTTAAAGTGATAGATATACTTAAAGGAGGGGTTTTCTAGTTTTGTACATCCGTCTCCATTTCCTTATACTGTTTCCAAATGCTTCAATCCCCGGAATGACTTTTGTTAGTGTCAAACTACACAGTGAAAATCTCAGCTAAAAAAATATCTGTGTAAACAAATTTGGCAACCATAATTCTTTGCCATTCAATTTGGATCTCTGCTGCCATTTCCTTCTAGACTTTTGTCTATAAAAATATTTAGATAACAGCAGACTTAGTCCATCCCAGGTACTGTCAAGAAGAGAGGCATAGAAGTGTGCTGCTTCCAAGCAACAGCAATCCTTTTGAGACAGCCGCAACACCAAGCAGTTATCTGTAAAGAAGATCCTAAAGACCCTTAGTATTAATGATTACCTCCCACATCTCTATGTGCTTTATTGTACATTTGCCACAGTTATTTAGAACATGCAATGTTTTGAAAGTTGAATATTAGTGCCAATTGGGGTGTGCTAACATCTGCATATTGCTCTTACACTGATCTTCAGTGCCTAATTCCTGAGAGAAAACTTTTAATTTTTTTTTTTCCCCACATAGCTCACAATTCTGCTTTGCAGGAAGTAATGGTGATATATTGGCCAAATTTGTTGCATAAAGATCACAAGGGTTTTGAGGAGGCAGAATTTCACATCTTTATAAAATAGTTGGATTAAGTATAGTCTCTAGGTCCAATCTGAAACAACAGGTATAGAAATTAAGTACCTGCCATCATTCCAGACTCACATGCAAGTTACACAGGGTATAGTGCATGCGAATGCTTCTTTACAACTCTATATTTAAATAAAGTAAGTCATAACACTGTGTGTTTAAGAGCTTAACTTAAGATACAGTTAACAGTTACTTGGCTTTCACTCATCAGTTTAAAAGTCTATCCTGTAGGTTCAAGAAACTCTAAAAGAAAAAAAAATTAGACTAGGTCTAGTAGCCTTAACTAATCCTTATGAAGTCATTAATGTTAAGCTGACGAAAGCAAATACGGGTAGTTTGACAACTATCAGAAATGTTAGTTATCTTTCAGCCCATGCTCTTGGTTTTAAGTTGAGGCTGTACATTCCCTGCAGCGTGCAGAAGGAGGGAGTGCAGCGAGGTATGACTGGGAAGAAACATTCTGAACCTGATGACAGGCACTTGTGTGTAAGACGAAGTAGTTATTTATGCTTTCAACAGTGCTACGCTTCCCATCTTCGATGCCTAATTCCTCACATACAGGCAGAGGATACAGAGGTAGAAACGGACACGGTGCAGTATAAGGTTGCAGTGAGTAGCACTGTATCCATTCCATAGAAAAAGCCTGCCTTTACAGAATTATACATGATTAAGTAACTAGGATCTTGATTAGGGTCAATATCAGCACTGATGTCACTACTGCAAACACTTTGTAGGAGCTTTTTCTATATTCATATTTTAAACTCAGGCAAGTAACATCTGCTTATGTAACAGTGAATTGTTTAAATCGTAGCAAGAGCTTTTTTCATTATTAACTTAATCAGCACAAATTACCACAGTATCTGTTGCACTGGATGCATGCAAGACAACATCTCTGCAACTTCGTTTTGCTTTTAGTAGTCACGCCACCAGCAATTACAAGCACCAGCTAGGCAAATCATAGTTTCCACATTTTACCTAACTGTTCCATGAAACTCACTTTAGTGTAACATGCCAGCATTTTTTTTTAATAGAAAAACCAGATATTTTCACATTTAGTCTCTTAGTATATTCTATACACATAATTGCTTTTGAGATTGTATTTATTTTAGTATATGAGAAGCAATTGAATGGCATAGTAGACTATCATGAAGTACTAGGCAAAAAAATCTTCTCCTGGACTGACCCAGCTGTCGAACATCGCTTTTCAAAAGTCTTGAAAAACATGTTAACTGCTACATCTTAGTTTTCGTGCACCTCAGCAGTTCTTCATTCTGTCTGGAAGTGTAAACTATGAAATGACTGTTCTTGCAGTATTCAGAGTTTGGCCATAGCCAAGAAATCCTGGAATTGTAATAGTGTATTCTTTGGGGTATATTCAATGTTAAACTAAATCTCCAAATGTTTCTTGGCTCATCCACCATTAACTGGACCTTGAACTTACCATTTGTATTCAATGGCAGGGGGCTAATGCTGCCATCTGTTTTGACAAATGTTTTCCATTGCTTCTGCATAGCTGACAGAACATGAGGCATATTAGGAGAAGGTTAAGTTCTCTTTCTGAACCACCAAGAATTCCTTGAGTCCTTGGAAATCTCATCAGAACATAGCTAAGCAGCTAATTGTAAATCTGTTTGTAAAGGATTTTAGTTTGTCATGAGCTACAGGTCTTAAAATCTTTCTAGATCCTTATCACTTGTTCTCTGAGCATCTGCCTACTCTTCATTCCTTCAGGTCAAAAAATCTTTACTGAGTGGAAAATCATAGCTGGAGGCATTCTGCCAAAAAAAAAAAAGCGAGTATCACTTCAACTTTTGTCTTCTGCACTTTGTTTTAAATACAGAGCACAAACCAGTTATAACTCTGCATGTTAAAGAACAGCAGTTGTGCAAAGTCAGATTTTTTTATTAAAACCAGCAATCCATAAACAGACTTTTAGGAACAGGGCTTTATCTTTCCTACAGTAAAGCCAAAGAAAGACTGCCTGTTTAGAGTTGTTAGGTGCAACTTGAATAGCTTCGGTACAATAGGAAAGTGGCAACTCTAATATTCAGTGCCAATGAGCTCTTATTTAGCCTGCAAGAGATTTTGATAATCAGGTGTATTTTTAATAGTACTTTCATAGCAGAAAAGCATTAAAAGTACTTGCTTCTTAGAAGGTAAGCATATGCAGCAGCTTCATTTCAGTGTAACTTCACAGAATGGCTGAGGTTGGAAGGAACCTCTGGAGGTCGTCTGGTCCAGCCTCCCTGCTCAAGCAGGGCCAGCTAAAGCCCAGGACCACATCCAGATGGCTTTTTGAACATCTCCAACAATGGAGACTTCCCAACCTCTCTGGGGCAACCTCTGCCAGTGCTCAGTCACCCTCACAGTAAAAAAGTGTTTCTGATGTTCACAGGGAACCTCCTGTGTTTCAGTTGGTTTCAGCTGTGGTCATACTATACGTGCAGCCCTGTATCACACTGTACATGCACCAGAAGCCTGTCTGAAGGATCCAGAGAGATTCCCAGCCTTAGCCTGGCAGTCACTTACCCTGCCAGGGCACAACAGAAGGGTTTTGATCTTTCCAGATGCATCAGTTGCTCCTGTGCCATCGTATGCTCTATGAAGAAATTTAATAGTTTCCAGATGTTGGCTCATAGGGTGCTGACAACTGTTGTACAATTATAGTATCATAAAACAGTATTATGAGAAGGATCAGAAACACAGAAGAGTTTTACAGCATTTGGAAATTTTAGCTGACAAGAACAAAATACGATGCTGCTTGTAACACCGTACTTGTTCAGCATTGCTGCCTAGGAACCAGCAAGGCTTGGATACTACTTCTTTGAAGCCTTTTAGATCAACAAACAGTCAGATTGGTTCTCACACATGAGGAGGAGAAAAGGGTATATAGGCTTTGGGTAACTGCACAACTACTTCTATGCATAGAGGTTACTGGAGCCCTTCTTTAAATACCATTTGACTATGGTGTGGCAGCTAGATGAGATATTAGCCCCACGAATTTAAGAAACTCTAGGTGTTTTTTATAGTTTTACTATAGTCTAGTATCAGTTTCCTCCAGCAGCACTTTCTCACATTATTCTACAGATGTAAGGACATTTGTCCAGATCAGATTTGTACTGCAGCACCGCAATAGCACAATTGAAGTGTCCCTTTTGGAAGAAAGTAATCTTTGAATTTATTATGTAATTTCTAGCATAAGTTACTATTTCTGAAATACTATGTAATTACTTAAGTAATGTAATGATTAAATATTAGTAAGTAGATCTTGTAAAAAATGATAAAAACATTTAATATAAAACATTGAAACTTCATTTTCTCTTGCACTGTACTTAAACAGATCAATCTCCTTTCTGAAACACACAATTCTTCATTTTTGCATTTCCTATTTGTCTTCACATTCAAAACACGTCCAGAGAGCAGAAAAAGTACCAGAAGAAAACTAAAAAACTGATCACATCACTCATTTTTTAAATCATTATCAGATTAAATGATAAAACTTTCTTTACAAAAATGAAAGACAGGCAGGAGTACATGTATAATTTAGAATTTTAAAAATACACCAACATTAGTATTTTAAGACTTAAGACAGACCTAAAAAGGATTGAGTCAAGCTTCTCTTTGCATATCTGAAAGATACTAGACCCTGGAAAGCTTGCCATTTTTCAGAGATATTTTAAATATAAAGACAAATGTAAAAGGGGGTTCTGCATGCACCCCATTTAGAAACTATTCGTTCATCTGTGAAAGCAAAGACAACTCTCTTCATATAAATTACAATAAAAGCAGCCAGATGATTTGTGAGTTTATCTTGTATTTAAAAAGGTGACCATGTAGCAACCAGTAAACACACATCAAGAGAAGAGGAGGGAAGCCCAGTGATATTAACCATAAAACATTTGAAGGGCAAAACTAAGAAGAAATATTATTTGATCTGTTTTAGTCCATCTGACCTTTTTATATCCACATTTAACTAACAGGTCATTAATATCCGTGCAAATGTAAGCAAGGAAATTTTGAGCCGAGATGTCTTGTTCAAAGTAATAAAACCTTTATTCACACTCAGCTTGTACATCAAACATTTCATAACTTGGCAGCCCTGAACAAACATTCGGAGAGCCACCAGTCCAACAGCACAGAACGGAATCAGTCAGTATCTGTTCACAAAATTCTTACACCATTATGAAAAAAAAACCCAACCAATTACCATTTTTTTCCCTGAGAGAAACCTGGCTACATGGCGGGGGTGGGGGGAGAAGAATCAGATAGCAAGCTGTGTGCAATAGGGCTTTTAGTTTTCCCTTTTTGCCTTCTAAGTAGAAGGGATTCCTTGCAACTGAAGTTCTTTTGCAGATTATAACTTCCTAAAGAGCCACAAGAGAATTTACTCATCCAAGTTCCCTTAATTCAGTCCTGTCCTATTCTGAAACATTCTTAAATGCTAAGATCAGCAGAGAGCAAGAACGCATGTCAAAAGATATGCCGTTTTTCATTCACGAGATAACAGATACCACTTTTCTAAGTTAGCTGTTTTCGATTTATCAGAAATTCTCAGCTTACCACTTAAGACCATTGAATTTCTTTGAGCGGACTGTGCTTTACCATGTACCATATAAACCAGAATATAATACAAAATAAAGCAGAATAAAATACTAAGCAGAATAGTATTTTTAATACACTTTTTCAGCCATTGTCTTGTCAAATTAAGAGGAAAACTTGTTTGAGAAAACCCTTTTTAAAAAATGGAATCCCAAACAGAATTATGCCTTCCCAACTCCAAAGAAATCCATTTGCTTCATGGCTTTAAATTTGTAAAGAATTTTTCTGTAAGGTTTGGTTTTTAGACATGACTGAAGTTGCCATTCTCACAATAAATCCTCATAGGTCTAATAATGTCAGTGTTCCCAAATAAATGCTATGCTAAATTTTCAAGAATGGTTTAATTGACTTTGAGGTCCTCATAGCTCTGATTTTAATAGTTTCTGATTCTATAAACAATAACAGTATGGATCAGGTGTAGTAGTGAGTCTCATTTTGAACTGGGCTTAAACTGAAATGGTTAAGGTTTCTCTTACATCTTTCCCATGGGATGAGAATGATCCTGCAGTACATTAATCTCATAGACTTGAATGCTTTGTTAGCAAAGTCCCAGTGTTTTCAGAAGCAAGTACAATTTAATCAAGTACCACATTTTTAAAAATTCAAGATTATTCATGAAGGCCTTTAGCAAAATAAGCAAATACATATATTACTATAAAATATAATCTATATACACAGAATTATTTTAATACAGTGCCAGATCAGCAGTAATTCAAAGAAAAGAGTACGTAATGAAGAAACTGATAAGAGACATACATAGCGCAGGCTTTGGAATGACTAGCTGAATCAACAGTATGACTAATGGTATGAATTTCATCTGACAGCACATCTTTGCAAAGCACCACTATAAAGATGACTAGTCAGGGAAGGAAAACTGATGACTTATTCTGTCAAAAGCATCTCTGAGTGTAAGCGGAAGCAGAGAGTATCCAATGCACATGAAAATAAAATTGGTTGTCTGGGCTTACAGCAATCCCTGCCTGTGGAACAGGCTGTGGGTTGTGTGTACTCTTTATGAGCTCTTCTTTCCACAACTCCAAAATATGTCGTGCACCAACTGTAGTTGTGGTCATTTAGTTCAGCAAGTACCATTCAAGGTCAAACACTTTAAAGGAACGTGGAGACAGCCACGGCTATCAGAAAAGTCTGATTTTAATTACAGAACTTAACCACTAAAAATAATTAACATCCACGTCCGATTGCTTTGGGTCCATAACACGTATCATAATATTTCTTGAAATGGTGTGCTGTGTTTAACAAACTGATCATACGCGATTTCAGTTTTACTTGTAATCAGTCCTGAAAGTTTAATTACTGCTGCCACTTGTATATGCATTTTCTCTGTCTTAAGTACTAAATGAAACCGATTCGCTTCAGACAGTTCCTGGGGCTAAATTTCTGGAAGTCTATTTTAGGATCTTTGTTCAATTTATTACTAATCCCACTGCCAGGGATCTGCATTGGGTTCTAGAGCATGGGGACTTCAAAGGCAGACCCCCTACGCGCCCCCTTTGATTTAGGCAATTATACAGTGGTAATTACTGTGAATTTAATTACTGTTCTGATGATGCACATAACTGGAGTGGAATACACTCCCCCCCCAAACATTTTCTGGGAACAGAAAACATAGATGAGAAGTGAATTCTTGAGCCATTAGACCCGATCTCTGCTATGACAGGCACCGTATCGTCTGACCTCTCAGAGCACTCAAACTCCACCATGGAAGTAGCTCACTTTGACGTCCTTGAGTCAAATGAATAAAAGGCTTTCCCTGCTTTAAACATTAAGAGCCCCTTCTAATTTGCAGTCTAAAATGGCTTTAAGTCATCATGAATTTGTTGGTGTGTCAATGCTATCGCTTACCTTAATTAATCTCTTCTCACTAGCATTTACCTTCTTATGTAATATGTAAGACTGTCTTCCATTTTGCTAGCCTAAATAAAACAAGTTTCCCCATCTTTTCTTATGTGTCAGATCAGCTGACAGATTCGACCAAGCTATCTGTAATATTTTATTTTTATATTTTTTTTCCTATTTTCTGTTCCCTGCCAGATATTCAGGGTAAGTTTTGTAGGAAAGTCTGCGGCAGGACTTTTCTGTGGTACATGGCACAGTCTAACCAGATTACCAGTCTTACCTAGGAAGAAGGAACTGCACACCTTCTCAAAGCACACATTCCCTATGGTTTAGGCCACAAGTCTAAGACAAGCCATGCAGTAACATATACTTGTTTCACTGGTAAGCTCATTTACACATTTATTGTAGCCTGCCATGTTTACTGAACCACCATCCTGTTTGGCTTTCAAGGTTCTCCATTCTCTTCAGACCACTGAAAAACCACACAAGGTCACAAACAGAAAATGATGAGGATTCTAAGAGAAGAACAACTTTTGCAGTTATGTCCCCAAACGTCCTTTGTCTCTCCTTACTCACTGAATGGCTTCTGTTTGGTTGGGTTGGGTTTCTGCCATAAAAACCATCTAGTAGTTCTTCATTTGCTACCCACCTTCCTTATCCCTTCTTAGCCAAATATGGTTCCTTTACTGCCATGGAGCACCCAGACTTCTGTATCTAACTGAAACCCTTGAATTCAGAATAATCTTAATAAGTCAAAGATGAAAATAAAGTCACCTTCCTCCCCTCACAGAATTTGTCGTTTCTTACTCTGAAAAATGTTGCCCCCCATTTCTACTGCTGTTCTTTAAGACAGCCCTGCAGAAGAGTATTCAGCACCAAGTGATGAGCTCATTTTAAGAGCTGCATTCAACGAAATTTCCACCTCCATATGGCATACGAATTATAACCTTCTATCATGGACTTAACAAGCTGTGGGCTGCTGTTAATTGTCACTTCCAGGTTTCAATGTTGTTTATAAGCCACTAATAAAACCTGCTGTTGTTCTTACTGACAAATTAGAAAATTCTAATTTTTAAGGATACACTTTGCACCCTATTTTCCTTCTCCCTCTTATTGAATTCCTGCTTTGACTTTCTCCTGTTCATCAGAAATAGGTCAAATCTTGATGTTTTGTTGATATTTTCTTCATATCTTTTTCAGGCAAAGTTCTTCAAGGAAAGAACTATAGGCCAAATACCTTCTGCTGTATCTGCTCTTGTTACTGAGAAAACAACTTGTCCTCTTCATGTTTATTATGGCAGAGTCTCTGGTGAATAACATGTAAACAGAACACATACAATATGAAAATGCATTTAATATTTTATTATATTTTAGCTGCCTGTTAGATACCCTTACCCCAACCAGTAATTTATAATCATGTGCAAGAGGCAGCTTCCTGAATTTGCATAATTTAGAAATGGCAAAGCAGAAGCAACATGGTGAAGGTAATTATGTGGTTGTTTTCTTCAAAACAACATTAGAGCAGAGCTTAGTGGATCGGTGCAGCGTCTGCAAAGTTCTGCCCATTAGTAATTGCAAAGCTTTCAGATGAGGCCCTGAAGAACATGAGCTGCATTAATTCCACTTAATTAGAGAGTTTTTATTAAATTAGTTGTCAGATAATTGTAAAGCAGACATTGGAGTTGGGGCTTTCAGAGTTGCTTGAGAAAGTTTAGGGTACATAAAACAAACACTACTGGAATTGCCAGAAAGAAGGCACTTGCGTCAGCACAGTTTCCAGCCCAGGACTCCTCTGCTTCCCCGTCAGCACCTCACACCCAGGCAGACACTCGCAGGGCTTCAGAGGGTGAAGATGTGCAGGTCTCCAGTCACCACATTCTTCCCCCCCACAGCAGGCATTCGGAAGAACAGACCAGGGTCACGCTTTATAACCGCGATCTATAGATGGGCTCTCCAAAGAAGCTACTTTAACCTCAAGGCCATATCCGCAGCTGTAAAACATCTACATGGCCTGGAGAGAAGGATCCCTCCTTCAGCCTCCAAGGCATTTCCCAGCACAAAGTGCAGCTGTTTGGGGTTTGTGCTGGGAATAATGTGGAATTACAGCTTTTAAAGTCCTGCACTTTTTATAGTTAATTGAAAACTAAATCTGATTGGAATTTACCGTAGAGAGGTCAGATAAACCAGAAATGTGGTTTGCATGCTTCCTCTAGATACACATCAAAGGAAAACCCAAACAAAAAAGGCTATTCTTTGCACTTATAATTGGCACTAGTAATAGGCTTTATACAACAGATTTAAATTCCCTAGGAAGAGGCATGTTCTCTTATACACGCCTCTAACTGAAAGAAAAAATAACCTGATAATGCAAGCTGAAAACAGATAATGCAATAAAAGTTATGCACCTGAACAGTTACACAGATGCCTGGCATTGCTAGTGATCCCCTCAGGTTGATTAGAAAGTAGAAAAGACCAGCATATTCAGAGCAAATTACATCAGCACAGTCTGGCAGCTCCCGGAGGGACAAACAGGCAGTGTCACTTGCCTGCTCTACACCAAGAGCCATGAGCTCTACCCAGGCCTCACTCTCCTGACCTACACATCAGAAAAAAGTTATCCTGGCTCCAGGGTAGAGTATACATCATGGAACTGGATCCCTAAGTTCCAAGTAGCTCTTTAAGCCTCCAACTACATATTAATTCTCTTCCTCAGAACATTAATTGTGCTTAAAAGACAAATTTTACATGTATGCATATGAGATTCCAACATACTATAACCACGTGTGCAAAGTAGAAAGGAAACCCAAGTAAAGTTACTTTCCAGGCTATCTTCCTCTTGGTTTCTGGGCTACTAGAGTAACTCCTGCTTTGCCTTTAGAGATCTCTTCCCTGACTCCATGCACTAATACAGAAGCAAGATGGAACTATGTGTAAATTGCATATTAAGATGTATGCACAGTACATCCATTTAATCACTCATTAGCTTCCTGAACTATATTTTCCTTGCCATGTGAAAAGCTATTATTTTTTTATCTCTTTTCTTGAGTAAATAATTCAGAAATGCGGTGTTCTTCCAGTGTTTTGGAATGGGTATTTTGGGATAAGAAAGTATTACATTGGATTTACTGTACTTTGATACTTCTGTCTCACTTACTCAAGATCAAACACAAATTCCCCCTGCCCAGAGGGAGGGGAGAAAAAAAAAAGCACAGTAACCTAGGGTTACATTGTACAAACAGTATTTACATTTGGATATTATCAAATCCCACCATCAGTAAAACAACCAATCACTAAAAGCTATTAACCAAATTCAGTATTTTCTGTTGATTAAATCAGCTGTCCTGACTTTTGTTTCCATACGCTGGATGACATTATATGCCTATTGAATTAGTATTGTGGGCCTTAAGTTACAGCATTTTATTCTAGATGTGCATCTGGTCTCTAGGATAGTTTGAAACAACTTCATGCAGAACTGTATAGCGTAGGTTTTGGCATATTTTCCATAATAGTATATAGTAATTTGCGTCGCAGATTTTCATGCCTACAGGAGATGTTGCTGAGGACAAAGGGAGTTGTAGGCATACCATACATGGCCCTAAGTCTTCAACAAGAAGCACAACAGTTGCGTTTTTTTCCACCACTAAACAAATACAAATATATAACTGATGCAACATGCTTATATAAATTATGGATTAGCTGTATTAATTATAGGTTACAAATGGGTTGAATATTCAAAACATTAACCATTCTGTAGTATGGTTAGTAGGATTTCTATTTTATTGGATTTCTCTGGTATAGTGTTCACTTCATTTAAGAGGAACATCTCTGCAGCTGCTCTTCTGGCAAAGGCAACTCCTTCAGCAATCTTTTGTTTCTAGACATATTGGGTCAGCTTCTCTTGAAGGTCAGTCTTGCAAACCCTTTTGGGGCCTGGGGAAAGCAGCGTGCTCTTTCTGTTGGACAGTTGAAGCAGATAACTAACTCATTTCTTGAAGTTTTTTTGATCATTTAACTCTTTCCTTTTACATACTGAATTTTTGCTTAAATATTTTCCTGACATGAGCAGGCCTTCAACATGCAACATAGGGTAAGGCCTGTCCTTAGCAGCTTGAATTTTCAGTTTCACCTCCCATTCAGATTTTCATGCAAGTAGCTTTAGCAACTACTCTGATAACACTTATCAAAACTTCTGAAAAAAAACCCCCACCATACCAGCCAATATACAGGGGTTCCACAAAAGTCTCATTCCTTGTCTCGTTCACTGGAGCGAGGCTCCTTTGAAAATCTGACCCTAAAGTTATCATTTGCCTGACTCTCTCAGATGTTTGGACTCCCTATGTAATCCAAATGGCATACAGCAGAAGTAATCCTGATTTCAAAGGAAAGCAGAGCTGAAAGGTCAAACAAATCTAAGCTATGCTGCCTCAAGCCTTTCTTCTTCCAAAGGAGTGGTTAATGACTTGTTCTTTGGGAAGACTGGAAAGAGATCAAATATGAAGGCATGATTAAGAGAAGAAAAATCTTCCACACCAATTACAGCTTCCATACTTTTGGCTAGAATCCATAACCCAGCTTCCAGGGGCAGCCCAGGGACTTTTCAATTGCCTTATGCTCTACAGAGTCAAAAGGATGGATGCACGCTATCAGGTTGCTGCTTTATAAGCTCAAAGAGAGAGAAGTCAGATGGGCAGGCTGCCTCAGAAATTCTGTTGGAATATAACTGGCACTAAAAGTTTTCCCAGAAGAAAACGATTCAGGTTTCAAAATTTTCTGAGACTGGGGACTGAATGCAAACTATGTTTCCCTCTAGCTCCCCACCACTGCTGTCTCCAGTGCCATCACAGCTTCACAAAAACCTTCAAAACACAGAAAATTAGAATAAAGCAACAAATTTCACCACACTATAAAGCACGATGCTCTGCATGCTCTCATTTGCCAAGCCTACTGTTTTCCAACACTAGTTAGCATGCTCTTACCTTTGTATTTGTCTACTACTTTTTTGGCTGGTACAGGTAGAATTGCTGCCATCCATCCCAATCGTGTTCAAGGAGTTCTCCAAAGTGAGAACTTGTGCATTTACCGATGGTTGTCCAATAACTTGGAGAGTTTCAAATCCTGACAATGCTTTAAGTGTTGCCAGGTGAGTGAGAAACATACGAATCTTTGGTTAGGGCATGAGAATTTTAGTCAGAGAAAAGATATACAGGCAAAAGGGATTATATTGTGATGCTTTCAGAGCTGCAGTAATATATACACCTCTGAATAAAGGCAGGAATTTGAGGAGGAACCATGACACTTGCAACTGCGCTTAAGAAGCTTGTTCCACAAACGTCAGAGAGATGATCTGATCTCATTTATGCGATAAAAAGTAAATTGGAATCGCCCATGCCTTTTTCTGCATGGATCATGAACAAAAAAGAAGTTGGACCAAACAGGGTTTGAAGTTCGCCAAGCTGTTTCTGTTTTCTCACTTACTGGCTGATACAGCTGTGATCAGCAGCACATTAAAGAAGAGTTGAGCCAATATAGATCTTTCCAGTTCACTAGTAGTAATTAGATCTGTGAGCATGAATATAAATCTAAAGATCTGAAACCCAAATGGCTGCTTCTTGATGTATTTCTATTTACTGTCTCAAGAGCCCTCTTCATATCTCTTGTAAAACTATGTATTGCATTCAGATTAAACCCTAGGATAAATTTCTTGTCTTTCCACTTCACGCCCATTGAAATGATTTGGCTGGGTTACGCAGTAATCCGAAGGATATGATCTACGGATGTCAGAAATGGCATTAACTTACCTAAGTGGTAAACAGCCAGCACAGCCAAGATTACACACTTCTTCAACTAAATGGCTAGGGTTGGGTTTTCCCCTTCAAGTGGACAACGAAAAATACAGTTTGCCTTAGCAGAACTGAAGAGGCTTGCAAGTGGAATTTCCTTTTGGATTTCCTTATTTCCTTACAAGAGGACTAATACATTATTTCTCAATTACATTCTGCATTTTGGCATAGTTTAACAGAGTGGGAGGACAGCAAACTCGTTAAAAATGTAAATGGTCCTGTGAGAGAGGAATACAGCAGGCAACAATCAGAACATGGACGTGACAAACCAAACTCTTTGGTTTGTTTTGAAAGCAAAAGTTTCAGTCAGAAATAATTGGAAAATGGATACTGAGAGGACGAACAGCCATCGGGAAGACTCCTAACTAGGATAAACAACACAATACAGTCAATAGTTGGCATGTTTCTCTATTTCTCTATCTGTATTAAGAATCAAGTACTGATTACCTCTAACATACAACACATTTTACAGTGTAGCTCCAGGTTTGGTGTTTTTATTTCCAACTGTAAGGAAGCGGGGCACCAGGACGAGCTGACGTGCTACACACACATAAGTGGTGCAGCATACAACTAGGAATCTTATCAACTCAGACACCCCCACAAACACACCATGTCCTCTTGAATAAGAAAACGAATAACAACTATTTCCACAAAACAACATCAGTGCACCAAAGCAAAGCTGAAAAAAGTAAAGCCCCCTGTAACATCTTTAAAAGATTGCTTCCAAAATGAGTAAATATTTTACAAGTTAAACTTCAAATGAAAAGTGAAAATACTATTAAGTCGTATTGGAAGCTCTTACATTTAATGTTTAAAGCAAGAGGCAAAAGAACACTTTCAAATTTAAGCTGAGATACAGATTTTTTGGCAACTTTGAGTAATGTCTTGTCCTCTTTGTGCCTCTCTCAGCCCAGCTGGAAAGCGTAGTAATAAATTAAGAAACACAAAAATAAAAAACAGGTCTTCAATGAGATCCAGATGCTTTATTAAACTCCTGTTCTCCTTAAACACCTTCCAAAGCATAGCTAAGTAGAAATAGGTCTGACAGCTGAATTTTAAGCACACATTTGAAACTGTAGAATTATCTTTATCTGTTTTCCAACAGTTAGAAGTTACCATACCTCTTCAGGAACTGCAACCAAATTAGGTTCTCCTATCCGTAATAAAGATAATTACAACAGAACTGCACTGATGCCACCTCAAGATTAAAGGATCATATACTTTATGATTCTCTGTTTATACAGTAACTTATTGTGTGGTTTACCTTGGCTAGGCAACGTGCATGCTGAGACTGCTTCTTATTATAAGAAATTCAATCTTTTCACTGTAACCATGTCCTTTTTCTGGCTTCTAACTCCCTGCCCTTTTTGAACTTTGTATGGGGTTTTCTCATTTTTACCTGTTACGATCACATCACTTTAGTAAAGAAAGTACATTTTTATTGTTCATACATACAAAATGATGATTGGAACTGAACCTGAGCATACAAGAAAACATGCTTATTAAAGTGTCACTATCTCAAGGTGGTTTAGTCAGAGCTTTAGCTGAATACACTTTTATTTCTGCCCAAAGAAATAAGCAGAAAGTGGGAGAAAACTATAGGACTGATCACATAACTAAAGACTGATACCACAATGGACATGGAAGAAATTAAATTTGCATGAACATCTACAACACTGCTGGCTTTATGTCTGTAGTGTTTTCTTTGCTACAGAAACTTCCTTATTAGTATGATTTTTATAACACGCATTTGCAGCATGTACTACCAAACACTATACCTCACACAGAACATGGCTGTCAATTCTGTTGACCCAGATTACCCCATTAGGAGCTAGAAGTGGTGAATGAAGTGAAGATGACAACCTGGGGCTGCTTCAGAAGCAGTTTCTTCTTAGATGTTAAGGAAACACCTATGAAGTCCTTATTGCTGTTGAAGTAGCATTCTGCTACTAATGAAACTGCTTCAGTTTAAGTGTGATACCTACAGAGCAATGCCTTACTACAAACACATAAATTGTTCCCAGACCATCCATTAAAATGAAGATTTCCTAATGTCTACCTTCATGCAAATTGGGACAACTGCTGAGCACTGCTGGCGTTCCTGAGGGTTATCTTCATGCCTCAATAGGAAGAAAATCCTGGTAGAATACTTTTACCCCTTTTCATTGTAAACATTACAACCACAGGATAGGCCAGGAGAAAATATTTTTCTCTAAACTCATTCTTAAATTGACAGCTCTTTGCTAGGTAAGCAGAGTACCCACATGCTCTTATTTCTTGTTGCTGGAACCAGTATACATCAGCTTGAGCAGATTTAAGCTCAGCGTAACTGGTATTTTCTTAAAAAAAGCCATCATCACGTCAATAGATTATCAGGCTCACAGCTGAAATAACAGAACACGGTCACTCGCCAAAGGACACGGAGAATGTTAAAACATACTACAGATGACATTGCTAAGTGGCAAATGACAAAAGACAACCAAAGGAATGAAAATTGATTTATACCAACTGGGTCTTAAACGAAACTGCAGTTGCTGTCAGTAAGTGGAGGTCTCTCAGAAGCCCCAGGGCATGGTGCCGGTCACCTAATAGGAATATGGTTTCTCACATCCAATTCCCAGTATTGCCGCAGATGGTCCCTGCATCCAGGTCTCCAGCTACAAGGCCACATCTCATTGCCACCTAGTGGCTAAGCAATATAGTATGTTCGACCTTTAGTCGTGGGATATAAATAGTTTCAGGAGGGTATTTTTTTTAACTTACTCACTATTTTCAGATCAGTCCCTTACCATAACATTGTATGTGAATGCAGTAAACGCCCACACCAGCAACTAACTTTCATTGGGTTGTGAACATGACTGAGAACATTCTTTCTCCCAAAGTCAAAAAAGCTATGACACAAAACCAGCAAAGCCAGCAGCTAGATTTCTAGTTACTAGAAATGACTTACATAGCATGCTGCTAAAGCAATTCCCCAATTCTGAAGCAATATGAAATCACTCAGAGATAAGAAATGCCAGAGGGCATTACTCCTACGAGGAAACCCCTGAAAGTTTTATCACAGCAGTCAGGCAGACTTTGAGACACGAGAAAGATGTGCAGCACAGACGATTAAAGTGCACATAGATGGAAAGTTGCTCCATGCACAGGTACTGGTTTTGCCTTGAGGCAAAGACACTTGGTTCTTCTCTTCTGGCTGCAAGATGTGATACAATTATGAAATACTGGACTTCCAGAAATACTGGAAGTTAAACCAGTGAATGTTGATTTGAGAAAAGGTGTCCTTGGTGCATATATAAGCTTCTGACTTAAGAATGACATGGAGCTAAGCACAACAACCTGAAGTCAGATCTATATCTCAGCAGTTGCCTGATGCCTATGTTTTATGATAAAGAAAAATGCTAGAGATTATTCAAAATAAGTTCACAGGCATTTACTTTGAGACTTTCATCTCTGCTCTGCATATGGTTCACTAATTTAAAATTAAAGTGCAAAAAGAAAATTGGTACAGGCTGAAAACAAGCTCCCTTTTTATAATAGCATGAACCTCCACCCCTAGAATCCAATATAGCTTTCTTACAGTATCATAAAAAAAATAATCACTTCATACCCCTTTGCATCTTTATTTTGCAAGCTTGCCTGCCCCTAACCCATCCCATCAGAACAGGGCAGTTGAATCGTTGTGGCCAGACAATTGCCAGTTCAGATGCCAAAAGAAATGGCGCTTTAAAATACAAAGCCAGCTGTGAATACTGAGTTGTGCAAGTGCCCACAGGAAAGAATAAAATCATAGGCTTGACCTTGCTCCACCCATTCATTTTGGGCAGAACTTGCCTATAAAAGTTAGTGGGTTTGACCTCAGTTTCAAGAGCATGAAGCTAGATCATCTTGACCAGAGCCTTTGATGTCAGTAAAGTTATGCCTAATTTACCCCAGCATAACCAGAATTAGAATCTAGCCGAAGGGTAAAAACATCTTTTAAATTACCCCGGCTAGTCCTCCCCCATGCAGGTCTGTAGCTGCACCACAGTAGCCGTTCTCCTCGTATCACCTGTTCCTGTGACCTGGAGTATTTCATTGTTTCCTTCTAACCACAGTATAGGAGAGATTCTCAGGGTCATAGTTAATCATGGGACTTTGCTCCAAGCCTTCTCATTTATCTGCATTCTCTTCTAATTGCATACAGCTAGAGCTGGGCAGAACCAGAGAAACCCACAGGGCAGGGTAGCCTACATTTTCTCTGAGTCTGGAAAGTCAATGGGTAGTTCTGAAGTAAAAAAATATGTGAAGAAAATAGAAGTTGTATATACTTTAGTGTTCTTTAAAAACAGGATTCTCCCTCCCCAGGCCAGAGGAACCAATTTAAGTCAAGCTATTTAGGGAAGGAGACAGTTTATTAGTGACAGAAAGGGTGATGAGGAAGTAGGAGCAGAAGAAACTAGATCAAGTGAACAGAAAGCAAGTTCATGATTGCATTTGGCTGCCAAAATACCTTCCTGTATCTCCCTCTCCTGACCTTTAGTAAATTATATCCCACGCTGTTCTTTCTCCCTGTGGAGCCTTACTGAACATTTACTTTCCTCTGCCTTAAAGCACGAGTTCAATACAGGAAAGCCAAGCAAGCTGAAAAAGGTTTTTCAGAAATAGGCTGGCAGATTCACAATCACTGGTCACAGCACCAGAATCTCTAGCAAGGTTTTTCCAAGGCTCTCTGAGAGCCGAACTGAGCACGTTTCCCACTGGCTCCTACTGAGAGGCACTGAACAAGCTGTGAAACCTCAGGTCTCGGACACTAAGAGCACAACGGCAAAAGGCCACAAGCATCCTGCTCTAATGTCGACATTAGCCCTGCTTGGAGCAGAGGAATGGGACTAAATGACTTCCTGAAATCCCTTCCAACATAAATATTCAGAGATACTACTAACATCTTTAAAATTTCACCCTTTTTAAAAAAAAACATCAGTTAAATACAAATACAGGAACAGAACCTCTCCAGAAATCAGCTGTGCACTATTAAAAAGCATGCTGTAATAAAACCTTTAAGTGAGTCTTAAGTGACTATTAAACACGTAATAATGCAACTTCCTACAGACGGCAATGAAACTGAGTCCTAAATGCTACAGTCAGAATGGACTAATTTCATATAGATGCCTTGAAAATTCATTATTAAAATAAAAACAAAGGACATTTGTCCACCATACATAGGCTGCCATATGAAGAACTCATTCCCACATTTCTACTACAGACTGGCTTAACTGAGCTCTAAGGAACTCTGTGCTTAGGAAAGCAGAATTAGATATAAAGCTTCTTGTTAGTTGCTAGAGAGAAGGGAATGAAATCTACCCAAACTTTCACTATTTTACCACGTCATACTAGACCAGCCTTAACTTCTTACCTGGGATTAGGCCTTTCCGCAATCCCTGCCACGTAGGACCGGCTGCAGCAGCTTGGAGGCAAACCAACCAGCACCTCCCCATTGGGTCAGCTAACCTGGCCATATCCCCACAGAGCTGCTAACCTGGGGACTGGAGAAAGATCAGCTTTATAGTTAATCTAAATTACAGGCACCTGCTATGTGTCCTCACAGCCACCACTAATCCCTCTATCGGCACCCTGCCCACGGCTGAGCCGGAGCACTTTAAGCCAGGACTGCAAATGGGCTGGTATGGAACTGGCTATCCTGGATCTACATCGTGAGGGGATTCTTCCCTCTTTGGAGAATTTGGAAGGAGTTGTTTAAGTCAGCTGGTGTTTGCTGTGCATAAAGCAAAGTAGCATTAATACAGGAAATTAATCATGGACCTGCTCGTGTTCTATACCAGGCTTTATCCATTAATCTGTACTCGCAGCAGAAACTCTGTAAGTCACATCGGTGACTGAGACAGTCATTGTGAAAGCCTGATAAGAGAGAGCTGGAAAGCGCGCAAGCAATGATAAAGAAAACAAATCAAGGTTATGGCGTCACAAAAGGAACTCTGTCTGCTTGGCCAGAAAACAGGGTTTCTTTACAATATTACTTCCTCATTGTCTAGCAAGAGTTTTGTACTACTAATTGTAAAAGTTGCAAACAAACCATGATCCTAGTGCAATATTCTCTATCAAGCAAAGACCACCACTTCATATGTGCAAGTACGTGGTTCAAATAAATGTAAGTTAGTGATGCCCTGTACGGTGCTAGAGACCAAACAAGGTAGGAGGGGTGCTGCAGCGCCATGTGGAAGACAAAACTGTTTCGCTATATGCGCAGTACCGAGCATCAAACTTTATGCTAAGACGTAAACCCAATTACATTTATCAACACAACGCTAAGAAACAATCCACCCAAAGCCAAAGCCATTGTGCTGCCTTCCTGGGAATTTCTGCCTGAAGTTTATGCCTGCCGCGAGGCCAACACAGAGGCTGTGCTGATGAGAACTGTTGCTAGACAATTCTGGCTGGTTGGACAGTTCGGTTTGCTGCTCCAGCCTAATTAGTTCTGCTTTATCCTCACTGCCTACTCCCCTGTACAGGCCAATCACAGTGGTTTGTCGGACATTTGTACTCCAGTAATACATTGTAATAATAATAGAAGATCGCACGTTTGAATCTACATATGTTATCTCCATCTCCAACTGGGACAGATGGGCACTGGTAGATTTAGCTATAATGTTTTAAGGCATTACTATTCTCAGCTGTCCACTCACCTCTTTCCAGAGATGATCGCTCCACGGCAAACACGTGCCAGTCCTGCAGCTTCAGGACTTCATTCACAGTTTGGCAAATTTAACTGCAATTATTCACTTCCGTAACTCCTGCAGGTAACTTCTGCAGAAAGATGAGGTAGACACCTGAGAGTGGGAACGTAATAAATCATATGCCTTAATGTGACAGAACTCATCTGTCACAGCCAGAATGGCCAATATTTCAGTGACAGAGATTTCAGATATATATCCCAAACAAAGAAAAGTTCCTTCTGACATGAAGCTACATAAAATCTAAGAACAAGTTCTTCCTATTTTCTATTTGATCGGTAGACATATCAAACTTCTTTTTTCCGTGTGATGTTTCTGCTATAGGTCTACGTGAAAAGTGAGGTCATGTCACCTTCCATTGCAAGCACCTTGATGTTCTTCCTATGCTACAAGTCGAACTGGCCCTAACCCAGTAAATAAATATTTCCAGTGTTGCTGCTTTCTCTATATCCTGCCCAAATGCAATGACATCACAGCAACAGTTCCAGGCACTCCAGAGATGATGGGAAAGTATAAACAGTGCTCCATCTGCAGTTCATTTGCTATTGCTATAAAAAAAAAGAGCAAAACAAGCCTTTGACTGATGGTTGGTTTCCACAGTTCGGTGGCAACAGCTTTGCAAATGAACTATTTCAGGCAAGAGCTGGTGGCAGTTATTTGATAAAATGCAGCAGTTCTGATAATACATAGATTTTTTTTAACATGGACTTTGTAAATGACAAACAACAATTCAAGGACAAACTTGTCAGGTCAAATTTGACCCAGGTGCTGAATGTGTAAAAGCTGAGAGGTAGAGATTGCTGCAGGAAAGATTAATGACACCATTAACATGAATATGTGGAGCTACATAGCTGTGCACAGAGGGAAAGTTTTGTTTGGAGGCATAGTAAATGAAGTCTGAGTGTGCTCTAGGGATATTTTTGTTCCTTTTGTGTACAGAAGTATTTTACCGCAGAGTTATTCAAATATACTTGAGTTTCTACAAGCAAGCTTTAAAAATGAATAGTTTTTTAATTTTACCTGATGAATCAGTTACAAGGTAAAATCAGCACAGGTTTGCATCAAAATACACTCTATTTAACATTATCCCGCTACCCTGAACTGAAAGTGAAAAATTCTCACAATAATATGCACAGCTGCTCCCTGTAATATAACATGTTTTTCACGCTGCTGCAATGTGTGTGATATTTTTAATTATTATCGTTCTAAATGTGTAAAATTGAGCTCTGATTCCCCTGAGAAAGTAACATTTTATGGTTCATCAGATGTGAAGTACTAATGTGTAAAGAACACGGTTCTTGTGTCAAACAATAACAAGACTTTAAGCAGTTGGGGACTATATTCTTACCTTGTGAAATCAGCCAAGGCTCTTCTAATGTCATTACTTCACTCATTTACATCGGCTGAAGAGATGGCATCTGAGGGCAGAGAGAAGGGCCAGGAAGACCAGTTGATCTCCTTGCCTGCTACGCTGAGTAATTAGAGGGGTCTTCCACCTCATTCCAGGTGACAACTCTTAATAGACAGGGGACTGTAGTCTCTACTTGTCCTCTTTCGAAGCTCTGGGCACCCCTGCCTGATGTATAGCTTGCTGTCAGAATCTTGTCCCAGTATTCAAAATTGTTAAGCATCTGTAATCAAAGCCAGATGGTCTTTGCATTTGTAGGCACTTGATAAACAGTTGGTTAAATTCAGCACTTCAGCCAAAACTCAGTTATCACTTGGCCAAAGTTCTCGGCCCCTCAGGGTACAGTAACACCACCTCGGTGTCACTGCAGGCCTCTGCAGTTTCAAAGTTTCACAAAGAAACTGGCTTCCGCAAGGGCAAAAAGTATTGCTTCCGCAAGGGCAAAAAGTATTGCTTCCCCTGACTTCAATTCATCCTTCATTTGCAACTGGTCCAGTCCCTGCCAATACTCTGAGGTGAAATTCTGAGATCTGCTAAGAGATCTTCTTCCTGTCATTCAACAGTTTCAGTTTCAGGGACGTTAGGCCCAAGAAGCGATTTTGGAGGAAACTGGATTGTGAGAACATGACCCAAATGTTCCCAAGTTCAATGAAAAACTCACTGAATTCACACTGAGCTCTTCTTCAGGCTTGCCTGTGTTTCCAGAGGTGGATAAATAATTCAGTCGGACATAAAAATAATCAGTTTTAAAATCCGCTGAAGAAAGGAGCCAGTCTTTTTTCCTGATCACCCCCTGGGTCTCATTTTGTTTAAGGGGAAATGCTTTGTGATTAAAACACTGCCTATTACCAGGGCGATGTCCCATGCCCAGGCCAGCCTGGGAGGCTTGCTCCTCGCTCCCAGGCTCCCTGTTTGCAAAATTCCTGAATACTCCTGGGCCTTATTCTCTTCAGATGAGGCCAGACTCTTCCACTAACTGTGAGGGCCAGGCTGTGAAGTTCCTGGACTCAGATTTCTTATCTGCAAAATGATGTTTCTTTGCATCATAGAGGGGTGAGAAGCACAAATTCAAATACTCCCCAGGCAGCCAGAGATTTTGAAGAAAGGGGTACGTGGGGGCTACCTGCACAAATCCACCAGGTGTGTGCAGGGGTTATCGTCCCTCTTTTGCCCCCACCAAAAGTCCCTGCCATGCGATGTGGCCATAATTGCTTGTTGGTGTTTCACTTCTGATTGGAGCTGCTTCTGCTCCAGAACATGATAGGAAGGTAAAGAGCCTGTTGGTGTTTGAAGTCCAATGCTGCTTGGCCATTTCTCTCTCAAGTACCTTTCAGAGCTCCTAATTGAAAGCTTGACATTCACTACAAATTCATTAAAACATTTATTGTCTAACTATGAACTTCTGCATAACTTGGTCTTTTCTTAATCGTAGCCTTTCATTCCTTCTTTTCGCAATGAGCAACTGGAATTGCATCTTCTGTTTTTCCTAAACAATTCATTCATTCATACTGGCAACCAGGATATAATCTCTCCTTTCCAGCTGGGAACTGCTTGCCGCAAAAAACTGTACACACCAGAAATTCAGCAGGATGAATGCAGGCAGTGACACATATTAAGCAGTACGCCATGTTTTGTCTGTGTATGAAATTTCAGAATATCTGCTAAAATGCAAAATGGGTGTGTAACTCCATCTACCTCTCCTTTCCTCATAATTATTTACACGGAACCACTGGGAGACAGCATGTCATAATATTCATTCATACTTGCAAACCACAACCAAGGAGAAAGCTCAGCCAGCACTAATGCAAACAGACAAAGAGACAAGTACATCTGGCTATGAATAAACAGCCAGTTTTTTGCTTCCTCTCCTGGAAACTTTCTTGACTTGTGTTTTACCTCAGTTTATTCTGTCAGAGATGAAACGGCCTGCTTTGGTACTTGCGTAACATTTTAAAGCATCCTCAGATTCAGGTGTCATAGAAAATTTAAAGTGTTCAAGAGCAAAGGTAGGACTAATTTTTAGAGCTGACAACCCATGGCTGTATAGATGAGAACAGGCTGAAGAAAAGAATCATATTCATGTAATCCGTTCTACATGTACAAACCCAATACTAACGGGGGTGAGAAGTCAGAGTTAAATCCACACGATGAATAGCCAGGTGATACCAGGCACAAGTTGCTTTGCACGCCTGCAGCACTGGCGGTGTTTGGGCAGGTAAGAAGCAGCTAGTTTTCAGACAAGAAAGCCCATTTTATAACACCAAAATGGCACTAGGCATCAACGAGCTGAAAGGAATCCAACCAACATAAAAAGTCATGATAGGAACTGTATCACAAATCACGAGTCGGTGGAGCCCTTTCCCTGACTTCGTATTCCTTGGATCAAGTCTACAGATTATGATATATTAGCACCAGCTACAAACATCAAGATTTATTCACTCTCCACCTTAAAAATTTCTTTTTTTTCTGAACTGCTTTCACTCTCCACCTTAAAAATTTCTTTTTTTTCTGAACTGCTTTCACCATGGGCGGATGGGATCCCTCTTGCTTTTTACTGTTTGTCATTGCTCTTTTAATGATTGAAGCACCCTGCGTGATAATGAAAGAGTGTTTGGAGGAATATCCATAACAAATTGAATCAAACTGGAAATGCTGTTTGCCTGTTAAACAGACTTGGTAAATTAATATCAGAAACCTTCACTTTATTTGTTCTGTCTCCATACCATGGTAACTTGTTGACTATTTATTTTTGAGTACAATAAAAAGCTTAGTTTACTCTTCTCTGAAGGTATTCAGAATGTAGTCATTCATCCTTTTTTAACAATATTGCAACAGAACATCACAAAAACATTCACTGGGGAGTCTGAAGAATGGTAAGCAGAAATAGGTGTAGGATTTAATAGTAATATTTGTCATATTTGTCACAGATGAGTAGATACATTCAGTCATTTCGACTGACTCCTCTAATCCTAAATCTGTGTTCCAGACAGAGTTCTCAGAGAGATTTATTCCAAAAGGAAGGAATTTTCTCAAAATTCAGTCAGTTATGTTTAAAAAATTCATGTAGAAAAAACTGTTACGGAGAGGTAAACCAAAAACCAATCTTATCTATTTTTTCAAAGAAAAAAATCTGTTTGTGATTGTAACTGATTATTCTAAAATTAAATCATATACAGCAGAAACACAAGGGCTATTGCTATTTACAAGCTAAATGCTACCAGAAAGATAAAATCTAATTATCACCTATAACTTTCCATGGCCTGTATGTGGTCTTTATTGATTTTTTTATTTACAATCATTTAACATTTACGTATAGAACTTCATTTTGTAATTTTTCTTGTTATGTTTCTTAGTTATATATCTCATCTCTTTTCTAACCGAATGGACTGAGCTTTCTTAGAGAAAGCATTTCCATAGGTTGTTCACAAACCCCTCAGCAGCAGCTCGATGTCTGTTCAATTAATCTATTGTGTAAATAAAACAGCATTTCAAGAAAAGATGAACGTTTGCTTTTGCAGATCTCCCTGCACATCCGTTCAAACTGGAATCCAGAGTTTTTTGCTTTTAGCACAAATACAACACTTGATTGCCAAAGTTCACAAGTAAGAGTGCTTTTCTACCACTGGACCTGTGTGGGTAGGCACTCAGACATACATAACTCTCCTAAATTTGAAAGAGCTCCCAAATTTGTAAGATTAGGAGCCTTTTTTGTCAGGTGGCCTTGAATGAACTGGGCTTACCCGTAGAAAGGGACCAAAGATAAAAGTTAACCGTATTGGGAGGTTTTACATTTTTTGCATAAGAAAACTTATCTTTCAGCTACATTCACCCACCTCAAACAATAAGATCACCAGCAATCTATCTGCCTTATTATTGGAGTAAATCAGAGACGATTTATAGCCAGAGCTTTGAATAATTGCTGCCTCGTTAACACAGGACAAGACTAAGGAGTAAAAATAGGAGAGAGCAGTTCCCAGCTCTCTGATTGTCAGTGCCTTTTCCCCATCCTGGAAAGTTTTCCAAACAACTGTTGCTTATTACTTTATGGTTTTGAGACCTCATTCTGAAATCAGTGGTTTGAAATTTGGTTTGAACAAGTTTGACAAATCTGGTACTTAAGGTTTAATGGTGCAAAACTAATGAAAGGGTAGGATATGCACAGATAGGATATGCACAGATCATCAAAAAATAGGATGATATGTCAGGAAGAATGACGAAGGGAAGTAATGAAAGACAAGTATTCTACCAGGATTTAGAGAGTCCCATCGCAGATTGGCACAAGCACAGTGAAGTTCTCCTGTTACAAACTCCAGCAAAGCTGCAAGAAGCAAAGCTGGGAGCTTTTATTTTCTGCTGAAAAAGTTTTGAAAAGGTACTTTTCAGGAATTTATCATTATGAAGAAAAACTACGTTTCCCTATTTGCACTCTCTCATTGAGGTTTTAGTATTTTAAGGGAAAACGATTCAGTTTAGATATTTTTCTTAAGAAATTTTTTCCATTAAGGGGGAAGAGACAAATGTCCTGAAAAGGACTTAGCGCAGGCATTCGAGCTCTGCTGTTGGAAAGGGTTAGTGGCAAGCTAAACAGATCTTGAATGTCGAGTCATTTTTATTGCTATGTTTCATTGCAGTTAGGCTTGGGTAAACTTCAGCAAATTGACGTGTGTGCATACACACATCCTTGTGTTTATGGAGAGCGTAATAACTCTGGAGAGCTGAAGTATTGTGACAGAGAATAAATACAAAACTGTATAAACAGATTTCATTGCAATTGGTAGTCCTCAGATAAAACTTTCATGTATCCACATTGTGCCGACCTCAGTAAAGACAGGATTTCACAAAACTGAAGGTAAAGTCCAAAACAAGGCTCTAATTCCATTTTAATGTGTATTATATAAACCCAGGATGCAAGTATTTCATCACTAATCTGGGTGTAGAAAGCTCAAGATCTGGCCCCCTTACTTGAGTGTAAATACAAGCATTTACTTCTCTTTTCTGCAGATCAAACAATGTGCTAAACTTTATCATTATTATTTTTAAATGCTCTTAATTAATCTCAGAACAAGCTGTAGCTAAAAGGTCATGATTTAAGCACTTCAGACTAGAGATGCAGCTCCAAGGAAAACTGTGTTTGTGTGTTGCTAGGGGAACCCTTAATGTGCTATGGCACCAGTCACATTTGGAAAAACAAGAAACGAAGCAGAAGTAGGTATTGTTTAATGAAAAACACAAAAAGATGAAATCAAGGTCTAGAAGACCATTAAGCGTAAAAAGGAGTGAGAGACACAACATTTTAAAGAGCATTTTAGAAGTGGCATAAAGTTTATTTATCATATTTATTTATTAAAATTATATTTAGTTACTTCAGAGGAAAAGTTTAGACCTGAACTATTGCCAGAGATTGCTTAATGAAAAGGACTAATGATGCTCTGAAGGGGACTCCGAACTCTGATGGGAAATCAGTGGAAAGGTGCGGGCTGTAGACCTTCCACAATATTTTCTTACAAATCCAGAAATCAGGTGAAACTTTCCTCACTTCAGAATTTGTTATAAATCTGTCAATCCTATATGCACGGTTGTGCCATATTTTACAGTAATCTTCTCCGTTCCCAGGGTAATATGAAAATCCTTGTGAACTGGACCCTAAACAAAGACTTTTTCTGTCTGCTGTGGGTTGAAATCCCTGCTCTAGATCAGAACCAAAAGTTACAGGATCAGGGTCTCAGCCGAGAAATGCCCATTTATATCCATTGAGTAGATAATCTAGAAAAGATGTAGAAATTAATATCAAGTAAACAAGTTTTTGAACTGCTTGAGTAGAACTGTGTTAATAATTGAATTTTTGGCCAACTGATCACACTTTATGTCACTTAGTGACACCGACATATTAAGTGAATATACTTAAACTTAATCTCAAGCATAGTTTCAAATTCAAAACTATACTTCCTAATTTTCGAAACAAAACATTTTGACCGGTCTCAGAGTAATCTACTTTCTCAGGTGAAAACTACTTAAAAAAACAGCCTGAGCTTATTTAATAGTTTCACTGCCCTGCACTGAGTTTTTTTGGTGCACGAGGCATATATTTGAAAATATTTCCAAACCTCTTCTTCTGATTGCTCTGAAGCTCTAGACATGCAGCTTCTACAAAAAAAATCCTATAGAGTAGAGATGATAAATGCAGAATTTCCTCTTCATTTTTCCTTCTTATAATTGCCCTGGTGCCTTGCAACTGAATATTGTGATTGGTTGCAATCCAACACTTTGGACAGGCCAAAGAAAAAATCAGTTCTACTGGTCGCAAAAGGAGGAGAAAAAAGATACGTATATAATCTTCTACTAGTTACAGTTACATTTAGCAGTGCCGCATGTAAGGGCACCTCGCACAGGCATCATAGCCAATCCACGAGGAAATTTTTTTTTTCTTCACTATTAGTCAGCTCCATTAAGTTGCATAGGAAATTCATCTTTATCTTGAACAAATTCGTCTGAAAACAGAAATTGTTTTCACTGACTGAAGGGAAAGGAAGGACTAATCCGATATTAGTGGCTTGCTGCAGATTTTTTTAATGATAGAATTACGTTCTGACAAGATCTATTTTAATAAATATGTTTAGTAAACATACTTGGGAATTTGCCTGCCAAAATCATGAGTATTTCTGGGAAATAAGCTTCATGAACAGGTAAAAAAATATTGATTTAATACATATTTCTATTGTAGTTCTAAAAAGAGAATGCAAGGAAAGCTGATAGAGCCGGAAAATTATTTGTAGATAGGCTGTTGCTTAAGAAACCATTACAGAAACTATAAATTGTTAACTGTGCAGTCGGAAAGTGGGTGAAATGTCTATAAACGTATTTAATGAGTTGGATGTGTTTCTCTACACTGTGTACTTCACATGAGCTTAATTGTCAAGGAATCCTACACTGAAGCACTAACAAAATTGTAAAAATTATTACACACTCTTCTTTAAGCCAAACAACATCTGTAGCTGGATTGTCCATAGAACCCATAAAATACAAAAATACAAATTAATTCATCAGTCCTAATTCCAGAGTAACATTGCCATG
Organism: Dromas ardeola; assembly: GCA_013398915.1. Lineage (NCBI taxonomy): Eukaryota > Metazoa > Chordata > Aves > Charadriiformes > Dromadidae > Dromas > Dromas ardeola. Next base: position 321,185 of record VYZM01014754.1, read on the forward strand.
CACAGACCTCGGATCTAATAGATAATTATTGCATCACAAATTTAGCTGCTTCTTCTGACAGTTTGCAATATTACAGATGTTGACAGTAGCATATCAAAAGGCCTAAATTGGAAATAAAAACTAATAAAAATGGGAAATGGTAACACTGAAAAGACTACTTGTCTTAAGACAATAATATTAATTACTTGACCTTTTCTTCTTTGCATCAGACACTTAGGAAGAATATAATGTCATAAAGAAACTTCCATAGGGATAAACTTTAAGATAGATCACCTCTTTTGAGAGTAGCATGCTTGCATTAATACACACGAATTAACTCACAGTAATTTATCATATGTAAGGCTGCGACTTTAATGTTTAACTCCGCTTTCAGTTATGTAGCCTGATGCATCAGACTTTTCATTCTACTGTTTGATGTGTGCTAGACATTTGCAATAAATGTGTGTTTTAAAAGTGTTATAGAACACAGGAGAAAACAACGCTGTTTATTTCTCATTATTCATTACTTGTTCCAGGTAGGAATCAGCTTGAATCTCAGGTTTCCCTCTTTTTCAACCAAACTGTTTAGTTTCTCTTTACTTTTAGTAATATAAAAATACTTAAGCTAAGTAAGGCATATTTTAGTTGAGCTTACTATAAAGAACAAAGTATAATCAATAAAGATTGCAATTCATGACTGTATTGTTCCAATATTACATTTCTATAATTGCATTAACTTTACGAGTAGTACACCAGCATGTAACTAAATAGCACGTTGGTGGCTAAGAGCTGGAACAGAGGACCTTGTCACGAGCCAGTTCCCCAGCTGCCATGTGCCAGCACAGCTCTGTTGAAACCAGTGCAATTACACGAACGTCAGCCAACGATCTGTTCCACTTGATCAGATTCTGATGTATTTGCATCCATATATACACCTCTACCAATACAGCACGCGTCATGAATGGCACTAAAAGCATAGCCCGAGAAGAGTCGCGGGGGACAGCTGGCCCAGTAGCACATCCCCAGCCATGGCCAGTCACGGGTACTTAGGAGGGACGCATAGGAAACTGCGAATGCATCACGTGAGCTTTCTCTTTAGGGTTCCAGCTTTATGGAGAGCAATTAGTGAGTTAATGAGCTCTCGAGATTTGCATCCAGCTCATCATACTTTGTACCCACTGATAGTCCTACCCTCATGACATTTGTTAATGCTTTCTGAGCCCCCTTCCATTTTTGACTTCCACAACATGCAGCGGCAACGACTCCCACAGCTGTGTGCAAAACAGCTCCTTCTTACATATTTGTAACCGTTTTTTTCATATTTTCATTGAATCCTTGCTAGCTCTCATCATTAACAGTAAATAACTGGTCACCCAATTTCTTAGCCACCTCTTTGCCTTTCTAATATCCCCTCCCCATTGAGATGCCTTTAGAGACACCCTCTTTTCTTTTCCCCCTCATTCCAGCTGAGTATTCCTGGTCATACGGGCCTGACTGGTCAATGCTTTACCCCTTCTATAACCATTACTGCGTACGGGGCAAATAAAGCGCAGAGTGGTTGCAAAGCAATCCTGATTCAAACGCATTTTATACCCCAATGCATAAAATAATATAAGTTTAATCGTACAGGAACTCACCACTGCTTGATAGAAATCTTCCTGTCTCTCGTAGCATCAACAGAGCAATGTTAATTTATACCAGATGCACATCTGGCCCAGCCTGTGTAACGAAGCTGTTGAGGTGGAAATTTAATATTTAAATAGTACAAACCTACAGAATTCTGCAGTAAAATTAAATTTGGGTAAAGGATTAGTTACTACTTTGATTATCTGCTAAAGATGGCTTATTTTTACAGCAATCAGAAAACTGCAAATAATTGGTATCAACATTTTTGCTGCTAATGTAGTGTCAATTTCATGACACTTACCCTAAATGTATTTATTATTGAAGTGGAGGAGTGACATGGCTAAACATGGTGCGAGAAGTGACCTGGCACCTAAGGTTTCTTCCCTGCCTTTCTCAAAAAGCTAGACATAGTCACAGCCAGTCACGTACATGAACTATTTACGCAGAGATGAACTTCGATACATTACAATGCCCTTAATAAGTCATAAACCCTGAAAATCAGGGAATGTGAGAATAGAAGTATTCACCACCAACCACACTAGGCTTTTTATGAATCAGGGGTTGTTGAAGATACTTTTGGGACCATGGCTTGAGTTAAGCAAGTTCTTAAAGAGAAATAGCTTATGCATCAGTCTTTCCCCCTCTGACTCCCCCAGTTCTTCTGCTGCATTTTCTTCCCCCTTCTGTTTCCTTCCTTCTTTTTATCAGGATATAAAAAGGGAAAATGGATAAACTGGAGCTTAAATTTTAAGACTTGTCTTCTGTATTTATTGCTGTTTGCAAAAAGTGGGACTGGTCCTAAGGCCAGGTGAGTGGTGCCCCGTTAGGGACTGAAGAGCGTGTAGGAGAGCAATACAGTTTGCTGTTTGTCCTGGCTTTCCTTATCAAACCTTATCCTCCCTACCCTTAACGAAGTTTCTCTGTCTTTGCTACTGATAGGTCTGAGTGATCACTAGTTTTAAGATCTGGCAAAGACCTGAAAACGGCAAGCAGAGTAACATAATAGTAAGCTGCCATGTGGTTTTTATTAACTTTCACCTGATTTTGTAGAGATTTAATATAATTTCTCCAATTTTGGCCATTGCCAGGAAGTGTGACGGAACAGAGAGGGCTCACCTGAGTTTCTGCAGTCCTTACCTGACCCGAGGCACAGCCACGCGTTGTGGCACTGGGGCAGGGCATGCTGCAAAGCCCTTCAGAGAACCAGAGAATATAAGGAAGGCTGCAGTGCACCTTCACCCTCATAGCACAGGACGCTTATCGTATTCTCCTCACATTATTTTCCTCGGACTAGTCTGACATCTTTTTCAACGCGATGCCTGTTGGGTAATTGGAGCATTTAGATAACAGCTCTAAGCAGCATTACAGCTTTTGCTTTTCTCTAGAATGATATATGAATAGCATTGTTTCCATACCCACCTTAATTGTATTTGAAAAAAAAACAACATTGCAGAAGGATGGTATTGGGAAAAACAAAAGGCATTCATGGCCAACAGGAAAGTAATAATTCTTTAGATATTTATTTATTAATCTATCTTAGTCTCTTTATGCACTGTGTTATTGCCTGCCCAGTGGGGAACTCTTGTAAAATTAGCAACAGACTTCCCAAAGCTTAGTAATGAGGTGATCATGCACTTTAAGTGGGACTAGCAAAATCGTGAGTGCTGCGGAACAGTGCAGACGCTATACAACAAATTGTTTATGCATTTTAAGAAACGACAGCATCTGGAATTTTTATAGGGATGACGCAGTGCTGAAATATGAGCAGTTTGATGCCCTTTTTTTAAGAATGGGTTTGAATCAAAGATGTTGAAGCACAGACAAGGATTTCACTCCATAGTAATACCCGTTTGTTACTCTTTTGAGCTATCAGCTGATTCTGTTCTTTTTAGTTTAATACCTATTCTTTATATTTTAGGCCACCAACTAACTAACTAGACCTAGATTTGATAAGGGATCTTCTAAGCACACATTCCTGTCAGTTTGTCCTTCATCACCAGCTACCAGGGAGCATTCAGCAACCTAACTTCACCGTTACAAACAGCTCTTTGTGATAGTAAAAAGCAGTCTATGCCCTTATTTAATTAAGATGTATTATTGTCATGGATTTGATTACTGGTATTATTTTTTAAAGAAAACCTGAGAAATGGTATGAAAGCAATATAGAGATCTGGAAAAATTATTGAAATATCCATGAAAAATATCTTTCCTTTTGGATGCTTTGAATAGTTATTATTCTGTTGGATTTGTCTCTGGTTCCTTCTTTTTGTAAGGCCTCTGTATTGAACTCCCTGAACTTTGTGGAATCACACTGAGATTCATAAGAGTAAGGCAAGATTAAGTGACAAGACTTGCGCCTGATGAGCACACAAAATCCCTTTTGAAACAAATCCAAAATAGTTCACCATAAGACTAAAAAGTCTATAACCCCAACCTGATAATCCTAGATCGTAAATTATGGAATGATCCTAAAATTTCTGGCAAGCCAGGTGCATAAAAAACAAAACAGCTACAAAAATTATAAAACAGAGTTGATCTTATGGACCATTTGGTTAATTATTCATGGTATTTTCCTGTGTTTTCATGCCTCATTAGTCCACGTAACCATGGCATTAAATCTGTGCCCCAGGCCATAAAAGTGAGCATGAAATAATGAATTTAGGTCTTGTCAGCGGACAGGACCAGGCAGGACATCTGTATGAAATGCACCCAATTTAGTGTAGTTTTCAACACCTTCTATTACTGAAAGTTATGAAAAAAGCAATCGGTTACAATTAAGTTACGTTCTGGCAGATTAGACATGCAAACTGGACACTGAGTTCTCATCCTCTTAGCAGATGGCTACAACCTGGACATGGCCAGACAAGTTCGTGTTTTCTGTGTAATATTCTTTTTTATTTCCAGCTAGACTGAAAAGGCTGTCTTTGCTACTTAGTGTAAATGTGCCCTGCGAAAGATTTTTCTTTTAAAATAGAAGGCAATGGTGCACTTTACATGATCCTACTAGCAAAGACCTTACACGTAGATACTTGCTTTGGTGTAGTAAATTGTCAAGAGGGCCAAAGCAGCAATGTGAGGGATGGGAAAACCAGGGGAGAAAATAAGGAAGGAACATAAATTAAAAAGGAAACAACTATGCACGAATTATAAAGTAGAGCTACTCAGCTAAAAGAGTTTATTTCTGGCCCTTTACCCATAGGATTTTTCCAATGGTAACATGGCATAAGCAGTAATAAGACCTTCATGAATGACGTTGCAGACAAATTATGGAAAAGAGATCAGATCCTCTGAGTTTGGGGGGATATTTTATGACTTTGTGCGTGTGTGCTGAATGCTTGTCATCCATTTCATGTCACTATGACTGTCATAGGGTCATGAAACCTTATAATCCTACATAACCAAAATGAGCACTAGTTTACTTTCTGTACATCTCACACGTTACAAATGGTCACAGCATGAATTTAAACATTGTATTTAAATTTAATGAACTCAAAACCTATCGATGTTAAACCAACGTAAGAAGCGTAATCAAAAATAGCATCAATTTTTCACATAACCTCTGGAGGAACCTAGGCTTATATGGTGGTAATGCTTAAAAAAGAAAACTGTCTCCTCTACAAAAACAAACAGTTGCTAGAGGTACGGAGAAAACTGTCCTCCAGTTATCTGAATGTAGTCCAAGAACCGGTGCAGAACTTCAGAACTGAATGCAGTGGACTTAAGATAGCAGATCTTGTGCATTATCTAACTGCTTGATTTATTCACTTACTTCAAAACATCGATTCTTTAGAGTAGACAACATTGTGTCCTATTTTATTATAATATTGCTATAAATCAGAAGTGATTACTTTAAAAAAGTCACAGATATAAACCTGGCATAAGGACTGAGCAGTATTTCGCCAATGTCCTGGTTTGAGGTACACAAAGTATGCAATTTCACAATCCTCAAAAGAGAAGGCAAGTGACCTGTTTTTAGTTTTAGGTTTTCTACATTTATATCTGGGAACTGTATACTTTCAGGAATTATGGGTTAAGTGGGAGGAGAAACAGGAGCAACTTCCTTTGGCAGTATAAAATACTGATTTCAGGAATAGTTTCTTTTCCACGTACTGAGACTTCTCCAGTGGGAATAGCTCACTGATACAGTGAGGACAAATGGAGCAAGATGTCTTCCTACAGTGTAAAACCAGAGCAGTAATGACTAGATATAAAATCTTGTAATTTAATGCTTTGAAAGGACAAACATTTGGAAAGCATGTTTCCAAAATAAATCTGCAAAATAGCTTGTCATTTTCTTTTATTCATTGCTTCCATGAGACTCGGGGCATTTTGCTTTATGGTTGCTCAACTCTATGCAGAACCATTTTCCTGCAGAAAGAACGGTAATTTTTTTTTTTTGCAAAAGCATAAGCAAAAGCCAATGTGGAAGCAAACCTCCAGCACGGATCCACTAAAACAGTGCACTGTATCTTAGCAAATGACAGCAGCAGTAAAATCCAATACAGGTCTTTCCTCCCCATCCAGTGTTACTCCAAATGAATTAAGATTGTACCCGAAGTATGTAATATTCACGATCAAAGATCAGTGTCATTAGTATATTTTTCAAAACCCACGATTAAGTTATCAGCTGCTAAAATCATGGTTGTGTGTATGAATTACACACTATACTACCTTTTGCACAATCAATACCGGTGTTTCAGTGGCAGTTCTAGTGGAAAGGAAAAGCTGGGAAAAAGCTCCTCTGGCAGAAACAGACAGCAACAGGGTCACCAGGTATGGAGGGATGAGCTACCACTGAGCTTTCTGGACAAGAAAAAGCAGAATGGGTCTCCATAAGAAATGGAAAAACACCTAAAGAAATCCCTGTTAGCAGAGAGCAAAGCAGGTCCATCAGTGCTTTTAGGAGACCTATGTAGAAGAGCCTACCCTTGAGTTCTTAGTTATGTAGGCTGCTATTTTTAATGGGAATGACAGACAAAATCTGGTCTTATCACACAAGTAGACCTCTATACACAAAAATACCTTCTGTATTTCCTTTTCTTTTCACCAGAAAGTGTTGAGTTTTGAGCTATGCAAGATGGATGAATGAGGACATAGCCTTGTCTTTGGAGTTTACAGTGTCCAGATTAAACTGAAGATATTTTCCAAAAGCATGTGTTATGTATTTAAGAAAAGAAGTTCACTGTGGGGTGATAGAGATCAACATTTTTTTCCTGGAAGAAGCTTTGTTTAGTTTCCATTAAGTAATGAGCTGCTAAAGGATTTGCTGCTACAAGAATCCGAAAAAAGACACCTTAAACACACTAAAGCAAAGCATTGTCCTGTGGGACAATTCCGTAGTACAAATTGGTGCCAGTAGGCATTCCATCACTGAAATATCAACTAGAAATAGCTAAACACTGAAGATTTGTTCCAGAAACATTCTTGAGAAAATTGTTTTCCTGAAATACATAATCATGCTTATTTTTTTTACATTCCAGTGTTTTTACTGGTTTGCTAGCCTTGACAGGAGGCATGAATCATGAACTTACAAGCAGACAGCATTCTGCATTCCTTTTTGTGGAAAAGTCAGGCCCTAATGATTTTTGCAAGATAGACCAAGGCAATATGCAACATGAACATTCCTTGCTTCAGCTTAATTTACCTAAAAATGAGAAAATAGGTGCTTCTACAGTTAGTTAGAGCTAGACACAGACAATGAAGAATTAAAGTAGTGTCAAAACCATGTTTTTTATTCTTTTCTTAGCTAAGTAGTAATTTGTTTTAAAAAACCGGTTAGTTCCAATGGAATACTCTGAGAAGTATAAGACTAGTAAACGTGAGTGAGAAGAACAGAAGAGAGAGGCAGTGGAGTCAGCCGGATTTCATATTGAGGGATTGTCGGTCAACACACCAGCCAGCCTTTTTCATTCAAAAAGTTACTCACTCTTCATTTCAACAAGATAACCAATGTCAACCCATGTGAATTTTTTCTGAGTGCTCAATATTCACAATTCAGTTTCTCAGCTGTTTGTTCAACTTAGCTCCTTGACAGTGTTTCCTCTTCCTGACTGGATAGCCTTCCAGGCTACGTTTATTTGAAACAAACTCTAGCTCACCGTTAAATTAATCTCAATTTAAAGTCCAACATTCACTTTCTGCAAACGTATTGTCACAACAAGCAAATAAAAATGAGTGCAAGCATTTGCTGGAAGAGTGGTGAATATTTTCTGGTAATGTTTTTGTTGCTTTGCTCCTATCATACGGTCTTCTGTAAAATATACTAGCAGTAAAAAAGTAATAAACAATTGACCAACATGTATCCATTTATTTAGAAGATTTGAGACTAAGACTCTGCATATGTCCTCAGTTGTATGAGAGGATATGTTTTTTATCTAGCCACACAAGAAGATCTCATCTTTAGTTTCTACTTGTGAAAGCAAATTTGGCATGATATCAAGCCGTAGCTCCTTACACATACTCCTTTCTCTGAAACCAGATCTATGTGGACTTCAAAGCGGTGGGTTTAGGCTTACAGTTAGGTTGTGAGGCTCCCGGGCTGTAACAGCAATCACTAGAACCAACCCCCAAACACCAGAACTCCACATATTCTTATCAAGAACTAAGTACACTCCAGCCCTACTGGAAGCCCACAGATTTCAGCTCATTCTAAACAAATTGCAGCTAGCTGAAGGCTGATGGAAATAAGTCTTATTGGCTTCAGGTTTGAATTTCACTGGAACAGCCTGGCCCCCTGGACACTCATAGGGAAGCCATGTATTTTCAGAGGTACCAGGACTCCATGCTGACAGCCCACCCTTCCACACCAGAATGGTTTTGAAGTTGTTTGGACAAACAGCTTTGAAAAAAATCCGGATTAAAAGAGTTCTTCCTTGCAAAGGCATCAAAAGATGGATGGTAACACGCACAGTTCACTTCTGCTTGAAGTGCAAAGCTCACCAGTTCACCTGTGTGATGTGAGCAGTACTACTATTCTATACATTTGCATAAGGATTTTCCTGCGTAAGTACCGGAAAAATATGTTGTGAAGACAGTAGATCAAGTTCTACACAGGTTTCAATGGGTATACAGTTCAGGTCACCTAATACCACTTCAAGATCTCTCTGTAGGACAGAAAGACAAGCATTACTTGTAAAAGGGCTACTTGTAATAGGGCTACAAGTATTACTTGTACAAAGTCTGTGACTCCTTCACTTCTTGGCTGTTGGAAGTGCTTGCCAACTCGTAGGATTAAACCTGATGATAGTCATACAGGAGACAAACTGGAGCTCAAATCTGTATTTCTGCTTTGAATTGGGGTAAGCAACTTAATCCTCCAGAGACAAAGTTTCAACATCTGTAAAAAAAAGGTTTGAAAGTACTATTTTCCCCCAAAGGGAGCATTATGAAGTGAACTAATGAACACTTAGAAAGGGTTCAGGGTTTCAGGAAACTAAGCGCCATGGAGATGAAGGGTGCTGTGATCCCCTTAGAGTGGAATATTTGCATTTGGCAAGTAGTTGAGGACTGGCTTTTCGCCTGTGCCGTAGCATCTCTGAAGTGTCACGCATCCTTATCAACATTTTGTTCTCCACACTCACATCTATATACCATTTCCAGAGAACAGTTACTTTTATCATCCAAAAATGGCAACTTCCTTACAAGTCAAACTTCGTTTCACTGTTACTCCACAATATCCTAAAATCAGATACCATAGGGTTTTCCTTGCGTTTTTTTATTTCAGCTAGAGACAGTCCTCCACTCCCTCTGCTTAGAAAAAATCTGAGTACAGCAATGGTTCTGCTTTCAAACTGCAGAACACTCGGAGTTTTACACTTCACACTTCGGCTACTGTTGTATAGAAAATACTAATGGTGACAGCAATGAAAGGAAACAGCCTTTCCGAGTCATAAACTCCTCAGTGATCGGCCTTTGTTTGCTGACCTCAAAACATGGTACGAATGTTCTAAATTAAGAATCAAAGCATTCCATGTTTCGGAGTACGAGTATAAATTAAAACTAAGCATTTAAAAAATAGTTCAAGCCCGTGACCAACAGCCGGACATCACAGCCCATTCCACAATCAGTTTTGGACTGGTCCATTAACATTTTATATACAGTTGGTCATACATCTGATAAACGCCCCTGCATAGCAGCACTCCTTTTTTAAAAAACACTTTGCATATTAAAACAAAGATGTAAGTAACCTGGGGCAAACCAAACCACCAAATGCAAACACCTGTAAATTTTCAGAACTTTGAGATCTTAACAAAACTTGCATCGTGGATCCAAGCATTCTCACACCGATTTTGAGTTTACTGAATGGCTGGAGGCTTCGGAGTGGATGAAATCCAGTCACCAAATGCTCAAAGTTTCTAAACCTCAAATACTTATCTGAATTTGAAATATGTCCCGAGTTTCTCTTTGTGCAGGAAAGATAATTTATGTTGTATTTGGCACACATCCATTAAATTATGCAAACTTTTTTAATGTTCAGGCTTACAGTAAGTACATCAAGAGCATTCAGATAGAAAGAATATGTCTTGATATTTTAATTTTCTGTGTTGAAGAAGAAACAAAGCAATACAAAAGATGCCATTTTTAATGTGTGCTTTCAAAGGTTACTCAACTGCATGTCAAGCCAAATTTTTCAGAATTGTATTCTTGAGAAATAAAGCCCTTGAGGAGATACGTAGCCTGTAATGATGCTATAGTTGCAGTGTTCAGTTTAAAAAAATCCTGAAAAATAAGTCAGAACAGGTTTGAATGCTTTGCAGGAGATTTTCTTCATCCCTGAAAAGAGGAAAGTAAAAGTATGGATCTTAAATATTTAGCATTCATTAGTGTTATGTCTGTAATACTGCCTCATGTGACCACATCGCTCATCATAAGCCAGTTAGGAAAAAAGGATCTCAAGTGCGAGTGCAGAGCCAAACAGTGAGGTTCTTTATCGGAATGGAAGGATGTATCCAATGGATTTTCCACTGGGGTGGTCCTGGGTTCAGTGCTATTCAATATTCTCACTACTGACCCAAATGGCGGATCACAGAATAGGCTCATTGGATTTAGCGACGAATGAAGTCCGGTACATTGTAAGTACTTTGGAGGACAAGTCCATGTTGTGATAAGCTGGAGATATGAATGGAAAACTTCAGAGATTTTTAAACTTGTACAAGTGCAAGCACCACACTCGGGAATAATAACCTGCTCAGGAATAATAACCACTCAGGAATAATAACAGGGAAAGCTGAGGAGGAAGAAATTCAGATAGAAAAGGGTATAGAAATTACAGTTGCCCACAGACAGGACGTGAATTAACAACGACGCTGCTGCTAACACAGAAATGTCATTCTGGAATGCAGCTGGCGTGCAAGTTTGCGGAGTAACCCTGTTGCTCTACTCAGCACTGATAAGGCTTTAACCGGATTATTGTGCCTAGGTCGGGGACCACACTTCGACAAATTTATGAACCGGTCAGAGACATTCCCAAAGATGGCAATAAAAATGATAAATGGTCTATAAAATATGAATTATTATAAATTATGGGGTAAGTGGGATTTTTAGTCTAAAAGACCGAGGGAAGGCTTGATAACAGGCTTTTAGACACGTAGAAGGCTACTATATGTGTCTACAGAAGTAACAGGCTAAAATTCAAGCAAGAAGATTCAGATTACGTCTTCAGAAACATTTTATAACGACAGGGCCATGAAGAGCAGAAGAGTTTGACTGAGTATCCCTACTGAAGATTTCAAGGCAGGCTGACAAGTGCCTGTCAGGAAGGAGCCAAAGGTTGTTGCTTTTGCCTTGGATTAGGTGACTTCATCTTCCTTCTAGATCTATGATCCTATAGTTTCTGTTTGCTCTTTATCTTGCTTAATTCAAAGCACTAAAGGTCATGACGTACACCAGACTGCGAAATACATTTTATTGCAATGAGCCAAGTACGTGTTTCTGGTTCTTTACCTTCTACTTTCACTTTCTACTGAAGGCAAAAGACAAATTATTATTGTTCTCATTTGAACCAATTGTTTCGCTGAAACGCCAGCTTCTCAGTGACCATCTAGAAACTTCAAGGCTCAAACTTGTGAGACATGAACATTGTGGTCCTTATTCAGGCAAACAATGAAGGGCAAGAAGAGCCAAACACATACTTGCTGCTTGAGGAAGTGTGTCAATATCTGGCAGCTTGTTCAGAAGGCTCATTATCTTCTAGGATTGAGCCGTCAATGCTGTTCAGGAGACTGAGCTGCACGTATTTCAGACAGGCAGACAGAAAGCAGAAAATTAAATCTTGAACACTGTCATAAATATCCCCAAAACATCATTTGTCGTTTAATTTACAACTTCAAGCAATTGGTACAGCTCAAACCGAAAGGACAGAAATCGTGCAAGTGACCACAGGAACTAAGAAAGACATTTTCTTGTATCACCAACAATGGCATTAATCCTTCTATGGAGATAACTAGAGAAGTTGGAGTGTAGGGAAAAATGTATTAATTGTTTCAAAACCAGCCCAAGTGTTCTATGAAACTCCCATCCACAGCTCGTTTGGAGGTATTGCGGGGAGTAGCTGAAAGGCATAAACTGTAATTACAAGTCAAACCATGCCAAGCCAACACGGGCATTGTTCAAGAAGTCACGCCAAATGACAATCCAAGCACACAATGTGGAAAGAGGCCTTGCCAACAATTTTAATTTGTGAAAAAATATCTCAGTATTTTGTTTCACTTCAATATTAACACTGTTTTTAAAAAATGTCAGCCAGTTACAAAGGGGCTGGCTGCAGGCCAGGTGTGAAACAGTGATGAAGAGGGCCATTAATGAAAAATGCCAAACCCTGAGTTTCATGTCATTAATATTTATGACATAGCGTGACGAGTCTTATTTAAATGCCACTTTGTGTGTGGGTTGGGGTGGAGGAAGAGAGGGGTGATAGGGGAGGAGAATTAAGGTATTTATGCTAAAGTGTCAAGGCATCTTGACAGGGAACAAAGCCCTTTACAGACACAGGGTAGTAATAATTAGTCTAATGTTTGGATAGTTACACTTTATGCGACCTCTGATTTTAATGGCATAAAATTGTAAGAACTGACTATTCTGTCAAGCTGCCAAGTGGAATGCATTTGGATGGGTATTTGGAAACCAAACATAATTTTTAACCATCATCTATTATTTTGGGCAAATTGCCTAAAGTGGACTGAACCTCAAATGCTTATTTTATGCCGGCCTGCTCCTCCTGAAATTATGTTGTAATTTCAGGCAGACAATATGTTTTGTTTAACGCGATGCTATAACTCCTACCACTGCCTGCTGAAGTCCCAGAGATTTCCTCCCTTTGCAGACAGGGGGCAAGAGACTCTGTGCTGGCAGCGAGTTCTGCCCTGGACCCTTCCAGGTCACAGGAGGTGATCAGGCATTGCCACATCCAGGACTTCCATAAGCAATGGGGTTTGGACACGTATTTAATTTAGCATTTAGGTCCCTCCATAATGAAACACTACTCCCTACTGTTAGTGTAATCTGTCCCAGAGTGACAACGCTCTGCACTTTGTCACATGGACGCAGTGAGTCACTCTCATACTTTTACATAACTCACATAAAATTTGCATGAACTGTGTAGCCAGTCCTCATCTCTCTGTTTTTAATTGCAAATTGTCTCCTTTTCTTGACATAAATAGTTTGTTTTATGTCATAACTTAATTCCTACAAACCACTGTGCTTTTTCAACTTATGTTGTTTTGTCAAGAAACAAATGAAGGGCGCTGTACACATCATATTTTTCATGCAAGTGTCTGGCATGCGTATTGCTTACATAAAAATACAGCATTGTTTAAAAAAGAGAAAAATTTAGAGGGAGCTGGTATAAGATACCCCCTTTTTTAAAAGCAGCAATTCCTTGGAGATTAACTTTCTTCAACTGACAGAATTTCATAGGCTACAAAGAAAAATCTGCTTTTCAAAATGCAGAGAACCATCAAGTGAAATCAAGTTTACACTTTTATGCGACGGAATCCTCATATTTGTAGCACTAAAATATAAAGAGAAATAATATTCCTGATTCTAGAAGTCACTTTTTAACATGCATTATTTGCATTAATCAACAAATTAATATAATTTTCAGTTGCATTATCGACTTACTGAGTTTTCTTAGATGTCTCTGATATTCCTTATTGTTCTCTTTAGTCCTGACTAACCTGATTAGGTTACTAGAACCCCCCATATGATAATTTTGGGGATTTGCTACTTCATTTCATTCAATAGATCATAAATAAATTTAAGGTTCAATTTATCGTAGGTTACCTCCAAAATATTTTATACACATTGGCCTAAACCAGTATTTAGCTCATCAGATTGTCTATCTTGCTAATTTAAAAAAAAAGACCAACAAACCGACTGAATTATTCCGTAACTCTGGAATTCGTCTTTGTGCTTTAATACAAACGAACCAGCACCTTCAGGAGCATTCACTAAAATTGTGTGCCTCCCTTTGGAGTGCCCAACTCGGATTAAAATGATCAACACCCAGATTGCCAAAGCCATCAAAACTCTAAGTGTTGTCAAATGAATGTGTAGGTCTCCACCATTCCTGAAAATAAGGATCCATTCCCCTCAAACTGAGATCACAAAATCTGGGAACAGTAACTTCAACAGACTCTTCTCACAATGTGATCCTGATTTTCAGTGCTTGTGTTAAATAAATGCAGATTGCCAGAGCCCCACTTTGCAAGGTGCATTTCTTTGTGCATTATGTACAAAGAGTATATTTATATGCACACTCAATGTTTGTATTTCCTTTTCATAAATTCCTACGGTGGCTCTTGAAATCTGACTTTGACTTTTATACATTTGCCAGCCTCATCTCAGGGTCCATATTAATAAATCCAGAAATGCTGGCTGCCATTTCAAAAGAAACCTCCTTTGAAGGAGAAAAAAAATCTCTGATAATTCTAGGACGGGTGTGTTCAAGACACAGGTAGGGTGCAGGCTGGTTAGAGGGCTCGCCCAACGCTTGCATACTGCGGCAGTGTTAAGTTCAAGGGGAGGTTGTCCAGCATCCGGAACTGCTTAGTTTTTACTGAGCGTTTTCTACTGAGCACTAAGATTATTTTATCTCTCTTTCTTACTTCTACGCAATGTACGTATGTGTGTTTCAATAAGGTTATCGTACACATAATTGCATCAATCAAGTGACCATTTTAGACACAGTTCCTGGGGATTTGATCCATTTCCCGAAAAGAAGGGAAGGTCTTTGATTTCCGGCCTAAAGAGGGTCACTGGAGAGTGACCCCAAAGAGGCTGAACGCTGATTTCAATGGAATTGATGATCGGGACATCCCAAAAGCAAGCGTGTAGGTGAAGGGTTCAGCTAATAAGGTCCCTGACTCCTAAGTGCCCCGCACCTCCTGGGAGGTAGAGTAACCCTCCAGCTGCCCTGGCAGTTAATGGGAGCTGAGGATGCTCAGTATTTTGCATAACCCAGCTATAAATGCATTACACTTAACTGCATAATCTCAAGGATAAGAGAACATCTGTCATCCACTAACAGCAAACACCATCTGGTTTTGTATCACCATATTCCTACTTACTTGAACAAATGAAGCTCAAGTGACACTGGGCATTGCTTCAAAGGAAAAACAAAATGTACTTACACTTGTTACTTTGCCCTTTTGCACATTTTGAACAGCTATAATGAAAAGCTTTGCCTACAAAGGCCTTCATTAGAATAATTTGCTATTTGTGCTTTCTCTGCTGTCGTCTCAGAATTGTATCGTTTTTCTCTAACCAGCTCGTGGAAGATATCCAAACTAGTTACGAAATAACTCACCTCCCACTACTCCTGACCTTAGCCAGTAGCCTATTTCTTTTTTAAAGATAGTATCAAGAGTCCTTGATCTTTTCAGCTTCTGCCCCAAAGAAGAATGGCTTGGTCCAGCCTTCTGCTTCTCTTTGCCGGTACTGAAACAAAGGAACAGCAAGAGTAGCGGTGTCAGGCCAAAAATCTTTTCTGTAAGACTAAACTAGACATCTGGAATTTCACCAAAAGAAATTTACAGTTGAGATGGTTTGAACACTTTGTACTGTTCATAATTCATAATGACTTCTTATTAATATTTTTAATGTCTGAAGGAAAAGGAAATTATACTTTACTGCGCTGTGGAATCAATTTTTAAAGATGTTCAAATTATCTGACTAGATAATCGTTCCTCTCCTGGCTTTTGGCTACGCCTGTTCCTTCTGTCGCTTGATTAAACAGATAGCAGAGCATGTGCCCTGGTCTAAAGTAGGAAATGGTTCTTTAAGAAGCTTGGGAAAATCCACCATTTAACTCATTGCTACAATGTACAATAAGGGCAGTTAATCCTAGCAATTGATGCTGTGCTTTCCAAACTCAAAACAAATCCTCAGGGGACTGATGTGCTGAGAGCCCCCAGAAGAGCGCTCGACTTGAAAATCAAACACAGGGGCTAGCGGTAGAAAAGGCTGCTCAAGTAGGCCAAATGAGCCAAATATAAAAACACAGCTCTGAGAACTAAGAGGAAATCAGTGGAGAACTAGAACAGCTTCTGCAAATCTAGAGAGGCAAAAATATGTTTATTTGGAACCTTGAAATTCAAAGTCAATTTGTATCTAGTGCTTGGTTGAACTTTTCAGTCAACATTTTACAATGTTTGTCATTTTCTATACAGTTTGTACATTTTATTATAATTTATGATCACAATCACCAAAACAATCTCTCTGTTCCCTAAATATGTACAGAGGCAAGCTCTGTAGGTAGGTTTTACTACATACTTGACCAATTATATCCACGCATACATACCTTCAAAGGATAAAGCATTTTATCTGAAATGGCCGCAAGCTCACAGAAGAAGTTACAGTTTTAAAACGACTAGCATTTCTAAAGCCCCCCAAATCTTCACACAGCTGAATTCCACACTTGCATCTCCATTTTCACCATAAAACCGAAAAGTGACCTCTCAAGGTAATGCTTAATATTATTTATTATATGTCTTACAGTAGCACTTCAGAACCTGAATTTCATGTTCCCAGTGTATTTAGAACTGCGCAATATCTGTAATACAAGGCTGTCTTGTAAATTTAGATTGTTAGCTCCTAACAGACTAGAGGTAGGAGGAGAAATAAGCTCCGAGAGAGGGCAGGTTTAGACTGGATTATTAGGGAAAAATTTTATACTGAGAGGGTTATCAAGCATTGGAACAGGCTGCCCAGGGAAGTGGTTGAGGCACCATCCCTGGAGGTTTTTAAAAGACAGGTAGACATAGTGCTTAGAGCTATGGTTTAGTGATGGTTTTTGCCAGAGTTATGTTGATGTTTGGACTAGATGTTCTGAAAGGTCCCTTCCAACCTAGCCGATTCTATGATTCTATGAAATGTTAGAAACCAGCTCTATTGACTTCCCATCCAGTGCATTACACGGCAGAATATGCCGACTCTTAAATTATCATGAAACCTGTAGCAGCCTTTGAAGTGAGCCTCATGTACTTGTGCATCATTCTCCAAAACTCTCTTCTAGGAGACTAAGAGAAAGCTTTCTATCTCCTTGCACGTTGAAAATAAGAATTTGTGAAAATTCCCCAGGAGCACATCTGGAATAGCCTCAAGTATTCTGCTGCCATGAGAGCTAGCCTTCAAACACAGGCACTGCAATGTTTGTCTGGTTTTACCTGCACCACATGCTGTAATGCAGCTCAGACATAATTGAGCTAGTTCTGACCGCACTATCTCAGCTGCTGCAAACAGGTTCCTTATTAGCGCTGACATTAGTGCAAGCTTATTTATCTCACTCTCCCTCAGCTATGTTACTTCTCAGAATGCCTTCTCAGCATTAAATTAAATTGTAAATTATATTGTAAATTAAATTGTTCTTTTTTTCTGGCTATCTTTGGTTTCAGGGAGGCCTCGCTTCTCAAACAAACAGTACCAAAAGGCCTTCGAGAAGAAGACACAGGGAGAAGCCACTTGTCTTCTTTTGGCTGCAAATCAACCGGATGAAAAGGCTTCTGTCATAATCACGCTTCTAGATTACCATCTCCTTACATTTGTTGACATAATCCACAGGTAGTTAAGTCCTTAAGACAGATATTTCAAAATAATCCAGGTTAGTTCAAGTATTACTAAGAGTAGTTTGAGTTGCTTTTTTTTTTCCTCTAAATTAATGGTGTTTAGCACAAACTTCATGAATAGTTGTGGCACCAAATTTTAGGGATCAGTAACCTCTGCTGGAGGAAGGACAAGTCTTGATAAGAAACTTTAACTAATCTGCACCAGGGGGCATTAACCTTATGAGTCCGGGTAGCTGGAGCCTGAACAGGACCCAGCTCAGCAGCCTGCCAAAATGAGCGGCTGCCGGAAACAAGTCCTGCATCTGGGATGTGAAACAGGTCAGGGAAGTGTCCTTCTCTGCAACACTACATATAATAAGGCCTATTCCCCTGAATAATTTCAGATCATTCACCATTTCATTAGTATTGAATGCTTCAGTTCAACCCCCCGCTTTCTGCTGTGAATTATCTACCCATTTTTAAGGGCAAGTCATTTCAATGTAAAGTCATTGCTCAGGACAATGAAAGCCTTGTGACAAGCAAAGGCATAACACGTCTTCTTTTCCACTAGGAATATGACCTGCCATACTATAGAAAGCCCTTAGGACGCTGAAGGAAGGAGCACTAAGGTACTGTGATCCATTTTGTTCCCCGATAAGGTATTAGTGGAGTTTACCATCTCCCCTTTTAAAGAGCAGAAACCTAGCTGACAGACAAAGTGGTCACAATTTGTCCCAAGAGACTATCATTTGGCAAATGTCTGACCGCTGTCGCTATTTCCCAGCAATTCTCCATAATCTTAATGACATATTAAGAGTATTAAATACTGGCAATTATTTTATTGTCTAGAGCTGGCATAACCAAAGCTAAACCCTGCTCTACCTTGTCAACAACGGACCTGTGAGTACCCACCAGCACTCTCCACTGCTGCACAGCCCCTGCTATGTAATCGGATGCTGAATCTGTGCCGCACGGAGCTTGTAAGCAAGTGTTTTCTGCTAAAAAGAAAATTTTCCCTGAAAACTTTTTCTGATTAAGTTCCTGGGAAGAATTACAGTTTTTTTCCTTTTAATAGAAGGCAAGTTCCAAAGTGACAATTTTATTCTTGCAGTGGTAAAAGGAATCTGAAGTTTCCCTAATAACCAAGTACTTTATGGTAGTGTGCAAAAACTTTTGAGATATATATGAGTTTTTCCAGTCTGGTTGGATAAAAGACTTACGGAGCCTTTCAGGGATAACATGCAATAGTATCCATTTACTGGTAGAGACTCCGGTGATGAAATAAAAGCGTCTGTTCTCCTGCTGTTGATAACTGACCCAGACAAAACCCATTTCTCTCTTTCTCTGATCTCCCTTATACTCTTTTACACTGGTCAACTCAGACCACTGCCTGGTGTCACCGACACTACAGGAAATTTCCAAAGGAGACAAAATTCTTTCCTGTACAAGCCGTAGGTGGACGGTAGACTTTTAATTGTCCTGGCTGGAAATGTGAAAGCAGGCAGGGCAATCCGTCTTCCTTCAGCAACAGGAATAAAGCCTTGTTTGACAGTTTGCTGATTCCTAGCTGATCTCTTAGAAAAGACAAATTGGCGACTTTCTCCACTTCCAGTTACAAACATACTTTCAAACATCAAATGACTTGATTCGTGGAAAAATAATGATTCAAAAGCAGAGATCAATGCTCTAGTGTAGAAGGCAAGTGAAAGGTAACCATGTCAGAGTAGATCCCATGTATTTATAGTGTGCCTTCTGGCCAAATTCAGTTAGATGACAATGGCAGGCTGGTGTTTCAAGCCTGTGTTCAGTCCACTGCTCCATATGGGATTCGTAGTATTTATTGCGAATTAACCACATCTTTCTCCCCTCCACAGTAATACTTTGACATGATATAGCACCTCTTATTTCTCTTATGTAAACATTTTCATAAGTGTTAATGAAGGAAGGCTCGCCATGCCTTTGTAAGTTAACATAATTTTATACCTGGTTTGCAGCTGAAGTAACACGAGGCAAAGATAATTAAACAATGTAAATTATTGCTCATGTTCAATTATGAACTGTTTTGGTCAGGGACTATTTTTTATTTATTTATGTCCAGAAATAAATTAATGATTTGTTATAAGAAATCATCAGTTACAACAAAAGTAGTCCTAGATGATGACAGTGGTAGAAATGGAGTTAAGGAATTCTGACACTGCTATATCAAGCCACTAAAAATTAGCAAATTAAGACAAAAATGTCAGAAAATCAGAAGGAAGCATAACTAAAACCCTACTTGTATATGGGAGGAAATCGCACTGCTGGAAGCCCTGCTGATGAAACTTTGAGAACTTGAGCCGCTAAGGTACTCAGTGTCTTTCTCTGGTTCATAGCTCCAGCTTTCCACCCATCTTTCCACAGGTCTTTTATTGCTGGTCTCTGCACCGCAGCCATAGATTAATGTGTGAGATGGAAATTCTTCATTTCCACGAAGAAGCCAATTCAAACAGAAGAGCGTGCTGAGCGAGACTGGTGTGCTCCCGGCCCATGCTAAGCCCCCCCACCCAGTCGCATACCTCCGGCCGTGCCTGAGCATGGCCTCCCACCATCCCCGCAGCACAACTGTGGGGACAGAGCTGGTGGCCGGGTCCCACCGCAGCCTGCCCGTGCCCACCACGCTCTCCCTCCATGCCACGCGTGCACAGCAGAGCGCACTCTGGCTCTGAGGCCAGCACCGGCAGCTGGGGACATTCAGAGGGAAGCATTGTGCGGGGCTACCCAGCTCTCCCTCTCTTAGGGCAGGGCGGGCTGCGTGTGCATGCCTCTATCAGAAAGTAACAGCCACAAAATATCAAAGACTGTTTTTCCTCTCCAAACTGACTGCTTGTTGTTTTTTCTCAAAACATGAGTCCATCTGTGTCTTCCCAAGCTATGGACGTGCGGAGACATCTGCGTCATTTTGGAAAAAGCATGTGTGTTTTCTTCTAACGGGAAGTTGGAATTGCCAAGAAATAATTGTCAAGACCCTTTGTTGTTTTCCTTTTTATACCTGTTTTTTTCTGAGCAAAACTGACCTGCATCTCCTCTCCTTACCAATGTAAATCTGAATTAAGCTCACAGAGTTACGGAGAATAAGGTCCTTAAAGCATCAGAACAAATATTCTTGAATCCAGAGGATGTCTGTTTACTTCATTTGATCATACAGATAACCTATATCTACACTGAGCTCTTACTGAACATCACTGTACTTCCTCTGAGGCAGCAAAGTTCATAGGGCTGATCTGGATCATCCGCTATCTTGGTCACTCAGAGAAATTCAGACTGATGGGCAGTACTAAGTATTCCCATGGAGACAGAGACAAGACCACTTCTGTAAACTATTGTGCTACACAAGCAGTAAAAACATTATTTTAGAAAAAGCTGAACCTGGTAGTGTAAAGAAAAACAGTAACAGCTTTTAAAGCAAAATTACCAAGGTGAAATGAACACATTACCATCATCCAGATTTGGCGCTTCCTTACAGTTCTGATAGAAACACCACTTCAGGTGCAAATCTCCCAAAGAGGGCAAAATGTCATTTTGAATAAGCTTCTACTTTTCACTACGGTGGCATAAATCTAGATCAACCCTAGGGAAATGAGTCACTCAAAACATACAGTGCAGGGTAAAGAGAAGAATTTGACCCAATGCATAAAGACTGACCGTGCTTCTTAAATTTATTAAGTTTTGCGGTAGTGATGAGAATATGACGGTGAAGTGGACAGCAAAGATGAATCCGGGTATCACTGCAGCCATTTCTCATCCTAAGCCTGTGATTTTCTACTGCATTACTGCATTTGGTGAGGTTAAGGATGGGCGTGAATCTACGTATCCTGTTGTTATCACAGAAATATGAAAAAGTGAGCCACTCCTCGCCATAAAATACCGGTCTTTCGTAATTCCTCCTTTTTTCATCATTAAAATTAATTTAATTTATTTCAAGGCAGCTAATACGTAAAAGCAAAACATTTTGTTTCAACTCTGCAAAAGACGTGGGGCTTTCCTGAGGAAAACCGAGCCACACAGTGACAACATTGGTCATTAAAAATACAAAATCTGCCATGCAATGCAGTTTATGACTTATCCTTTCTGTGGCAGGAGGGCCATTATTTTGATAATTGGGACGATAAGCTCTGGAAAGAAATGAAAATCTTTTATCCAAATCTTCCAGATGTATTCTTAAAATACAATAGTTCTTCATTATTCTTCCTTTTTCTTTGGAGATTGCATTTGGAAGCTGCAGCTCATCCTTAACTAGTAAAAGTTTACTTAAACACAAGGGAACTGTAGCATGAAATGTTCAAAATGAATGAGATGAGACTAAAAAGTAAACAAAATTTAAATATTTTTGCTTCTGAAAACCAAATTATCTTTTCAATCACATATTTTAAATCTGATTTACATTTCCCAAAGTAAGAACTTCTGGCACGGTACCTGAAAATACAGACTTAGGGGAATAGAGTACAATTTCATAAATATTGGTGTTTATCTTCAGAAGCTTCCAGATCAGTAAGTGAAATCACAGGTTTATCCATCAAATGCAAATCCATAAAACCTTAGCTAGTAGTGGCATTGTGCAGCGATTTGGAACTAATCTGAGACAGCTATCTGGTTGAAAGAAGTCATCTTCCTACAGGAGTATCCTTGGTGTTCATAAGACCTCTGTCTTAAAATCATATTACCAAAATACTGAAAAGTTAGGGGAAGTGACAGATTTCCTCAGAGGGACGCCTATCCCTGGACACTCCTGGCTTTTTTCTCCCAGACGTGATTTCCCTGGGGGAGCGGTAGGAACTTTCTTTGAAGGCCACAGTTTTTGCTTCAGAATGGCTCAGACTGTTCTGAGCTGCAGGTATGTTGAAAAACAAAATTAAGTTTCCATACAAGGTTAAAAATATTCACCGAGCCCTCTCCCACATCAGACTGCAGGAGCTGAACGCTACTATGCTATCAATACAGTCAGTATATTTTTTGGGAACAAAATATAAACATTGAGTTAGAACACTTAATATAAGTTTGTTAAGTACTTTTGCTTCCTTTCTTGGTCATGGGTATGAGAAAGTGTTTGTTTAAATGTGGAGGAAAATGAATAGATTCCCCAGACTTCCCTCCTTTGCCAGCAAATACACCGTACGTTGAATAACACATGGTGAAAAGGGAAAAATTAGATTCTCTTGTTAAAACACTTCTTGTCTGTCATTAGTTTGTTTTTTTTCTTTTCCTATAAATGTACACTTAGGGCCACCTCAGTTTCCACTGACCTCTACAGGGACAGGTTTAGTCCTTAGGAATGATGAGAAAGGTCTTTGTCTAAATCCCACGCTCTCGTGTACTGGCATTAATCCCAAGCAACTTCCCGACCACTCCGACAGCAATGCTGAGGAGGACGGGGGAGATGGCAGTATTCTGTGGAACTGCCCTGAGGGTAAAAGCTCGGGATGGGGAGGTTTAGTCAACCACAGCACATGTGAGGTCTTGAGAAGAAGAGAGGGATGCGACTCCAGCCTCACACCTCTGCCAGGCTGCTGAGCAGCAATGAAGGAGAGAATCAGAGGTTGCAGAGCTGCCAGACGCAGCGAACGAGTTAAACAACTCGTAGGAGAACGTGCACTTAAGTAAATGGCGTCTGTGTACTGCCTCGAGCTTTCTTCTTTCTATGAAAACTCCTAGTTAGTAGGAACTAAGCCCACCACCCATCTGGAGGCTGTTTGGCAGCGTGCGAGAAGTGAGGGTTTTTATTCCAGTCACTTTCCAGTAGACCGTGTTAACATAAGAAAGTCATTACGACTTTCACTACTGGCAAAGCTGCAGTGACCTGAGGGAGCCAAGGGATGTGAACAGGCAGAGACTCATCTAGGACAAGGAAATCTAAGTCAGTTTTCAGGCACATTAAAAGGCTCTTTGAAGAGGGAGCCATGCACGGTGCTCTGTGGATAAGGACCTCGGCCCCAGCAGTGACAGATCAGTGCCTTTCACACGCACGTCAAAGTTCTTACGTACAAATAAAGCAGAAAAGGCTTCTTTCCTTAATTTCTGGGATATATAACTTTCAAGAAGGAATTTTAATGCAATGTGCATTATATCATTTCCTGCCAGATCCACAGAGATGGACTTTATAGAGTCTGATAAAGACAACAGTAAGACGAGTCTATCAACTTCATATCCCTTTTCAATGAATTTCTGCCTCATGTCTGTGTGTCAAACATCTGTGAATGATCCTGCCAAAACTCTGGAAGCTGGCTAGGAGCTACCAAGCGCATGTGAAAGCATCTGTGCTCCAGCTAGCACAGCTGTATGAGCGATGCGGCTCGTCGGCCTGCGGAGCACACCCCATGCCAGCTGTTTGACGGGATGAATTGGAGGGGAGATGGATGAGAGGCTCTCTGAGAGAGGCCATGGCACACTTCAAAAGCATTTTTTCCTTTCACTCCCTTGCTTTTATGCACTGCGCGTATTGCTTCAGTTATTTCACGTCTTTAATCTGATAAACATTAATAAAACAGCAAGTTCTTCTCCCAGCATTGATTTTTTTAATAATTTCTTTAGGCAGTGAGCTTACAGTCTGCTACTTCGCCAGGGTCAGATGGCTTAGATTACACAGCCACCTCCCTGCCCTAGCACCCAAGGATTTACGTAGAAAGCTTCTGTTCTACTTAGTACTCAGCGAAAAATCAACAAGGCCTGCAGCACAACCAGCTCTCTTGTGATGTCCTGTACCGCAGGGAACATTGTTGTTGATTATACAAATGTTTTTACCTTTAATGGCTTTCTTTAAATAGTTCCGTTTCATTGTGTTGTGCTCAGCTCAGCTCGGCTGAGGAATAAAGTATCGGTTATATTTTCCTCATTTTTTGGAATAAACCCCGGTTAAGCTGAACCCAAATTGCCCGTTTTGTTAACAAGGAAGAAAGTAATACAAAGAAAAGCTTTCCTCATCCTTTTGAAGGCCTTTTCTTTTGTGTTTATAGCTCTTTTTCTTAGAGCTTCGTGAACATCTGTGTGGGCAAAGTTGGGTTGGCATGAACAGTACGCAGGGAGAATTTCAGGCCTGTAACAGAGATCTGCTGTCTCTGAATTACATTCTTGATTAAATGAAACACATTTTGACAGGCTCAGAGTTGCCTTTTAAAGGTCAAGACATTCAGCCAGAGCACAGAAGCAACACTATGTACAAAACACAAAGGCCTGGTCCGTGTCCCAAGGACCTTTGCTGAGCAGCCCCGATCTGTGAGCAGCACACGGCGAGATCAGAAGGAGAGCGATAAACCAGCACCACCAGTGTGCATGGGCAGACAATAATGGCTCTGTTGCTATTAACTTGTCTTTCTAAATGCTACGAAAGAAGAGTTTTCTGAGGGAGACTTGAACAGGAGAGGATATTGTGCTTTTGCACTACAGTATAAGGTATTTTCAAGCACTGGTGATGATGAGAGCGCAAATGAGAAGGAATACGGTGAAATGTGGTGAGAACGCTAGAGATACCAGAAAAGAACTTTACTCTTGACCTAGAAGTTGGAAGGGTATTTATAGGGTCATGGGCAATGTGCAGAGGGATGCTTCTCTGATTCTTTCCAAAAAGAAAGTAAAAATAGGAGGGCAAATGAAAGTTAGGTTATCTTCACGCTGTTTTTTGAAGTGGTGGGTAAGAAATGTTTAAGTTCAACCTTAGCAGAGGGAAAGAAGCGAGAGAGCAGGTAGATTCCAGCCTGAAGCAGGCGAGCTGCTTGTTCTGGCAGCATCAGAATCAATCCAGCTGCACTTTTTCTATTTGGATTTTGCGACCGACGGATTTTTAATTGAATTACACTAACACTGCAGACAGCGAAGAGCCCGCACAGGAGAGCCCTCACTGTCTAACACCTATCTGGGATGGTGCAGAGCTCCAGCGGAAGCTCCAGCGCTGGGAGGCTGTAAAGCTCTCTGCCACGTGGGCATGTCCTCTCCAGGGATGTTCAGTGACACCCTGACTCTCAATGAGGGCGTTAACACTGTGTCTCTTTTCAATGGGGCTCATTTTTTTGAGATGTTCACACTATTTTGTTGTCTTTATCTTTCCACCAGATTTGCCTGGTGCTGGTTAGTGGATTTGAAGGATCCTGGAGTTAAAGGAACTGCCAGATATTCAAAGACGCAGATAAATACACAAAGTGGAAGACACTTTTTTATTTTTTATTAACTTGTAGTACGAGCTTCAGAAATTATTGTATATTACTATTCATGAGCATAGCTCTTCAGAAACCGCAAGAGAGTCCTGGAGAAAAAAAAAAAAAGAAAGAGAAAAGAAAGAAGCTCTATTTTTGAATGAGGGAGGTTGTTTCAATCTGAAGCTTTCCTACTGAGATGTAAAGTGACCAAACTGTCCTAATGCTTTGAGCCACTCTGAATGAAAAGCAGCCTGAACTTTCGGGGACCACCGCAGGAAGTAAGAACTGTACGCAAATGAAAACAATAGTACTACGCATGCTTCAGCTCAGCGCTCAGCAGGGTTGTATCTGTGTTAAAATCTACATTCTACAAGCTTTTATGGCTGGAAAGCACTTGGGAGAACTTGCAGCATTCACTTTCAACTTTACTGACTAGTTTAAGAACCACTTATATTTCTTTATTTTCTTTCCTTATTAGTAACTATGAGCATTATAGAATTCCTGTTCCTTTTGTTTATATATGTATATATTTATATCCTTTTTGTTAGACATTTTCCATTCTAAATAATTCATACTATAGGAAGCAGTAGAATTACAAGATCACAGCAATGGCAAAATTTGTTTTTCCTAGTAGTAGTATTACACTCCATGCATCAACTAATCTGAATATTCGTCCATATAAAATTAACATCTTTCAACCCCACTAAAAATTCAAAAGCATCAAGAAGACTGATTTGGGGTTTTTTCCCCCTTTTGCTAGTTCTCCTGCCATACAACTCTGTATTCTTTTATCTCCCCAAACTACTTCTAAGTAGCAAAACAAGGTCGGATTTTTATTTGCACACAGAGAGAGATCAAGAAATTAAGAGTCAGCCACTAAGTAACTAAAGGGAATAGCTGTGATTTATCTCCTCTAAACTAACAAAAAGATTTTGCCTAAGGCAGAAATGCTGGAAGGATAAATCAACCCACGTCCGAAAGACACTTAAACAGCAGATCAATAGAAGACGTAAATTTATCAAAAGAACTATTCAGGTCAATTATCAATAATATGTTGGATTTCCTTTACACTGAAAGAACATACAGTGACAACTGTTTCCTGATTTATCCCGGGTTTTCAGGGCCTTAAAGTAAGAGCAGAGGCAGAGATGTTGTTCAGGGGGGCCTGCAGTAGCTGTTTTCCTGTAAACACAGAATCCAATCCTGCCAATACCAACTTAATAAGCAGTGGGATTTCCTCACAAAACCTGTCAAAGATAAAATAGATTTTGGCAGTTATAATCAAAATGCATACACTGCAAATTCAGATTACACAGTATAAATGAATCTGAAGTCTGTATAAAAGTATTGAAGTCCAGTACTGCATGTACTTTTCTGCGTATGCTTTTCTCTGTTAATATTACTGTACTGGCAGTGTTTAGCATGCGCTCTAGCTAGCATCAAACTCTTATAAAGCACAGGAAATCCCTCTTCTAGATCACTAACAAAGGAAAACAAAATGACAGATAAAGGCCATGTACACCCCCACCCCCAAATCCTGCCTTTCAGTCCATTTGGCACCTCTGCCATCCAGTCTGGTATGGAAAGGAGGAAAATAGTGGGGGGTACGTATGTGTTGGGTGCAGGATGAACTGAGAAGCCAGGCCGCAGCTCAGCTGTCCTCGCAGGCTGGCCCATGCTGCGTCACATTTCATTTCCTCAAGGCTGCTCAGATTATTATTCGCGCCGTTAGAACACCACATGAACTTCTGTTTCCACATAACCATTTAACGTGGGAAATAAATAAAATTAAAATTAATTCAATAAGCTCAAATAAAAATTAAATGCTTTTTCTTCGGGTTTCTAAAAAGAGACCAGACTTTGCAGCCGGAAAGCAGGAACGTCAGGCGCAGCCGGCAGCTCACAAGCAGTTGGAAGGAGTTTTAGGCTCATCAAAAGTCTCCTTAATATTGTTGTTCCAAAGTGGAATCATTTAGCAAAATTAAATGCTTATTTCCATATCCCTGTCCCCATGTACCTAGCTCCTTCTGGCAGCTTTGTTCTCACAGTTTGATTCTCCCTTGGTCTAAAATCTACACAGAAGGCCTTAAAAGCGGGGTGCCACAACAGCTAACACGCAGGTACTTGCCTCCTTTATTGGATATGAGACCTTTTGCTTTTGAAGGATGAAAGCCATAGTTCACATTCTCATATTATACCAAAATAAAATTATGCCTACATTTTTAAAGTGAAAAATCCCAGGTAGCTGATCACCGATGCTTGGCTGTGTCTTCCAGGAGTCCTTCCATATGGCACTGCTGGCATTTTAAATCCCAAGGTATCTAACCGACTGCCTAAAGACTTGAACAGAGCCACTTACATCCATACCAGTGTCCCATTCGGGCACTAAATCCCTGTTATACTCCAGAACTCCCTCAGAGTACCCCTATGAGCGTGGCCCCGCTCAGGGATGAGCCAGCTACCTGCTTTCAGGGCTGAATGGCCGAGTTTCTCCTTCTCCACGAGCCCACAGGCCAGCAGATCAGGTGAGGCACTGGTGAGGCACGGGCTGTTTTCAGACGCTCACGTTATCCATTTGGGAGCAAAGGTACCAAATCCAGTCTGCCACACCTGAGAATCCGGCAGTGTTGCTTGCAGCCCGCAACACGCCATTAACATAACTTTCCGTCTCTCCTAGGACATGGTATAAGCTGCCAGAAGCAGCTGTGTAACCCCCATGGCTATAGAAAGCACGGATAGACCAAAAATCAGCTCCCCAGTGGTTTAGAAGACTAGACACAATACTAAAACCAAGTGATTCATCTGATGTACTTTTAGCTATGACAGAAACTTCTTCTGTAGCGTAAGTCAAATCACACATTCTTTCCACTTTGTTCTAGCCATCTGTAGTATAGGACCAGTGACAACTATTGCTGTTCTGACTGATCTAATGAGGGGACACTGATTAATAGAAAAGCTTTTAAGAGATGCAAATGGTTTTTGGGTTCCAACAAAAATTGTTTTACTTTGTATTGGTTTTACAGCAGCTTGTGAAGTACCAACTATGCTAAATACTGCAGAAACATGTGGCCCTGGACAACCCCTGCCTCAGAAACCTAACAGCGTGCAACCTGCCAGTGATGCAATGTAAGTGGCAATTTCAGAAAGAGAGCACTGAGTGTGAAAAGATAGGTAGCCATGACAATTTGGACCTGGTAGCTCTTGGATCACACACTATTTTCTTAAGAAATACAGCTTCACTTGTTCAGGAAGGCAGGGTGGTGCTGACCCCAAGCTATATGATGGGAGAGTCTAAAGATCCACTTCACTGATTTGCTCTAATAATTTTCGTCTTTTATTTACCAGACAGAAACTAGTTACCTGCAGGTCCTCAGGTCAGCCAAAGCTTAAAAAAAAATGAGATGAGGCAGGATGAACAGGCACTGTGGGGAACACCTCTTCATCAGACTGCAGCTGATTTGGGATCAGCAATAGCACGCTGGCAATATACTCTTCCCAACTCCCTTGGCTGAACAAATGTCTACGCCACAGATGTCTTGAGGGATAGGCATCAAAACTAAAGGAGGAAATGGAAGGATCCTGAGTGTGCCATACCCCTCCGAAAAAAATCAAATGGGATCCAGAAATAGACACAGATCCGTGTATAACAACCTCTTTTCAATCTGACTGTGCTCATACATTTTGTTCTTGAGTATAATTAAAATGCCGTACAAGCCCAATATATTCATTTAGCAGCGCTGCAGTTAGCCGGAGTTACAAACTAGTCTCTTACACGTTCTCCTTGCTTGTTCAGAAGAGTGACGACTTTATGGTTATACCTTTAAGTTCTAATATCAGCGTTACATATACATAAGTAATCTCTCTATTCACCTTGTTTTCTGTTGAATTTTTTGTTGATCTTTCACAATCGCAGATTAACGCTTTACTTAATTACCAGAATGTGCCTGTGCATTCCTAAAATGCCCTGAAAACAATTTTTATGCCCACGGCATAACACTTCAGTGATATATTTTGTGTTTGCTTGTAGGCTCTCTATTGGTGCGGGTAAAAACATCCATCCCCCTCCTCCTTCCATAAATTAAAAAAATATGTGAATATTTGATGACGCACCCACCCAAGCAAGAGATACATTTGTGGTACAGCTTTCAGTACAAAGAAGTCCTGGCTCCAGCTGTGGTCTTTAGAAAGTATAGTGATGATTTTCATTCGTAATTATTTTGCCAGTATCAGAGACGCATATAGAATACCAATGATGCTTGCTCTCACGAGTAAATCAGATCAGAGTGTTACTAAAGTATGTTTCCTCCTAATGGGTCAAAACCAGTTAATGTATTCAGTTAAGCAGAGTGCAAGCTGGGTCAAAGGAACACCTATGATCTCAAAAATGTCTTCCACATAGATCAATAGGAAATGTTCAACAGTTTAATTACTTTGGGGTCTGGACATGACCAAGTCTTCTATTACTCTTAAGTAAATAATGTCAGCGAGAGTGTATAATTTTAGATTCATAAAATGCTTTAAAACTCTGGCACTAGCCAAATTTATTACTTTTATCTATTTGTAGCTGGACTGCATTGTGATACAAATTTTTCTGGCCACCCTAGACAGTGTACAGCAGATGCTTCACGGAGTTTCCAGGGCAATGATTAAACAGCAGTTTTACTCATTACGGTAAGACAGAAAACCATTAAATTAACTGCATGTACACTTTTGTGAATGTTATAGCCTGGGTTATGAAGATTTCATAGCGATAGTAACAAACAATACCTGAAAGATTAACCAGCTCTGTGCCGCTAAGATACTCCTCATGTCATCTATCAAAGCAGAAATTCATATGTGCACTACTAAGATTCCAAAATATCAGGAAGTAAAACAATACCTGCTTAACAGGTATTAACGCTGAACTTCAGTAAGATAAAGTTAAAAAGAACCAAACTAAGAAAAACATGTCTTGAAATCCCACGTGAGTTCCCGAAGACAGAGGAGAAGCAAGCATTGTTCCATTATTTAATAAGGAAATTGCAGATCATTTTGCCTGACATCAATGTCAGGAAAACTGATGGAAAGGCTGGTACAGGAAGCAATCAGTGTACAATTAAAGGATGATAGTACAATTAACGCCAGTCAACATAGAAAATGAGTTTTGTCACGAAAAAACCCAACCCTTCCTATTTTCCCATGAGATTATGAATTAGTTTGGTAAAGGAAGCTTCTGTAAAATTTCTGTAGGGCTTTGGCTCACAACTTTACAGCATTCTTGATAAAAACCCCAGCAATGTATAATATCAGGGTGGTCCATATTAAATGGACCCCATCCATACTGAATGATCTGAACAAAAATACAAAATTATTGCTGGAAAAAGCTGCAAATTACAAAAAGTTATAGACTGATAAATAATGTGAAGGACAGACCATTAATACAGACCAACTAAGATCACTTAGTAAGGTCTGGACTTTATTTTAACACAGAGAAGACGAAGCTGTTCATTAAAAGAACAAAGAAAACTGGCCTCATGTCCAAGATGGAAAATGATTTTTTGAAAAGCAGTGACTCTGGGAAGAAAGAAACAGTAACAGTCGACCCAAGCAGACAGGCATTCTCCGAGCAATAGGTAGGCAAAAGTTATTCTTATTGTACAAGCTGGGGGATAGCTAGTAGGAGTTCTTGGTGTTATTACCTTCTCTGTGGTTTCAGAGACATCATTACTGGGAAAATGTGCTGAAAAAAACATCTCCAGAAAAGCAAGGGCTTTACTGATGATATCTGTGATGATAGGGAGCCTTTGGAAACTCCAGTCGTTAGGCTAATATGTCAGAAGTTTAATAGAGAATTATGGTCTACAAATACAGAAATGGGAGAGTAGATGACTTTCTAATCTATTGGCAAAAAACATAATAGCTCCATACGTGCTACTGAAGACAGATAAATGTAAAGGAAAACCAGTGGAAATGTTCAGCAGCAAGGAAAACTAACTGTGTGAACAACACACCCGGGGACATGTTGGATTTGAATCCCTGTATAAAAACAATAATCTTTCTAAACCCTTGCATTTATGCTGAATTGCTGGGTGAGGTTCCATGGCCTTTTATTAGGAAAACATGAGGAGATCATCATAAGAGTAATGTATTTCAAACTGCTGTGGATTTACTTCTTGTTTTCCCCCATGAGAGTATTCCCCCATGTTTCATGCTACGTTACGGAAATACTCAGAGCAGAAAACGCTGAGCTGTACATCCTGCTGCCCACTCTGCCGATGCTGGTCAGACACTCAACAGGTTTTGATACATACCCTGCTGTCTTCTGTAGATACACAATTTATCTGCTGCAAAGCCTTGAGTGACGCAGCATTATGTTTAAGAAACATGAAAGGAAGGGAATAGCAGAGAGCTGCATGGTGGTGGGAAAGATGCCTTTAGCTACTGGCCACTGGGGAAACTCTTTATAACTGTCAATTAAGAATGTAGAGAGAGATTGAAGCTGTGAATTAAATTCTGGATCCACTGACATGGGTGAAAGCTATTGCACTGCTCCAGTGGAGTCAGGGTTCTCCTCCTCACACATGCTTAAGCAGCCCATAGAGTCCTAAACAGCATGGTCCCAATTGCAAGGATATGTACTTGAAAAACACCTGACTAATCTTTGATTTATACACTTCATCACTCAGTCTCCTTCTCCCAACTACCACAATTAGGAAAAAAAGCCTCCTATACTTTGACTTCATAATTATCTGTAAGTCTAAGTATAAAACCAATACCGCAATTCAAAATCACAATTACGAGTAAAAGTACTAATAAGAGCAACTGCTAATTGAAAACAACTAACGAGCCAGTAGGTTCTAAAAAGCTCTTTAGAAATAAGCTGCGTACCGTGTAAATGAAAAAACGGTTTCTTATGCACTTCAGAAGGGCCTGGAATGAAATCTGGCCTACACAAGTTTCCAATTTACCTCCTACCTCCCGTTTTAACTCTATGTGTCCATTGAAAGAAAGAACAGGTTGATCACAACTTCAGTTTTCAACGTGTCAGAAGCCCAGAAAGGTCTGCTCAATGCAACTGGAAATGGACTGCGTGGGTGCACAGTGGGTGCACTGCAATGAAATGGGACTGTAGCCCATTTGAACCCGTCAATGTATCCCACGCGATACAACCATGGTGTCCTCTCCCTTCTCTAGACCAGGGCTGCGTCTGCATGTTCACTGAAGTTGTGCTTCTAGCACGCAGGTGCCAGAAGCTCTAGCTAGCCAAACCAGTAATGATGCTGAGAAGTCCAGCTACAGTTTCACCTACCTGCATCACACCCAATCGTTGCCCAGACCCATGCCCTTCAGCAAATTTGCCCTAAGCTTGGTGAGGCCAAGTACACTTTGGAGGACAGGCATGGAATTCGAAATAATCTTGATAAACTGGAGAAATGGATTGCAAGCACAGGATGAAATTAAAAAGGTTCAAGAGCAAGAAAATACAGATAGGCAGAAGTAAGCAGGTGCACAGGCAACACCTGACTACATGGCAAGTATTTAGAAAAAGGGAATAGAGAGCACAGTCGGTCACCACAAGTCAACGGTATCAGGCTGTTACTAAGAAGGCATAGCCAAGGGTGACTGTATTAGCATGATTAAAGCCTGCAAGGTACCCAAAATACCCCTTCCGCTTCATTTAGTATTGATATTGATTGTTCAACTGTATCACTTGATCCAACTGTGGTGAGATACCGCAGGAATGGTAGAGACAATCCGGGAAATGTCCAAAGTGGAAGAGAATGATCAGAGGGCTGGAAAACATGACATTCAAGGAAGGATGGAAAGATGTGGCACTACTTAGCTTAAAGGAGAGAAGGCTGAGAAAGAAAGAAAGAAAGAGACTTGGCAACAGTCTTCAAATTTATCCTGAGACTTCCGACAGAAAGTAGAAAAGGATAGAATTTGAGCATATGGGTCAGCTGACATATTAAATACTAATATGTTAAAGTCAAATTTGAAATTACATTTTACAGGAGATGAAGGTAGACAGTATTTTCCAGACAAATGTCTGTGCATTACAAACAACTTTGAGAAGCTGCTGCTTTCCTGAGGTTAACAATAATTTCGCACGGTACTTTGATTGACGCAAATGCTCAATCACATTCAAATCAAAATAGGAGGAAGCTACTATTTTACGTGGCTTCCTGTAGGACATATGCAATGTTATCCCAGAGGAGAAGGCAGGTTATGCAATGAGTGAGCAGCTCTGCATAGCTATGTTTATTTGGGAAGCATTTCCAGTAATTATTTGGAAAGGACTGAGAGAATGAACTGATAAGACATTCTCATGATTTAGTATTTTCATCACTAAAGTAACAATTAGATTTTAAATGAATTGGATTTTGGTTGCTACTTCACTCCCTTTATGCAACTTAAATAATGGAAGGGAAATGGAAACTTGCTTTACTAGCATTAGGATTCTTCCACTGCGTGTGTGTTTGCATGTGTGTGTTTGCAAATGCTGAGAAAAGAGCTGGCTAATACAGACGTGGAATAGTTTCCTCTACCTTATCATATTCTAGCCTCCCTGGCAATATAGTACAGCCCTAAACTTGTTTTAGGAGCCAAAATGGACCGACTGTTTTCCAGATTTAAGCGATGGTAGACAGACAGCCAATTCCCACTTCTTAGCAAAGCTAAATGCTGCTCCAATTCATCTAATGAGTAAGTCAGACAAATAAGTCAACTATGGTGACATTTGAAACCTTGTTTTCTTCTCTTTTAAAAGGCAATTATATAGAAATAAATTACTTTCAAATAAGTTTAAATAAATATAGAGTCCTTTGAACATAAAATAATACATAATTACTTTTCTCTTGACATACTTCCATATTTGTTCTTACTAATTATCATGAGTTAGCAGCATTTCTAATTCATGTGCCTTGGACATACAAAAAAAAACCCCACCTTTCTTATCTCCTCACAGTACAGTATTTGCAAAACTTACAAAAGAAATACCTCAGCTAAAAAGCTTTTCCATCAACCAGTCCTGCTACAGAATGGCCTACTGCTGGAAAAGGATCCTGGCTTCTATACTGAGCTCTCAAGCATACTGCTTTGCCACAACCAGCTTTTAAACTTGAACAGGACATATTTATTTGTATGTTGCTACTGCAAATCCTTTTCAGGTTTATAGCGACTGCACATCGATGCTGTCATCCGAGTTCGGGAGACAAACTGGAAAGCTGGGCGTGAGCTAAGATACACGGAGCTTTTTCAGAGCACTTTGGAAGCCAAAACTATGAAGACTTTTTCCACTTTTACCATTCACTTCTTTGTTATGCTTGGCCTTCATCCCCTCCTGTCACCTTAAAAATGAAAACAGCATGTTCATTATTATTCATGGAAATTCATCGGATACGGAGAAAGTATCCCTTTTTTCCCCTAACTGTTCCATTTCTATTTCTTTTGGGAAAGACTATGCTATTCTTTGCTTGGGTAGCAATCTTTTGAACTGCGGCTTTGCCAGTGAGTTCACAGGAAGATAATCATTTGCATTGGCTTTACCGAGTCTTATCTG
Organism: Dromas ardeola; assembly: GCA_013398915.1. Taxonomy (NCBI): domain Eukaryota; kingdom Metazoa; phylum Chordata; class Aves; order Charadriiformes; family Dromadidae; genus Dromas; species Dromas ardeola. The sequence goes on from VYZM01014754.1 coordinate 356,533, forward strand.
TAGGCTAAATAATGGCGTGGCTGCCAACCCCGAGCAAAGCCGTGCCCAGCCTCCCCCTCCTTTGGTACACTGTCAGACAGACGCTGCTCCAGCCGGGGCACCTGTCCACAGCAGAGGCGGCTTCACCCAAGGGTGCCAGCACCTTGTGGCACGGAGCGCAGGGACGCGGTCTGCTTCTCAGCTGCCCTACTGTTTAATATTACATGTTTACAGCGCTCCGTATAATATCTGTTCTTGACTGGGGCTTACTGGATATTACTACAGTATAAATGCTTATTTCTATTAGTGCTACTCCTAATTACATGAAATGAGACGCTATGTATTGCAGCTGACATAATTTCACTGACCATTACCTTGTTATTCTCCTATGAGACAGAGAGAAAATCCCATCTTACTTTTTAAATACCTGTAATTAAACTATATATTTCTATTAATCCTTTTGTAAACAAACTCTTTCTGCCTCTTTACAGAAAAGATATTTCCATGTGTTTGGTCAGTCTTGTTTTTCCTGTCTAGATCACCTCTGAGAAGTCTGCAATTGCTTTTTGAGATGGGATGAGCAGGACTCTGATCAATATTCCATGTAAGACCATTCAGGGAATGGCATTTCAGATATTTATGAAATCTACATTTTATAATTGTATGTTTTACATTTCTGTTAGACTTCTATAGCATTCTAACATAGCGTTATTTTGCAAAAGCTTTGCCTAGCTTAGAAGCTTTTATTGCTACGTCTACTGTAGCCTCAAAACCCTTTTCCTGAAATGAAATGGTTAATTTAGAAATCTATGAGTTACATGACAGGCTTGTTTTCTGTTTTCTAACATACTGCATTTTCCAGGTTTTGACACTAAACATCAGCTTCATTTATTGCCATGTTGTCTGTTTATGCAGTTTGCTTGGTAGTTCTGTATTTCCCTGCTGAAAGATTTCTCTTTGCCTTGCACAGCGGCTTGGCTCTTGCAGCATGTCTTCACTGGTTTATACTTTATCTTCACGTTTGCTTTTTCGTCACCATGCACACTTCTCCTGAGATTCCTTTTATAACAGAGTAATGTTCATGTAAAACTCCCCTTTCTGTCTGTCTCATATTACACACAAACTCTTGTAGCCAAAGGACACATATGTCCAAGTGAATGCTATGCACAGATGTGACACAAAGACAGAAACATTTCCCCCAAGCTCACAGACAGGCTCTTAATCCCTTTGCTGTGAAGTTCCTGCTGCTGCCCCTTCTCAGGCTGCAGAATCCCACCTCTCTGTAAGCCGAGCCTTTATAAGCACAGCCAAAAAAATGCTACGGTGTGCAGGGATGTCTGCTCTGTGTGAAGCGTGCTGCCTTGCATACGCTGAAAGGGGTTTAAGAGTAGCAGAAAACATTTTATACGACATTTCTCAACTGACTACACAGGAGAATATTTTTAAAGACCCTGTATATCCCTTTCCCCCGAAACACGCTGCTATTTGTTATTCATATTTTACCTTCAAAGATACTGCATGTAACGACACGGGAAACCATACACGTGCATCATACTTTGTGCAAGGTCTGTTGTGAATGCCGATTATGAATTACTATAAATGTGTGCACATGCCTACCTCAGAATGGAACTACAATACGTGAAAGTGATGCTCAGCATTAACCAAGATTTCAATCCTAGCTGTCTAGCATCAGAGAAAGTAGGAGCCGTGAGTCTGGAGCATCTTCAAAGCTAGGCCGTGCTTATTAAATGTCTAAAACAGACCTGAAAGCCTCACCGTAGGCACGAAGGATTGAAAAGCCGGGGCTTTAGTACTCATATTCGGGCTGAGGTCTATGGAAGCTCATATATATTGACACCCAGCAGTGAAATACTCCAAAATGACATCCCATTTACCAGTTTTTCGAAGCAGGCTGAAACAGGCCATACCTTGGAAAGAAAATAACTGTGAAGCGGGGGCGGGAGAGAAAAATCCCTTTGCCAGACTCCGGGAGAACAATTTACTTTTTCATCGCTTGTCTGTTTTTTTCCCCGGCCCCGCGGGGACCTCCTGGGCCAACGGCTCCAGCTCAGCCTCGGCGCAAAGAGCCGCCAGCCCCGGCCGGCGGACACAAACGCCGCCTTCTGCCTCCCCGGGCATCGCCGGTGCCGGGGGGCTC
>VYZM01014754.1:359848-380095 GCA_013398915.1 Dromas ardeola
TCGGCCTCGCGGGGAGTGGGCTCTTGCGAGGCACCTCATGTGAAGACCTCAAGAGCTCCTCCGGGCTTTATTCCCCTCCCCGGCTGGACATGCTGCCGTTTGGAGATAAGACGAGGTATTTGCTCACCGTTGTCACACTTCAGCAGTGGGACTTCAAGTTGAAACCGAGGAAAGTCGGCTATTTTTAGAAGTGGAGTCAGGTTTCCATGTTGAATATTTTCCGATAAACAAAGCAGCGGGGATGCAGAGCACAGCCGATCTGCAGCTCCCACGGTATATCTTGGTGGAGAGCGAGCTCGGGTTAGTGAGTCCTGCGCTCTTGGTCCTCGGACGCTCCCGCTCGGCACCATCTGCTCCCCGCCGCCGCTGCGCTCCTCTTTCCCGAGTCCCCGGGCAGGGATGGATGCCTTCTGACCCGGGCTTTGCTGCTGCTCCTCTCTGCATGGGATGGGGCGGTAAGAAGAGAAATCCCTATTAATAATTGATTCGCTGCAAGCTAGAAAGCTTCAGGGGTCACCTGCTTGCTTGTGACCATCTGTCGTGCAGTCCCCTTTCTTCTGCTGCTTCTTCCTTAGGGTCATGGAACAGAAAAATAATAAAATACCTCTTTAAAAGTCTTAAATGTTGGCTTTTATTTTTTTTTAAAGGCTGTGCATAGGTGTAGGATGCAGAGATGGAAGTAGTTAACCTTGATGTTCTCCGGAACACTAGTGCATGGTCTGGAACTGAAGGGTAGCTTGTTTGCCCAGGAAATAGGGTTTTAGCAGCTTTGAGAAGTAGCATTTTATTAGTTCAGCCTGTCACACTTCCTTTGGAAACTGGAAGCAGTATTGAACAAATAGGAATGCTAATTAATAGTAACCGCTGTGTCAGATTTGTTTTCCCCCTGGAAGGGTTTGGTTAGTCTTTTTTTTTTTTTTAAATGCTGAGACACAGTTTTGTGTTTGTGTGGGTCTGAAAGAGGCAGTAGTTCACAAAATACAATTCAGTCGTGTCTCCGTGACGGCGATGCCTCTGCCTTTAGAGAGGGTTTTGCAGAAAAACTGTTGACTTTGAGTTCTTGCGTGGCAACAATCCTGTGATGTTTTTGAAGTGATGGGAACATTGTGTTTGTCTCAAAACTCTCTTCTCCCCTGTCTCGCATAGAATGGGTTTTTTGTCCTTACTGTGTAAGTAGGAAACTAAAACGATATAATAAGGAATACCTCTCTTATATGTAAGTTTGTATTTGAAAGGACAAATGACAAGTTATTTGACTGTATGTTGGTTCCAATTTTGTTCACTAAAATGATACCCTGTTGTCGCGGTAAAGCTGAGCAGTTTGAAAGAACTGATGTACTTTGCAGAAAGGCTGAATGTTCTACGTTGTAGTGTTACTTAGAGCTTGAAAAGCGAACACCCCTAAAATTTAATGCCATGCTTTTTTTAGTCGAGTCTTTGTACAACAGCAATACATGGAACAAAGACTATGCTGTTAATGTTTTGTTACTTAGCATTATATTTACCCTGTCAAGTAAAGCAGTGTTCCTTGAACTAGTTTCAACTGTTTTCTAATCTTAATTTACTGCTTCTCGTTTCTTGTTTTGCTTCATAATATGCCAAAGTACTCACAGGTCCTAAAAGCAACAGACCAAGACGTTAGTTAATGTGGTATCTTGCGGAGCAGAGAAGCATATTCTGCTTCCCATTGGGAGGCACAACCGCTAACGGACAGATAGTTTCTGTATCTGTTTCTCAAATACTTATACACAGGAATAGGAAAATACGACCAGCTCAACCAGTTATTACGGAGTAATACAAGCCCTCTCCATTGATAATAATGAGCTTTGAATCAGAACCTAATTTAGCAGCTTTATGACAGGTAGTAAATAATTTATTTTTTTTCTCTGCAATTAATTAATTCCTATAGTGTTTTATACAGTAGTTCTTTTGGTAATTCCCACAAAAAATGTTTTAATTAGGTGTCTAAATAATACTTACAAATGCTTTGTGTGGTCTTATGCCTGCAGATTTGTTTTGTTGTGTTTTTTAGATTTTGTGAGTCACGTCATCAGTTACCTCTTGTTGCATTTTGCACAGATCAGTTTGATATTAGCATCTGTTTTCATGGTTTAAATAAAAATTACATTTTCTGGCAAGGTGGCACTTTAAAAGAAAATGTCTTTTTATCCACAATTAGTTTGTATTAACTACTGTTCACAACGAGATAACTGTTAGAGTTGCTAAGCTCCCCAGTCCAGATTCTGGATTCTGGGGGAGAAGGGCCGCAGGTCGTCTACTTAACAAATGTGCACCTGTCTTCCTCCTCTCCCCTAAAATATGTTGTAGAAGATAAGTATATACAAATGGCTTGCACCTTGTATTTTGATCCTGCAATGCCTTGAGGTTGATAGCGTCTCCGGGCGGGCCACATTACTGCCTTCCCCAAGTCTTTGATGCCTCGCCGGACTGATATGCTGCGATAAAGCTAGGTTTATTGACTTCCACCTGTGCAGCGCAAGGTTGCAATCCTACAAGCAGGTAATGCAGGTGAATAGCTAGAAATTGCTCCCTCCTTCGAGTATGTGAATAAACTGTGATCCCCTGAGTAGGAAGCTACAGAATCAGTTATTTATTGCCTTAGTTTGTACCAGGGAGAAAAGTGGTATACCGGGATAATATAAATAGCTATTACCCATGAGGTGTTGTTACCGTATGATCAAAGTGCAGAACAACAAAGGGGAAGTGTGTCACCAGCACACTCGGTGACGAGAGGAATTTGGTTCACTTAGTGATGCGGCGTGATGGTTGACGAACCTTCTGGCTGGAGAGTTTGTTAGTGCACACTTACGGATTCAAGAGTTTCTAAATGCCTAGCTCCTACTAAATTTAAGCTATTTATTTTATTCCTTTTTTTTCAGCTCCTCTTGTTATTTTTCCCCTTTCAAAGTTTTAGCACTGCCTATCATGTTCTGGCTTCCCAGAAAGCAGAAAAGTTTTGAAATAAAATTATTCTTCTTTTAGATTGTGTCTTACGTTTACCCACAGTGTTGCTAAAGGCTCTTTGTAGCTGCTGCTACAAATACGGTTGTTCTAACTAGATGTTACAAAGGCATAATATGCAGCCTTTTTTGTCAAAAAATTGTACTGCATTTGCAGCTGAATTCGTTACCCTTTTTGTCTTCCTGAAGTTTTATCTTTTCATGTCCCTGTAAAAAAAAATAAATCCACGCATTATCATGTTCAAACATCACACTTATTTTAACCCCCTACGGAATGCTAATGTATTTCGAACTTCCTGTTTGTCCCTACTCTTAGAAATACGGGAGCGATTCTCTCTTCGTGCTCTTAGCGATCAGAAGCAAGAGACTGCCCAAACGGCCAAAGCAAAAATTCTCCTCTCAGTTAGAGGCAACTGCATTGTTCCAGGCAGTTTTTGTCTGGTTTCCTAAATGCATGGGACAATAAATACAAATTATTAGCCCAAGTCTTGTATGCCTTTCCCTGGGAATAAGATTATTTTGTTATAAATACATCTTGGCTTATTAGCAGGGTTGGGAAATATTTACAAATGAATTAAGGTGGGGTTGTATTTGGAAAAATAAATGAACTTAACAGCATGGTACTTCATAGCGCTTCACTGAGGATTCCAGAAGTGGCATTTACTGGGAAACCGTACTTTGCTGGAATTCAGAGATTGCACAACTTGAATATACCAATTACATTTATTGCTTTGAAAAAACTCAAGTACAGTTGTTTGGGTTTTTTTCTTCTTGATGGCTGGTGGACAATCGGTCTGTAATGTGCTGCCTGCACTACTAAATTACTTAGGACATTTGCCTTCTAATCTGTGTCTAGAGGGCTTTTAAAAAATGCCTTTCATTTTGAGACGGCTATTTAGTGTTTAATCTCATAAATACTATATGTCATATGCATTATGTCATTGTTTTGTTTGGTAATAGATGTGTGCTTAAGTTTTTCTAATTGAAAGGAAATTAGTTTTTGGAACAAGCGTATGAAAATCCAGCTTTTCAAAGACAGAGCTAGTGGAATTCTCTGCACTGAAATGTGCTTTGGCCTGTGTTTTTTTTCTTTAAACGATATTACTGACATACAGAAAAATAATAATCCGAAAAATATACAAGTTACGAGCCATATTCATCCCTAACATGACCTTGCTAAGTACGCAGTGGGTTTTAAACTTCTGTGATCGAAGGACCCCAACAGTTTTCCAGTGGAGGCAGAGAATCCTAGGCAGGTTGGTTCGATTGTGCTGCCAGGGGACATGCTTTTCTAAGTTCCCCTGTGCGAAGCATTTACAAGAGGACGGCAGACCCACTGATTCTTTGGACCGTGGCTGGAAAACCACAGGAAGCAGTGGTGTTAATGCAAGGATCAGAGTATTTTCTCCCACTTACTTGGTTTTATTAGATGTTTACAGAGCTTTTCTGAGAATGAAGTACAGAAAAAAAAATCCATTTCTATGAAATCTTGGAAAGTTTTCTTGTCAGTCTAATGATCTCTGTAGCTGTCCCACTTACAAATAATGTATCCATATCCTTATGCCTTTTTTGGTAACTGCAAAGTATTAAGATCATCCCAAAATATTTTGAACTCCTGATTCGAAAAGCACTCAGGAAGGTAAGGAATGTTACCCACACTCATGAAGTTGTAAATGTGATTAAGTATTTTTGGCATTTATGCTTGGAAATACAGCTAGGTGTGTGCCGGAGTATTTTGGAAACAATGTCTAAAACAGCAATTACTGTAGACTGGAGAAACTGTCATTTGAGAAACGATAAGAAATCACTTACTAGAAATTTACAGCTTCAATTGCCAAAAAGCTACAACCTGAAGTCCTACGCAGAATCTTTGGTGTGAAGATAAACTAGTCAGCAGATAGTACTGAGCAGCTACAAGGAGAATGTGCCTTCGCTGCGTACCATTTGCCCTAGGTAAGAAAGGAACAAACGGCCATGCCTAATACATTAATTAAAATACAACTGGTAAACCTTAGAGGACAGGGAGAAAATAAGATGGGGTGAACTACTTTAACAGTTAACATCTATTTTTGCCTTCTTTTGTTTCAGGGTAACTTTATTATCGTATTACAGTACTTTTGATAACGCCAACAGGCATTTGAAATCTCATTTCCATTCTTTTCGCTCTTACTTGGAAGGCTTTAGAGAAGAGGGTCAAATTTCTGGCAACTGGGAAGAAAAGTGGAGCTCAGGCATCCACTGCCTCTGTGGGAGACAAGGAAGTTAGACACCTTTCTTTTATTTCTAAACTGTAGAAGTTCCTGGAAGTTTTGTGTTGGGCATCTGTTGAGGAGTCATCAAATGAGGAAGAAATTCATGTCTTTCTACCGGATTAGGAGAAAGACTACGTATATAAAATAAATATACCAATCAGTCTAATTTTGAAGCTGAAGCGAGACTTCCGTAGTGTGTAGACATTGTGCTAGCTCTCTGCACAAGGATAAAATTCATGGTACATCACCTCTGATGTCTTCAAATCAAAGAAAGTACGTCATAGCCTGTGTTCATGCTTATTTGAATGGTAGATTAAAGGTGAATTGTGTGGGAATATACGACCCAGACCAAGAATTACAAACAGTGGAATTGCAGACAATACATTCTTGACTTGAACTAATGCTACCACCTATTTTCATTTTCATCGTTAGAGAGGAGGCATTTTGCTTTTTTCATGAATAAATATAATGAATAAAATGACGGAATACAAGTCTTTCTCTCCCTTACTGGCAAAGAAACATACATAAATTTACATGGTATGCTTTCTCATTTATATGGTTTACTTGAAGAAAAGAAAAAAACGGCATCAAATACAAAAGGAACTAGTTACAAAGTGCCAGAAAAGAAGCCCTACTCAAATGGCCCTTGTGAATAACTCACTGGTTGTAATTTCACATTAGGTCTGGCACTGAAAGTATAGCCACAGAATATATTTGCTTAGTAAAAGATACATATTTTTCCCATTTATTTGTGCATTATGGTGAACTCACCCCAGCACAGAGAGCCATCCCAAAGCCTCTGCACCACTTAAGTCCTACTTAATCCCTATTTTAGGAGTGTAAGTGGAACTGAAGTGCTACCTACAACTTATGTGAGGTCTCCAGGCAAGTGTGAACTTAACTTTTAATCCATCTTTCACTGAAGTCACTGCCATTGTCCTATTGCTTTCCACAACAAAATCATTAGGTACACCGTTATTTTTAAGTTTTTGAGCTTGGAACAAGAAGTAAACATTTGGAGGAGAAATAAAGGTCATGTTTTAGAATTTGACCTTCAATCCCTGAGAATTTATTCTGTCTGTCTTTATACCGTGAATAGAAGGTCCCTTCCAGGGAGGAAAGCTTTCTTGTGGAAAGTGAAGCTTGCAGGTTGGTTGTTAAAGAAATAGCCAGACTAGCCTGTCAGTGTTAGTCCCGTTTCAAATACTTTTGCTTCAAATAATAAAGCAACCTCTGCCTCCTATTTAAAAAATATGACAAAAAATAATTAGACAAGATTTACATTATTGCATAGTTCTGAAAAGTTGTTACTTCACTCTTTCATGAGCATGGTTTGAATCAAGAATTCGAGGTATTAATGTAGATCTATATTCAAACAGAAGTCAGTTGGACCACTTAACATGTTTAACATGAAAGGTATGCTTATAGATTTGACTGTGTTGTGCCAAAAAATTGGCACCAGCTTTAAGTCATACTTTGTCTTCAAAAACTATTTGCCTTCCACTGTTAGAAACAGCATCTCTAGTAACTATAATTGGAAAGTGTTTAAGGAAAAACTATAGTCTTTGTCAGTCTCCTTTTTTAGTTAGTCTGAAAACATTTCTTTTACAGTCAGTTTACTCTTTCCATCTAATGAGGCCTTATAAAGTTTATTTAAATCTTTCCATGGCCAGAAAGGAGACAAAACCACTTAGAACATGATTGTGAAACAGGAAGTACTGGAAAGAAAATGGGCAGGCAAGTATAATATCCAAGTGACTTTGACTTTCAAACTCATTTGTTAAAACTGAATACTTTTTGAGTTGTTGCTCATGCTTTAAATGATTTCTATGTCTAAATTATGCCAAGATGCGTGAGAGAAATTTGAAGACATCTAGTGGTTATTTTAAGGAAAGCAATTGAGAAAATAGTTACAAAGCTTGGCTTGAAATATTGTTGACTTCAACAGTAGCAGCATTAGGCCACAGGAGTTCAGATACTTGAAAGCTGGCATTCTCTAATAGGCAAGTTTGGACTGAATCCCTCTCCTGAAGCGTCTTATCAGTAACTGCTGGTTTGAATGGGAAATGAGCAAAACAGTCCACACAACTACCGAAACATTACACATTGTATATATGAAAGATTTATAAGCAACAGAGAAAATGGGGAACTATTTGTTGTTTCAGTGAAAGCTACTCATCACTCAGTGCTGTTATGGTACAGTAATAATTAGCATTCTTTGTGCAGGATAATTAAGATGCAGTATACTATCATTGTTGCATCTCGGCATTACTTTTGTGCTCTGTTTTTGCACATTTTGTCCAAAGATACCAAATACTTGCTGAATGGTCACATTGGTATGGTCTTACATATGTAGCATGGTTACATGTGTGAGCAAGACAATTATAATTTGGCTGTTGCTCTTTAAACATCTTCACGGGGTTTTGGGGTTTTTTTGAGAAGTATGCTGTGTATTTTGAAGGTAATCACAATGAAGCAAAGCTGAGCACAATAAATTATTTAGTATTCCCAGTGTACGAGTAGAATAGTAATTAGTCTTAGTTCAGCATGGTTTGATACATACAGCACAGGAAATAAAGCAAGTGTTTCTTCAGGTCTTAGACCTGAGGTTGTCTTCAGGTCTACTCGTGCCCTTCTGCAGGACCTGCCTCAAGCCATATTGCTTCCTTGTGCCTGTGTTTTCTCACCCAGCGACTTGCTATTTTTGTTGCCTATTCCTATTGAAGACATCTCGCTTTAGGGACAGGTCTGCATTCTGTACGGTATTTAACAAATCAGGGCCAGAGAGTCTTAACTCCTCTGAAGTTCCTGAGTTCTCATGTAATGCAGATAACGCGTACTTGCATACAAGTGATTATAGAGGGGAGGATCACACAATCATTTCTTTTCTTCAAGTGTTTTACCTGCCATTGTATTTTCATCCCCTTCTCATCCCCCTCTCTGCAAAATTCCTCTCCAATTTCGTTACCTGCCGATGAGGTTACCAGCCAAATTCAGCAGTTGCTATCGTCATGCTCCTTTGAAATTGTCTTTTATAGAGAAAAGACTGGATTTAGCTGATGGAAGTGACTGAAAAACGCTTACTTCATATTCAACTATTCCTGTTTATGAACTCTGGGATAAATGATAGCTTTCTCAAGTGGAGGCTCATATACTGCAGTACGGGATCATAGTGCAGTAAAGGATGCGTGCAGCTCACGAGGAACGGATGCTGCTGCCTGTAACTCCTCAGCATGCAGCGATTGCTCTGCTGGGATGGAGACACTGCATTGGTTTTAACTATGTGCGAAGATCACTATGGATCAGTATCTGCTCCTGTTTAATACACTCCTGCAACTTCTAAACTTACTTTTACAGCAAGGGTCTTGTCCTTACAATCAGCTCTCGACAACGCCGATGCTTACTGAAGACTATTCATATGAATAGTCACAGGCATTTGTTTCTTCCTGTAGTCCTTTCAGAATGACATTTTAATCATACATAGCACTTGTTACTAATTTCCAGTAACCTCATTTGTGGTTCAGAATGTGTCTGGTATCGGGTATCTGTCGAGCTAATACTGTGCGGAGAAAGTAGTTGTGTTAGTAATAGTACTCTTCTTGTCATGCATTGTTAATTAGGATTGAGCGTCAACAAGCAAATCCACGTCCAGACTTTGTCTGATAGATTGTTTTAAACAGAGTTAGAACACACGGGTTAACGTGAAACGCTAGTTCTCCCACCCCTGTGTATAACCGTGTGAGTAAAAGGAGCTAAATAGTTTCCTTGTTAGAAGAGGCATTCAGTAAAGGTCAGTGAACGCTGTTCTTATTCCAGCTGAATTTGAACGGCTTTCCTGTTGCCCAAATAAAAATGCCTAAACGGTCTGAAGTTGAAAAAAGCTTTAAACAGTATAGTTAAGGAGTTGTTGTTAACCTACAGAGCTTTTTGAGAATCGCACGCTAGGTTGGCAAGTTATTGGACCATCATCTAAGAGACGTTAAAGGGAACAGGAACATGTTACTCATAATTATGCAGCTCCACGTATAGTTCTGTTCAATGTCAAAGTCCTTCATAAATAGTGCAGATACCTAACAAGTAGTCAGTTCTTATTAAAGAAATGTAATTACTTTCCTGTGAAAGATTTTACAGTTATGTTCCACATCCCTCAAACCTCCGTAAGATAGAGAAATGCACGCTTACTTTACATAGTAAAAAGGCAAGAAGGTAAAAACTAAATTATCTCCTGGCCACAGTCTGAGAACTGGTATTAGAATTCAGAATACATTATTCTTACTGATTACTGTTAGTACACCATTAAGGCCAGGGGACATCATTACACTACACTCCAGAATAAATAAAATGACAGGTTTCAACTGATAAACCACATTTCTGCTTTAGCTTTTGCTTTGTCCACAAAGGACATCTGATACTTTCTCTGCCTTGCATCTTATATCAACACCTCCACGTATGTAAATTCAGTGTAAAACAGCTAGCTGAAACGATAGCATTTTGCATTCTCCTTTCCTCACGTGCAAGTGAGCAGTAAATCGGATTGCTCTACAAAGTGCTGTCACTCAGCAATAGTACAGGTTCATGCCTGTGCGTTTTCAAACGTGCCTAGAAAAGTACACAGCTTCCTATGCCTAGTTTAAGAACGCTCTCCATCTGATACTAGGTTATTGCAGTTACTTTAATTCCAGTCCTTGATGTTGAAAAATCAAGTCAGCACACACAGTCATGCAACTGGGTCAAGTCACAAGCCTTCATTTAAAACTATCGATTATTCTATATGTACCCTCTTGTGTCTGAGGCTTTAAATGCCTGCAGCTCGCATTTTCAGGTTCTTTTCTGCAGCCCGTGTGCTAGATGCTCAATTTTGTTTCGAAAAAGCTCACATTTCCAGGTAATTTCTTTTCTTAAGGTATTAGAGTAAAACGAAGAAACTCCCACATATAACACATATGATGACAGAGTTATCGGCACTTTTTTTAGAGGTTGTACTGTTTTTACTTACAAATTTTTGCATTTTAGGCTTTTAATTTTTCTTAAGGATCCTTTTGATCATTTTCATCACAAATTTTTAATCTGTTTTCTCATTCAATTTAATAAATAAAAATTCGAAGTGTTATCAAATGCTAGCTTCTTACTCTCGCTCTCATTGAAACAGCTTTTGCAAATGTGATACTGCCCTATGCAAATTATATTATACGTTTGATGGTCACAGCTCCCACGTTTAGTATTTATGCTGTTTAGGTACTATAAAGTAATCTTGTTAAAGTTGAAGTTCTAATAATACATTAATTGTTCTTTATGCTTCTTCTCTGCAAGAAACATTTGGATGAGGTAACTCCACAAAAAAACCCCAAACATATTACTGCTGTAATAAAGAAGGATCATTGGTAGTTTTTATTAATATACTTAAAAAGCAGAACTTAACTTCCTTTAAAAATAAGTAGCTAAGCAATGAACCCAAACTCTTTCAGAATAACAATGGAATTTCATTGTGTTCTCTGGCACCATGTTTCCAGTAATTGGACTAGCTTTCGATTGCTGGGAAATTTGTAATAGATGTTGATTGAGGTATATTATTGCTACAGCAAGCACTGTTCCAGCAGCTTCATGGAAAATATAAAAACACGGAATGAAATCCTAGCTCTGTGGAACTCAGAGGCAGAACTCCCACCGCCTTAATTGTGTCCAACGTGTCAGTCAGTGGTTTTGGACTCTCATTGTCAGAAGATTCAGAATGTCCTGTGTGACCACACTGACCATTCAGCCTGGAAGATCCCTGGGGCTATAAATGATACTAACCACGTACGTAGGTTTTGCATGATCAGGACCACAGGACACAGACAGAAGCCAAAATAAAGGATAATCTATCATCCATTTATTTTGAGTTGCACTGGTGTGAATAAGAGAAGAATTTGGTTTTACAGGGCTACACTGAGTGATATTTCCCTCAGGCAGATATATTTTTTGGAGGGGAAAAAAATTACCAGGTAGCTCGCACTGAAGCTCTAGTGGGAGGTGTCCCTGCCCAGGGCAGGGGGCTTGGTCTGAGGTACCTTCCAACCTAAACCATTCTGTGATTCCGTGAAGGGGAATGGGTACAGTAACATAATGACTTTCTTTTGCCCAGGTGCTCCCGTTACACTCACGCTATTTCCTAAATCAATTCTGTTGTTAATAGCATGTTTGCCTACAGTTGAGGTCTCCAAATGATATATGATTGCAAAATCTGAAAAACTCTTTCGAACTTTCCTAATAGAAGACAAATAAGTTTCTTGTTGTGGATTGCTTGATAGTAAATGTAATACTGGTGGACTTTAGATTATAATAAATTACTTTACTTTGAATTAACGGTTGATTACACTTGCAGTATAGCATTCTACTACACAGATGAAGCTGTTCTGTAAGGAAAAAAAAAGCCCATGTACAGTGCTTTTCATATTTAACATATACTGATGCATGTAACCGATCAGCAGCTGACTAACCTGACTAATTTCCATGGTTTCATTCAGCTTCACTCTCGAAATTCCTGTGGTCTGCTGAGCAAATAAGAAATATCCCAAATTTAAAACATGACCACCATGAAAGGTTTCCAAAAGATCAGACTTTTTAATAGGATTTTTGCTGTTCATAGACCCATACATTATGTAATTCAGAAAAAAGCACTTCTTCTGAGAGGAGATCGTGTGCCGTGAGGAATCTTCAACACTGAATAAATGAAATAAAAAGCCTGTAAAAACCCCCAAACATAGCAGATTTTGGACAAGAAAATATTGCAGGGATAATTAAAAGTATACTCCTGTAATTGGTGATATGTGTGCTTAAGGATAATTCAAGATACTATTAAGGTTGGCATTCTAGTGCTAAGTTTATTTGAGGAACACCGTTAAATACTAGAGATACGTGACACTTTAAAATTAATGGTAAACTCGTAAATTTGGGGGTATTCAGTATTTTGGGTTGAGTTAGGCGATGAGTTTCATCTGCAAGGAAAAGAAATAGAGAGATGCATGAAAACAGTCTGTCTTTTCATTATTTTGAAGGGGCTTGAGTTAGAAACATTCATGTTTCTTTCTGACAGTTTAAACAAAACTTTTGTGCTTTGAGTCAAAACAGTGTTTTTCATTAACTCTGAGAGAGCAGGGGAAGTTGACTTAAAAATAGCGTATAGGCGACATAAAAACAGGAGGGACTACAGGTTATTTGTCAGAGAATTAAAGTTCAAAATTGTATTTTAAAAGTTAGAAATGGATTAAAAGAGAAAGTTCTGTCTTCATATGAATATATATACACATAAAAAATACAGAAATCTAAATCTTAGGAAAGGGAAGGACCAGAACTTTTCAAGCACAAAATTACGGTGTAAACTTCTGATCTTCTATATTCCGAAAGCCACAGCGTAAGCAGTCTTCCTCTGCCCTACTCAGGTATTTCCTTTAGGCAGAAATAGCTTCCTTTTATGGGGCATGAAACATTACTGCTTAATCTAGGCTCAGCGCTGCGTAAAATTGAAGAATATTAATACAGAGGAGCATTAAAGGTGCGCTCATGTCCACTGTATGAAAAGGTTTAACGTTATCCTCTTTGCAATGCCCTCTTCAAATATGTATTATTTCCTGAGGATTTTTAACTTGCGTCATTCACTGTACTTTTATTTTTGTTTTACAGAGAAATGGTTAATGCATGGTTTGCTGAGAGAGTTCACACCATCCCAGTCTGCAAGGAGGGAACCAAGTCCCAGAGCGAATCCTGTGCTTGTCACCAGCCTGCCTGCGCTGAGACCACCAACTCTGGGACGCCAGCAAGGAAAATCTCTGCTTCTGAATTTGATAGACCCTTAAGGCCTATTTTTGTCAAGGACTCAGTAGGAGCAGTGAGCTTCCTCTCCGGCTCGGACAAGAAGGAACAGATGCCTCTGCAATCTCCAAGGATTGAGACCAGTGCAGGGGATCAGTGCTCAAGACTATTAGAACTTGTGAAAGATATTTCTAGTCACTTAGATGTCACAGCGCTTTGCCATAAAATTTTCCTACATATCCACGAGCTTATAGCAGCTGATCGCTATTCCCTGTTCTTGGTCTGTGAGGATAGCTCTAATGAGAAGTTTCTTGTAAGCAGGCTCTTTGATGTGGCAGAAGGCTCCACGCTGGAAGAAGCTTCCAACAACTGCATTCGCCTGGAGTGGAACAAGGGCATTGTGGGTCACGTAGCAGCTATAGGCCAGCCTCTGAACATCAAGAATGCATATGAGGTAAACCAAGAAAATTTATCTTGAGCAACTCTTGACAAAAGAAAAAGCCATAGTATCAGCTGTTGTAATATTGCCATTTCAGTATATGTATTTGGAGCTATATTGACTTAAAGCAGCCAAGATGCAAACCTTACCCCATGGTTTTGGTTATAATACATGTATTTAGATATATGTGCGTACAGAAACAGGTAGCTATGACTAATGCTAGAGGAATGCTAACATCAAAATAAATTATGTAAGTTTGACATTAGCAGTCAGATATCAGCCCCATCTTAACCAGCGACGTGCACATCAGTATTCGCATTTCTAGCTTTGGACACTTAAACGTTTTATGTTTCTGCTTGCATAAGGATGTAAGATACTTCTGCACCAAAATGAATGAAATTGTGAGGCTGCAAAACTGGAGTTCTATGACTAAAAATATTTTGGAGAATTTTATCATATCTGAGGCACAAAGGGTAAGAGCTGAATGACCAAGAGCAGGATGAGGGCTTGAACTGTATAGAGGTCTCCCAAATTAAATGATAACTCTGCAATTTGAGTTATCTAATACAAGGCCAGATGAAAAAAATCAAGAGAATCCAGCACTGGGAGAGGACATCTCTTACATCTCAGCTTAACATCTTTTCATTCCAGGCTCTTTGCATATGCTGATTTTGTGCTTTGAATTTAGAGATGATGGAAATTTTATTGAATTACTTAACTGATTAATTAACTAATTAATAAAGGCATACAGAGCTGAAAATTACGGCTTCTGATTGATCGTCTCTCAGTTAATCTGAGCAAGTTTACAGAATTAGGTAACATTACCGATTTTTTTGGAAGCAAAAAAAAAAAAGAGTAGTTTCATTTTCAACACTTGTTTGCTGCCTCAGGAACTGTCTAAACATTTGCTAAGTACGTGTTTCCAGTGGGACATCACCTGTCCGTATAGCTTAAAAGTTCATTCTTGAATTGGGTCCATCATGCTGAACTCGAAATAAATTACAAGAGAAAGAACAGCAGCCTTTAAAAGTAGTCTGATTCATCTTAGTAATATTAAAAAAAAAAAAAAAATCAAGAGTTTTATAACAACATTCAGATGAAAAAATTAAACAGCCAATCTCTTGTAAAAGCAAAACCACTGACCATACTCATGAAGCTTTGTTCTTCTGCGGCCGTATGTCTTTCAGTATATTTCTATAATTTCTTCTTGAAGATAAAAGCTATGCTAGGGATGGTTCGTCCACATACACATTTATTATAATGATGTTCTAGGCTCAAGAAAGGTCTCTTCTAAGGTTTGGGGATTTTTGTCCTTTCGGGCCATTGTATTTTTCCACAGGCACTCATGTTCCACAGAAATGCTTTTTTGTTGCAGCTGTTTTAACACACCGATAGTAACAACTTCATATAATTATTAGCTGCCGGTGGAACCTTTGTTATCCTGGGTAACAGTTAAGTCAAATATTGTACTGAACCTTTAAACCAAGGAAGAAAAAGAACTGGTCTTTAGGCAAGTAGTCAAATTATTGTATTTTTTTCTTGTATCAGGATCCAAGATTCAATGCAGAAGTTGACCAGATCACAGGGTATAAGACTCAGAGTATTCTCTGTATGCCAATAAAGAATCATAGGGAAGAGGTAAGTTGCAGTATTGGGAACATTTCATGTAATACTGTTTCCAGCTATGCTAATGCTTTAAACTTTTATTAGCTTGCCATCATTATCTTACAGTATAAAACCATCTCTTTTTAAAAAAGGCTTCTTATGTTTGCTTGGACTTTAATTTTATCTTATCTAGTTCAGTAATGCAAGCCAAAAGGTACTGTCAAGAAGAGTCTCAGATGCAGAAGTAGAATATATGTATTTAACTCTAGAAGTGCTGCTCCTGGTTCCTGTACCAAGTATCTGTCAGCATTAAAGTTCTCTGCACACTAATTGGTCTATCTCAGTGCACACTCAGATTGCTGATTACAGAGTTACTGTATTGCAGCTTAACTTGTATCTACAGAGGACGCAAATGGGGTTTTATCATTGTCTAAAAGGCTGGTTTTTACATTCTGTTAACTCAGCTCATAAATAATAAATGAATATGTTAAGTGCTTAACATCAGGCATTGAAAAAACACGTGGTGTCAGTGTGATTCAGGAAAGTCATCCACAAGTCATATAAGTTAAATCACTCCTAATTTAAAACAATGTGAATCTGCTCGTTGAACTTTTGTATATATTTCCCATCCATGCTATTTCTCACAGAAGTTCTCTCTTCCTGTCTGATGCTATTGCAGTAGGGAGGAGCCTTATTATGGACTAACGATGTCTTCTTGCACTCAGTAGTTGAAGAGCGAATTCATTTAAAGTCAATGAAAGCCAACGAATGGAAAAAAGTGAGGTCCATTATTTTACTTAGGGATTAAGTAAAGTAAGTTTGGGTTTCTTTGATCCTGAATGTAGTAGCCTTCAGCCATATCACCAGTTCTTATAATACTCACAGAATGTAAGGCTCTATAGAGAGTGTCAGAGCTTTAAGATGGAGATTTTCTCTCCTGTAGTTCCTTTATTTTTCAGAGTATCTATAGTTTGCTTCCAGAAAGCTCAAGCTCCAAAACTAAATACTGCCAAGATTGGTTTGAAGACATCATACCTTCATTTTCTTGCTCTTCCACCTTTTACTCCTCTTACGGCACGTGTCACCTTGACTCTTACTGCACTGAACCTTTTTTTCATTAAATAAATTGATTAAACTCTTGATTTAACGTGTTTGTGAATCTTGCTCTAGCTGACCCAGATGATCAGCCAGGATTTCCTTTCTTCAGCTACTGCTAATTTTGGTTTAAAATATCTTTTTCAGTTCTTCCAAGGACAGCACTTGATCCTCTCCTACTCTCACTCCCACTCAAAATTCTTCCCGTTTCTACCCAGCAGCAGCCACTGCTGGCCCTGGGCCACCTGATGAGCAAAGCAGATGTTGCGTGAAGAGCTGTCAGGGACCAGTGGTCCATGTCAGGCTTTAAATTTCACCCAAGCCATCCCATTTTCTTTTTGTTGAATGGAAAAAACGCGATGCTCTATGTAATTGGGATCAGAAATGAATTACAAAATCTTGCTGGCCAGGGAACATGAAAGTGCTTACTTCTCACCAGGTCCTGATGGTAGGTGTGGGAAGGAATAAGAGCTGAAGTCTGTTGGTCCAATAGCCCATGACTTACAGGCTGAATAAACCTGCAATTGGCCGTATCTTCAGCTAGCTTGCTACTCCGAAGTGCATCAGCAAGTGGAAATGAAGCAGGAATTTGTTTATTTTGAAGAGTTCAGCCAACCTCAAGTTTGAAGAGAGTGTTACACTCTACTCATACGTAATTAATTTGAAGGGGCTAAACTATAAGGTTGCTTATGGGGAAAGGATGGCACTTTTTAATTTTTTCTGATTTTAAAGTCGCTACCAGAAGGTTTTTCTCCCTCTCATCAAAACACATGGCTGGAGAGATGTTTCTGGAGAGACGTTGCAGTCAGTGAATCAGTCTTTAATTTGCCATTTGCATTCTGCTGCTTTTTCTGTTTAAAAAAAAGCCCCAAACAACAAAACCAGAATGGTGACTCCTCCCCATTAAAAACGAAAAACAAGACAAAACAAAAATTCCCAAAGCCCCTCTAGTAATATTGAGGCTAGTGAATGCTGCCTTAGCCCAGGATGTCAGCAACCACAGTCAAAAGACAGCTCTGGAAGACATCCAAAAACAAACACTGAGAAAGAGAAGGAACTGGGGTTTTCTGTTTGTTTGTTTAGTGTTAGTACTATTTTTTTAAAACAAAAGAGTCAGTAATTGAGAGGAAGAAAATCTCATGCTGATTATTAAATCCTCTGGGCCAGCTGAAGTATGGAGATTTTTCCAGTAGATGTTTTTCACATTTGCCTATATTTCCATGAGGCATGTGAGAAACCAAAGCCTCACTTAAAAATAACAGCTAGTAAGAAATTCCATAGACGTAAAGAAGAAAACAGTTTGATTCACAGAAGAGCTCATAAAAAGGACCCAGGAACTAGTAACAATGAGAAAAAAGCAGTGCAATAAGAGGACTTCACTTCTGCACAGATGCTCATGAAGAATGGAATTACGTGCACTTGATAGTAAAAGAACTTTTCTCAGTCTCCTACTCAACCTGTGCTTGCTGACAGAAATGCCACAGAAACATTGCATTTAGATGCAGAAACTGCTGCTGATTATGTCCTTTAAGATCAGGTCATAGAGGCTTGTATACTGCTAGCTTTATGACGAGTTCTCATTTTCCCATGAAAAATTACAAATGCAAACTGACCGAGCTTTGCGTCTGACTTCAGAGGCTTTGAACAAAGTTCTAATATCTGTAAACCCCTGCTGCACAATCTCTAATAACTAAACAGAAATTCTTTCCATCCCATAATACGACAACAGTGTTGCCACATGGTGCTTTCTGGCGTGCACGGCTGTATCGTTTGCTGGTTATCACCATTGAAGAAAGGCCTTTGGTAACCTGAATTGTATTCTACTTAAAAAGAAAACCAAAATGGTTCTAAGTCAAATTGTTTAGTCACCTATTCCTGTATTTAAATTTGTCATAAGGTGAACGTGAAGCCATAGCAAAGATTCCATTTTGATCCTGAAAGATTTTATCTTCTGGTGATTCTTCTGTAAGAGCAGGTAACTATATACAGTTATGTAGACATCAGTATGTAAGACTTGCTACTTGCATTATCGACGTGTATCAGAGAACACATCAAAACCTTCAAAACAGACTGAATTTTTATCCTCAGGAGTACAAAAGCCACTAATGAACAGTTAGTATTAGCCAGCTTGTACCACAGAGTTACCATGGTTATTTCTTTTGCAAGAAGAAACTGGTATTGCTGGCCATAGGCTTTAGCTGTAGCTATTAATGCTAACCATTTCAGTGCTACAGGGCTTATACAGAAATCAGGGTTTTACCACTACTGGCAGAAGACCTAAAGTTGTGGGAGTTCAGCATTGTGTATCTCAAAAAGCGGCTTTTCATTCCCGATGTATCCTTAAACCTATAATTTTTCAGAAGCTTCAAATGGTACTGATTTGCCTTCTGGAGCTCCTGTAATAAAGTCAGTAAGTGCGGCGCCACTTTCTTCTGATTTTGGTTGGTCTTGGATTCAGCGACCCAGAAAAGGCACTACAGAAGTTGTTGCAAATAATTATGACCTCGAATTTCTCCATCTGGTTTTGTAGCCATTTATAAACAGACATTTTTAACAAAACTGGACAGAACTGAATAGGGGTTGGAAGTCCTTAGCTTAAACCAACTTGTGGAGTTACCCAGAACCAATGCAAGACTCAGTACAGCTCTCTTAACTGGTTTGGAATATCTGTAGAATGGATGGTCTCTGATGCACAGAGTCATCCCAGCTGCCATAGAACATCTACAGAAATGACATAATCTTCTGTTACTTCTGCATGTTTTTTTTTTAGCTGTGCAAAATAATTTCCATAAAAGTCTATTTCAGTTTAATTTCGACTAAAATCTGTTGGATTTTCTCATATGGGAACTTTTAGCTCAATTAACTGAGACCTATCTCCCAGGCTCTGAGTATGTAAGATTGAACTTCCTACTAATTGGCTAGGGAAATGTTTTATTCTGGCAACGCTCACTCCAGTTGTTTAGTTTTTTGTTTACTTTGCCCTATCTCCTGCCACTGGGAAGCTCTTCCCAACAAATCAGGGGTGCTACTCTATTTACAGCAGCCTTTGAAAATATCCTCTTGATTTTTATTTTATAAAACGTGACCAGACATGTTACTGTTACCCAGCTAAGTTATTTTGTCTCACAGTGAACACTTCGGATATAATACATCACAGTCACTGCAGTGTAGTGTAGATCTAGCCAAGCTAACTTTAAACAAACTCACTCAAGTTCCAGTAGCAGTCTTGGTGCAGGATTATGGAGATCAGTAATTTGCTTCTTGGGTGGATTTTCAGCTTATGCTGAGACATACGTTGTTGTAACTAGACTGCTGGAAATCATGCAGGCTACTGCTGGCATCAATGATAGAAGAGGATGTGAAAGTTTTGTTGGTTAAAAATGAAAGTCTGTAAATACAGTTCCGTCCCTGCAGGACAATTTTATAAGCCTGAATCAAACATCTACAAGACCAGGAGGGCAAAGTAAGGTTAAAACCACTTAGTCTGTCTTCTCAAGCGGGTGGGTTCCTATCTTTAAAATGAGATAAAAGTTGAGTTTCCCTCTTCCTGTTACCATTCTCTGCCTTAATGTCATTTTTCTTCAGGTGGCAGCGAATAAAAAAATATTTTTTTCTTATGAGAAAAAATTATATTAATTATGTTTTTGAGTCAGCTGAAGTAAGAACCAACTAAAAAGGGCACTAGCTGCCTGCAGAGCTGGAACAGCTTTCACAGAGTTAGGCCTGTAATCATTACATGCAAAAAATTGCAGCATGAAACAATCCAGATAAAATTCAGAGCACAGTCATCAGCACCAAAGTCATCATCTACTGGGAAATACTCTAGGTAGCCTGCTACTTTTAGAGGCAGGAGTCAGCTATTGCAAGAAAATAGTAAAAATAAAGCCCTGATAATTAGAAGAAATCTCTCCTTGTAATGTGGACCAGCCTTTATTAAATGGGATAACTGGTACAGATCGAGAAGAAAGGTTACAGAACAAGTAGCAGCACTGGAAGATTACCTGTGTTGTCAGGAAGAATTCAATTAGGAAAGCTGTGTTCAGATGT
The DNA here is from genome assembly GCA_013398915.1 of Dromas ardeola. Taxonomy (NCBI): domain Eukaryota; kingdom Metazoa; phylum Chordata; class Aves; order Charadriiformes; family Dromadidae; genus Dromas; species Dromas ardeola. The sequence continues at coordinate 380,056 of VYZM01014754.1, forward strand.
GGTAAAACAAGCATGGATATTGACTCAGTAATTGTTGGGA
>VYZM01014754.1:380112-416761 GCA_013398915.1 Dromas ardeola
GTCTACCTTATGTGATCTGAATGGAAAATAACGAAGTTTTTTGTTTCTGATCCAAGGGGAATTTTTCCAACTGACTTTAAAGAAAGCTGGACCATTAAGGTCCTTTACATACAGCTTGTTCCCTTCTTCCCACCCCTTATGTGCTTTCAATACAGCAAACCTGGATGAAGGCTCTTGTTAGGAACTGCATGACTTCTATAGATAGACCTTGTTCTATAATCCCACCTACCTAGTCACACTGGGGTAAAGCTCATGGAAAAGAGTTTGTAGCACTCAACAGCTCTCTGGTTACTTTAGTGATCAGGCCGTAAGCTCACAGGTATCAAAGTATAAGCCGATACTAATGACTTCAGTCTTTCCTCTCCCTTAGTCTCGGTTTTCTTCAGTCCAGAGTACTACCTTAAGCTTTTCTAGTGGTCATCCCCTTTTATAGCTGTTTTTAACCCCTTTCTTTCCTACTAGTTTTGTCTTGGTTGACCAAGAAATATACAGGATAATTCTGTACACATAGCAGGAGAATGACAGGCAACCAAACATCCGTATCTTTGCTTTATTGCTACAGGACTTAACTTTCAAAAGAGTTCACTTGGTGCCTCCCTGTTAGAGAACTAAACACATGTAAAATATTGTGCCTAAGTAACTTAAAAACCACCATTTTGTTAGACAAACAGTGCTTTCATGAGCAAGTATTTGAGTGGACTGTCATTTTTTTACAATATTCTCTCAGCTTTAGAGAGATACGTCTTGTCTATTGCCACAAAGATTTCACAGTTTTAATGTGCCTGTTATCTGAAAATTTTCTGTATAGCTGAGCTCAGAGCAGTTAGTCACCTTTGATTCAATTTTTCTGCTGGCGCAAACATAACTCCCAGCTGAGGATCACAGATCAAGCCTATTGTTATTTCAGATTTGTTTACAGTAAGTTTTAAAAATAGGGTTTGGGTTTCATACTGTGCTTTGTATTCTCTAAAACGCAGGCATATGTTCTCCGTGGCCTAAAATGCTACCACATGATTGCCTTTTGTCCTAATTACAGAATTACTTTAGTAACAGGAACAGATCCTCTTGAGTTTCCTACATCTTCCCCTAATTACCTGGTTGCAGGCAAGACTCCAATGGCTAAATAATACCGATCTGAGGTTTTTCTCATTACTCTCTCTACACCACATTCTACAGAATTTAGTGGAGTTCACTGGAATTTGTACTGATATAAATGAGGGCAGAATTTTGACCAGTTTAATTTTTAAAACTGTTTATTTTGTATGAAAAAATGGCACATACTACAAAGATGCCTTAAAAAGTTTAAAGGCCACCAAAACACCGACAACCAGAAAAGAAAAAGGTTTGCATCTGCACAAAATTTTTTATCATCATCAAGACACCCATGATTTTCTAGCAGGTTTATTCTCCTCATCATTCTCTCCCTCTTCAGTTAAAACCTTTTATTGAAAGACCTTAGCAAAGATCTAAAAATGACCGTTTCTCTTGGAACACATGCCTTTGTTAATGTATCAGAAACCTGCAGTGCTAATAAAGGGAGCTTAACTAGTCTTTTTGCTATATTAATATGGTCCTCTTACTGTTTTTCTATAGCTTTTTTTAAGCACCACAGACTTTCCTTCCATGGAGGGGATGTGTTTACGCAAGATGAAAGTACTCACCTTTTGGATGCCTTAAAAAGCCTCTGACCTCATTAAAGTTGTCTTAGCTCATGCTGGATCAAAACTGAAAAAATAAAATAAATTAAATAAATACCCACAGAAAACTATATGAGAAAAGGCCTAACCGTTAATCTCTGCACATGTAGGTTAATATAAAAGCCTATTGACTGGTTAAAGGATTTGCTTACTATTCAAAGGCTGCTATAGAAGTATATAAGGCTAGTTGTACATTGTTACCACAGTAAGAAAGTTCACCGGATAAGACATATTCCGCACAGAAGTAACTGAGAGGTTGACTGTGGGAAAAACCGGGTCGTATGGAATGAAGCTGACAGTTAAGCTTTATTTCAGACAGACATTTTTGAGCCCACAGTTGGCAGTGATTCATGCTGCAGAACAATGACCTTTTTTGTAACATCAGTATTTTGGGAAGGCTAGGCTGAGAGATAGTAAATTGTCTTCTTTTCCATCACAAAAAGAAAACTGTATGCCTTCCATCAGTTTAGCAATTATAAATTTAACAATTAACAGTTAAGTACAACTTTTTAAACATGCACACCACACAGTTTTCTTCTGATGTTGTTTATGCCCCAAAAGCAAGATAAAAAAAGTACCATCATTAATACCTTGCACTGGTCTTACACTACTTGGATCTCAAACAAAGGAAGTTCTTTGCAGCTTTGTCCATCATTTGTTGTAAGTGTGCCAAAAAAGTCTGAAAAGGATCAAAAGCTTTGCATATACTTTATGGCTTCTTACCATGTACTCTTTCATGTTACTGTACTCGGCAAGGTGGGATTCATCTATGCTCGCAGCTTCTAGCCTTTGAGTTTACTGACAATACATTTTTTTGAGTGTAGCAGAAGATGAGATCCAGCCATTTACATAGATGAACGGTCTGATTGTGAGGAAGTGCAGGGTTTCAGTGAGTGACTTCCACCTGCTCCCAGTTTCCAGCCTCCCTCTCCTATCTCTTGCTCTGGTACTGCTCCTCTTTCAGCTCTGCCTTAACCTCAATCCCTTCCAGGTGCTGCTAGTGGCTGTTCAGCTTGATACCATAAACCCTGGGCTTTATTGCTGGGTACCAATATAATTGGTATTGGACATAATTGCCTCCACTTGGCACCTCCTCAGAAGGTCATCTACTTCGGTACCTTTCTCAGCCACCCTGATAAATAGCATTGGGTTCACCACCTTATAGCTCCCTTGATATCAATTACAGAAACCTGTCATCACTCACTAACAGTCAGAATATTATTTTTTTACTTCACAAATCAAGGAAACTATACTTTCTACAATTCTTTTAAGCCTAAAGTCAGATTAGTAATGACGTGCAAAGTCTCAAAAGGAGTGGAAACATGCTGAATTATTTTAGGGAAAGGCTAAGGCCTTGCAATCCTATAATCTAGGAAATGTTTATGCATCAGAGAGAAACATTTATTACAGTAACAATTTGATTTAATAGAGAACAAGAGTGTGCTTTAGTAATGTGTAGTATAAGAATAAAAATAAATAGCCTTTTTTTTATGGAATGACAGAATATTTGAGTTAGAAAACCGCTCATTTTCACCTTATCGACAGTGAAAATCAGATGCATCTATCTCAACCAAAATTAACCTGTCTCTCCTTAATCGGATTGGATTCAGAGAGATAGAAAATGCAAAATGATCACTGTAGCCAAACTTTAGATTGGTAAGGAGGCTACGTTTTAGAAATTTTGTCAGAGCTAACAGAAGGCATATTTTCTACACACACAAGCAGATGAACTTTAGAGAGAGCTGTTGCGTGGTCTGGCTTATGACTGCAGAAGCCTGAACTGTTGTTGTCTTTCTGGGAGATGATTGTTCCAATTTATAGAATCAATTTTGGATGAAATCAACCCCTCGTCATAAGAGCATCTAGGACTCAAGCCACTTATTTTTTTGATCTTTCAGGTTCATGCTCAGCTATTTGTCATATGAATAAATTAGGAAAAACCAGGTTTAAGGATCTTCTGTTATTCAAAGGTCATCAAATGAATACCTGTAACGATCATTTATTATCTTCTATAAATATGTCTAGAAATAGAATCAATGACAGACTCCTAAAATTACCTAATTACTTCGTTTTGAATACACTAGGTTGTTGGCGTGGCTCAAGCAATCAATAAGAAATCTGGAATTGGTGGCACTTTCACTGAACAAGATGAAAAGGTACAAAAGCCGGACATTTACATCTCTTCTATTTTCATACGGGAACGGGGGGATGGATATGATATTACTTTACATGCCGATCAGGAATTTTAAAGTTATTAAAATTAAACACCTCTGAAAAAATAAAAATTCCTGTTAATACTGCCAATTTCTTTTTTCCTGTGGCCATGAGAAATGTGGATGTGAAATAGTTTCATTTCTGGATCAGCATGGTATCTCTCCTATATCTCTGAAACACATGCTTCCTCTACTGAAATGCGTTGTAAAACAGTTTCATAACTTTAATAGACATCAGTTTTTATGAATTGTTTCTAACTCTCCTGGCATCCCCAACAAACATATTTTGAATATTAACATTTGTGTGGCTATTCTTTTTTAAATACTTTATCACTTCTCAATATAGCAATTGCAGGACGAGAAAAAGCTTTGGATAAATTGTGAACAATATATGAGACAATCAGTAGAGCAGACAGCACCTTGGCTCCTAATTCTCGCACTGCAGTTGCTTTCCAAACATTTCCAGACTTCACATTCAGAGTGGTATAGCAAAAAACAGGCTGCACTGAGGCTGAAGAAGCTGACTTAACCCTCAGCAATAAAAAAATCAGAATTCATCCTTTCCCTTTGAAAAGTTCCCCTTTAAAACCAAATGCATATTGAATATCTGCAGGATATCAGAATTAGTCCCATTCTGCAAGGGAAAAGGACTGTGGTTTTGCTATGTTAGCAGAATTTTATTTCCACTTTCCAAGAGATTTTTCCCCAAAATAAGAGAGGCCGACCGTCTGCACTCAGTTTTTCTAGATAAAATAGGCATTGCTGCAAAATGAGTTGATTCCTCTGAGCTGCTTCTTGTATATCAATTCTACTTTTACCAGGACAAACTGTTAAGATCATTAGTTTAAAAAAGGGAGAAGAGATTCTTCAGGAAATAACAAATTATGAGTAACTGAAAAAAACCCACCCTGAATGTGTGGTTGCCAAAAAGTAACTTAAAAGTATTAATTAATACTTCAAAGTGAAAACAAAAAATTGCAGTAGTTTATCTTTGAATAGAGTTAAGATGCTGTGAGACATTATATTCGTGAGGTGTTCATGTTCATTTTTCTTCAGGATTTTGCTGGGTATTTGGCATTTTGTGGAATTGTTCTTCATAACGCCCAATTGTACGAGACATCTTTGCTTGAGAACAGGCGTAATCAGGTATGGTCAACTGGTTCATCCCAAGAATACAGAAATTACGATGGTTAGCTAGTAATCAGAGCCTGCTCCTGATATTTCTCATATGGTCGTTATTCCTTGGCCATTTTTAATTACTCTGATTGAATGCTGTGTATCTCTGATAAAGCTCTTAACTAATTGCAATGAGAAGCAGCTGGGCACATTCCAGCTTGGGCTGCAAGAAGTGGATGGTCTAGGGGAAGAAGGTAAAGCTACACGTCAGAAAATTCATTCCATGTCAATATACTCGATATTGCCTGAAGTTATCCTTTGGCTCACTGTATATATTCTACAACCAGAGGTGTACAGACTCCAGAGATTTCAGATAGAATTACCCCTACAGAACGGTAAAGGTTATACAGATTGCTCTTTTAGACTACGACAACTATAAATAGTCACTAACCATATTTTCAGAAATGATCAGATGAAAACCTGAATTTCCTTCTGATTAATGTAACTGTATTTTGCAGCCATCTTTATAACTGATGGGTTATTAATGCTGTAGCCTTTACAGGTGAATATGTCTGCCATATACAGTATGAAAAGGTTTTGGAGAAACAAGCAGGCAGCAGTTGTTTTAAAATCCTGGTAGGTCTGAGTTTCCAAGTGACTATCAGTGTTTGTAAATTGGTACAAATTTGGATAATCTTTTCAGATTGGCGCCATGCTTCTTGTGAGGAAAAAAGGAATATAATATAAGCGCATCTGAGCAGCTGAGTCCTTCAGCAGTAGCTCTGAAATACAGCAGACTGTTATCTAAATGATGTTTTCCCTAAATGAGTTCATTAGTATCTGTTAGAATTACAACAGATAAAACTTGTGTTCAACAGTCTGAAGAAATGTAAATATCACTGTTTTTAGAATGCACACATGAGCCATAGGCAACTACTAGGTTTCCTAAGGACAAAAAACGGTATGCTGTCTGGATTTCTCAGGTTTCATTTGATGAACTGTTAATGCCTACATCTATTCTGTCTCTCTGACTGAAAACATCGGACAGCTAACTGTGCTATTTATTTCTTCCATCAGAAGTGTCAAACTGGCTATTATTTACTGTTACCTTGCAGCCTGTGTGAGAGCCAAAACTTAATTTTGGTCACAGACACACGTGTTGACTTCCTTGATTCAGGGAAGAGGAGAAGAATCAAAGACAGTAGTAATGATAATTACTGCTTAAATCACAGTTGTTCAAAATTTCACAAAAGACCTTTTCCCCAGGTGCTGCTTGATCTTGCCAGCCTGATTTTTGAAGAACAGCAGTCTTTGGAAGTAATTCTGAAGAAGATAGCTGCCACTATAATATCCTTCATGCAAGTGCAGAGGTGTACCATCTTCATAGTAGATGAAGACTGTACTGTGAGTATGGTTGCTGTCTAAAGGCAGAAGTGCTTATTCCTGGGAGCAGTGTGGGCCCCTCTCCATTCTGACTCAATAGGATTTCACACCCATAGTATGTTCTGTCACCTTTTTGTCCTCTGCCTTTTCTTTTATGGCCTCTGCTCAGGTTAGGTGTTGTCTTGGGAGACTTCAGTCTTTGTGTAGGCCAGGCTGCCATTTTATGCAGCCATTTTGCATTGCCTGTTGTAAACCTTGGCTCTAAGCTCTCTCCTATGGCAATGATCTTGATTGTTGAACTCTTTCATCACTCATTTTCTTGGCTACTGATGTAGGATGGAAAAAAGGAAAAGGCTGGGAGAAAAATAATGTGGCCTTCGCTTCCTGTGCCAAACCAGTTTTGATGGCACTTTTTATGTCTTGAGTATATCTAAGCAGGGAGTATCCAAACAAAGTATCTGAACAGAATCATGGCCTGTCCCAAGATCCTGGCTCGCTGAAGCAAAGCACGACTCCTTTCCAATCTGCCCACCTGAATTTCCTTCCTATTGAATATAGGCTGCAGAACAAGAGCAGGATATTATGTTGTATGCCTCAGTCCTTCACTGGCATTGCTAGTTTTACCTTTACTACTCATTATAGATATGGGTGTACTAAGATCTGGAAGTGAGAGAGCATTTCCAGGTTCTGTAGCACAGAAATAACACACAGCACTCGCGATCATCGGCCACAATCCCATCTCTCACTGTATTTAGAAGAGTCACTCCTGCATGCAAGAATACAGAAGAGGAATTTACATAATTTTTGTATTCACATATTCACACTATTTTGCAAGTTAGATAAACTCTAGCCCTTAGTTTGCAGTCTCCAGTTTGAATCTTTAGTACAGAGAGAATCTAATTTCATTTAGGCTTCTTAGCTGTTAGAAAAAGCTGCATGAAAAGCAACACAGAGATCAGTCAATATGTTTAAAAGGTTTTGATGTCCTCACCTGTCCAAGCAAAGCAGGTCTAGAATTGGATGAATGTTAAAATAAAGAAGTTCTGTGCTGACAGGTAAATTTGGCACAGCCTGTAAATACTGGTGCTTCTTCTCAGAGTGATCAGTAAAGATTCGAGACACTTCAATGATATTTAAAGCTGTACCAAAGATACTTTTGTGGTAGGATCCTGTATACTTGCTGCTAGACGTGAAATGAAGTTATATAATTTTATACTTGTCTTTATTACAGAATAGGTTTTGATAACTGTAACAAGCTTTTCATGAATACTACTATTGTAACTTAGGACAACCTTGTACACCTATATATTAAAATATCCTCTCGGTATTCCAGGATTCATTTTCTAGTGTGTTTCACATGGAATCTGAGGAATTAGAAGATTCAGCCGAAAATCTGAAGAGGTAAAACAATGAAATCAAACTTTTGTTCATCCCAGGAGAATGTTGAAGAAACTACAGTTTTAATTTTATTTTTTTTTCATAATAACAGACCTTATTTCCACTGGGTAGCATGTATTACTGCTATTTTCTAGAGCAGGTTTTGCCCTGAAATGTACATAGACAACCTCTATTGCTTTAAAAAGGTCACACTGAGCAGAACAGGGAGTAGGGCCTGATCACTTCACTTTGGCAGGCTTAAGTACATAGTCATATCGCAAGGCTAAGCTGTGGAAATGTACAAAATGTGAGAAGTAAAAATCTAAGTTGGTGGGCTGCTCTAAAACTGATCTGTAAGAAATCTGCAAAGTGACTATGTTGTAAAGTAGACATATCCACATTGGTCGATACTAATCCTATTTATGATTTTAATCAATTATTTTAATCATTATTCTTATTTCATAGATAGGGAAGCTGACTCAAAGAACATGACTGACTAAATCAAGAATAAGGTCCTAAAGTTCTAACTTTCATTCATCTTTGAGAAACCATTAAGAAGTTCAACTGGAAGGGAAGGACGTAGAAATAGTTGAATTAAAATACCCAGATTAAATAGTTCCCAAATTCAGTCTGAACCTCCGTATTGAAGTTTGAAAATTACTGCCTCCATTACCTTTCTCTGTCATCAAAACCAGTTGTTTAAACAGATGTCAAAAGAGTGAGACAGTTGCATATAAAATGCAGTACTACAGATGCAGTGTGCAGAAAGAAAATGGACATTGCTGTACCCCTTTGATCTCTTCTGCAGCGAACTTTTAACACATTAAATTTAATTCCATATATTAGAAAATTATGCCCAAAGTATGTGGCTTGAGCAACTAAAAACTGTTGAGATGTATTACGATTTTAGGCAATGTACAACCAGAAAGTACAGGGGTACAACAGGCTAGTAAGATCACAGGGTGAAAAAGAAAGTTCCTGTTTACTTCCTATTCTACACTATGGGAATGGTAGAGAGAATTTACCCTTCCTGGTAATTATCCCTTTCATGGTTACTCGTTAATGGACTCAAAATGTAATTTACTGCTTGCATGGGCCATCAGTAAATTACTTCTCGTAACTGACTTAATTGCGTATCGGAATCTTGTTCATGAGACAGCGCAATTATATGCTAAGGACTGTACTATGAGTCAACCACCGGAGTTAGAACTTCTGCTATGCTTGAAGAACATGATTTTGGGCAATAGCAGGAATACAATGACCTGGACTAGATGGGAAGTTTTACTTTACATAATAAAATTTCAGGCTTATTTTGTAATTAAGGACCCTGAATCAAACCCCAAATCAGACTGGTTTTCAGAATTGCGGGGCATTGCCTTCTATAACCAAGTTTGTGAAATAATGAAAGAATAATTCCTCCAGCACTGCGAACATTCTTACACCAGAAAGATAACTAAAGTCAAGTCAAACGTCAGAGGGAAACTACAGGAACTTGCTGGAAATGGGTTTATTATTAGGACATACGTCCCCCTCCAAAGCAGGCAAAGGGTCCAAGAGAATTGAAAGGCCTTAATTAAATACATTGTGGCTAAAAAAGCAGGAGATGATCGATTCCGTAAAGATACCTTTTGTTCTGATTTGCAATAAACAGTTCTATTTCAGTAACAGAATCCCCACACAACTGATTGTGATCTGAAATGAACTTAGAAGCAGAAAATTCATAAATGTTACCTGCTGCACTCCATTTAAAGAATATGTGATTTTCATCCAGTATTGATTTTTCAAGTGTGTCAGATTTGTGAATGGAGTTTGTTTTCAAAAAGTTCTGTTTATTTCAATATAAACCCAGTTCATAGAATCATAGAATCATAGGGTTGGAAGGGACCTCTGGAGATCATCTAGTCCAACCCCCCTGCCAGAGCAGGGCCACCCTAGAGCAGGTTACACAGGAACGCGTCCAGGCGGGTTTGGAATGTCTCCAGAGATGGAGACTCAACCACCTCTCTGGGCAGCTTGTTCCAGTGCTCTGCCACCCTCAAAGTAAAGAAGTTCCTCCTCATGTTGAGATGGAACTTCCTACACTCAAGTTTGTGCCCATTACCTCTTGTCCTATTGCCGGGCACCACTGAAAAGAGCCCGGCCCCATCCTCCTGACACCCACCCTTTAAGTATTTGTACACATCAATTAGGTCACCCCTCAGCCGTCTCTTTTCCAGACTAAACAGACCCAATTCCCTCAGCCTTTCCTCATAAGAGAGGTGTTCCAGTCCCCTAATCAGTTGTTCATTCTTTATCCTTCATCTGCATAAACTGTATTGATTTGTTTATTTCTTAAGTTTGATGTTCAGTGTTAACATTGCTGAATATTAAAGAAATGTTGGAACCTATAAATCAGTCCACTCTGCAGTTTTGTGATGACAGGTGGATTAGGGTACGGGATTTGAACTCAACTCCATTATATATCTATTGGTTATTTCCTTTCCTCATATAGGAAAGATACGACAATTACCAGCTTTGCATAATGAAATGATCCATTTTCATACTAAGCGCATAATAATAATAATGTTGTATCCTTCAGGGACTACGATACAAACAAAATCAATTATATGTATGCTCAGTATGTCAAGAACACAATGGAGCCTCTCAACATCCCAGATGTCTGCAAAGACAGAAGATTTCCCTGGACAGTAAGTAAAATAAGTTTAGATTTGAAATTCAGAAATGGAAGATGTTTTTCTGTTTACCTTTCAAGTGTTTTTTGTTTTCCCCTTATTATTTCTATTAATTTTAACGGCCACAGTTAGAATTACGCAAACACAAAGGAAGGTACATTTCCTTGATAAAATCCATTATCAGTGAAGAAACGGTACAATACTCACACAGTGAGCCAGGTGGCCAGGGGAAGGATTTATCCCTACAGGCATTATTAAAAATGCCTAACATTAATTTGTCAACAAATAGACAGTGCAATGTGGAGAGCGTGCAGTATGTTCTATGGAAAATATTTAAGTGAAGAACAGTTGGAGGTTTTCACAGTAATGCTTGGTAGTTTACTGTAGAGTGTTGGGAGGCTCCCAGAAGTTCCTTCCCGTTTATCCTCTCCTTTTCCTTCTTGTTCTGTCAAAGATTAATGTTGTAGATGCAAGTTCTTTGCTGTTTTGGAGAAGGAACAACTTCACTTTTCTTTGGGAGCTTTTGCTTCACACTTCATCAAATGTGAGCTTGTGATATGGTGTACTGCTGCACACACAGATACTAGAGAGTTATTCCTGGGTAATAAGAGGGAGAGGAGTTATTATGATCAACAGATAGCTTTTTACCAAACTCTCTGTTCTGAGATACCAAAAGGTCAGAAAATACAGTGCTCAATGTGATTGTTCCAGTAAGTGGAAAGAAGGGGCAGGCTCACGGTGGGGAGATGCGTTGCTTCCCTTTTTCTCTGTGCAAGGTTTCATGGATGTTCTGGAATGAGTTTCTATGAAGGACTGAGCAACACAGGAACTGAGTGCTCACCGCTTTGCAGTACAGGGCCCAAAGCTCCCTTAACTGCAGGAGTGCAAGTAAAACCAGAATCGGATGGATATACTGTATTAGATCAATAAAGAAAGAGGTGATTATTTTGAAGACATTTTAAAATGAACACCTTGAGAGTCATCCAAATAACTGTTTGTCTAAATCAGGCCTTTCACTTTGTCAGTAGGGTTAGAGTTGTTTTGCTTTTTTCCCTGGAACCGAGATGACATACCTTACACATATAAAAGAAACTCTTAAGAAGAAAATAATAGTACTGCTAGAAGGAATTTTTGATAATTTTTTTCAACACACAGTGGCTGCATCTCCACCACTGTGCCGGAGCAGTCTCAAGGCAGGGCTGTAGGCTAAACATTTTGAAATCTGATGAACCCTGACATGAGGGAAATCCCAGGTGTGTCTAGTGCCCCAGAAACCCTGGCTTTTCTCTTTCTTTGGAGGACATCCAATAGCATGCTTACTCACCTTATGAAAATAACTTAGTGCTTTCTAAATGCTTCGGTGGCCTCAGCTAGTGACATGAGGTAGAACAACAGCTTGGGTTTATTTGTGGAAGAGCCATGCTGTTGCCTGCGTCAGGTTCAAGCCACTTACAAGGACAGTACGGAAGCCAAATGCTAAGCTTCAGCAGTCATCTGTACGTGTTCTTCCCTGAAACAACAAAGTTAGCACCGTGGAGACAAAGTTCAAGTACCTACAAGACTCTGTAAAGGCATTTAAGGCTGTTTCTGCTTAATCGCCTTCCTGTTCATTAATACTGGGTCAGGCATTTTTATTAAGCACTATGGTCTTATCTCCAATCCAGTCCAATTTGACCTTCAATGCATCTGAACTTTACCATGAAACAGCAGGTTCTTCTCAGGGTAGCCATAAGCCAATTTTCACATAAGCTTGACTTGTGTTTCTCAGCTGGCCTTGCTGCAGATGTCTAGGGAGAGATCCTGATTCTTATATCCTTTTTTACAGCTGATTTCACAGGTATGTCACAGTTCAGAAAACAGCAAATCCTACTCCTGAGTTATTCCATACACCCTCTTGACAATGGGCTACTATTAAGTAGTACTTTAGTTCCTGGAGTCATGTAAAGTATCTGACACGATGTAATCCTTTGACGTTTTCTTTAAAGAATGACATTTCCTATTGCCACTTGTAAGCATTATAGTGTTTCTGCATCTGCCTGCAAAGAAACTGTCTACAATCCTTGCACAGCACCAGAGAGCAGAGCAACAATAGTAAAAAATACACAGAAATAACCTTTTGATCCGAAATATTAGCATGTACCCATTTTTTTGTCACATACAATTAGAGATTGGACCAAATGTACTTCTCAGCACCTGCCACGTTATTCCAGGAGCAGCCAGAGCAGAACGACATCCTTTTCTCACCAAGTATTTGAAAAAGATGCCTCGTCTTTTTGTTCTACGCTTTCACCCCCCAAATAAATTCAGTTTCCTTCTCTTGAAGCATGAGACATGATAAAAGGTCTTTGGAAGACTGCAGAATGTTGACCTACTTGGTGGTAGTTTTCCTACCTATTTTTCTTTGGATCATAATTTGATCTCCACTAAGCCCTCTTTCATGAGTTGGTGGATTAATCAAGGCATCTCAAACAAACCAAAAGAGTTTATGAAAATTTTAGTGCTACAAAATGCACAATTAGCTCAATGTCATGTAGTTACTCTTATTTTATGACGTCTGTCCCTTACATTGCAATATTGGAACTGAGGGCATATGCTGGAAAGGGGAGAGGTCAGTTCCTTTTACAGCTCATCACATGATGACAGTAAAAAGGTGTCCTAAAGCCCATCTGATCTCTTCTTCAGCTGCACTGAGTGGAATACTTTGTCTTGGTGCAAAGTTGTCATTTTCATGGAATTGGTACCTTCTGATGAAAGAACCTATTATAAAATCAGCACATTTTTAGGACAATTACACAAGTCACTGTAAAATCCTACTGAATGGAGATTATCGTCGTTACCTGTGTTATTATTCACCAAAGTTTGTATCAGATACAGTGTTTACTATACCATCCAGACAAAGATGTGGAAACTCTTTGAAGACGTGGTTGCTTTTTGAAGGAGTATGTAAGCCAAGAAGGGTTGTAGACCCCAGCTCTAAAGCTTTTTCAATTCATCCACTTGAACGTTAGTCTTCAAAATTGTAACTGTATTTTTTTGTTTGTTTAACAGAATGACAATGCAGAAAACGTAAATCAACACATAAAGAGTTTGCTGTGTACACCAATAAAAAATGGGAAAAAGAATAAAGTGATAGGTAGGTATCTTTAAAAAAAATATTTCCATACATTTCATAGAAATATTTCTGTGCTCCACTGTAAAATCTCAGCAACATGAAATCTCAACCCAGGAGAAAAGATCCTTAATAATCATGTTTTCAACTAATAAGTCCCTGGCAACCTTGACTGTAAATTGCTTACCTAAGAAGTTACCAAGTATCTAAAATACTCTTCGGATACTTCACCATTTAATACAGCTACTTTGCGTTCAAAAATTTTCTGTAAGTAAAATTATTGTCATTGCTTCCTGTTCAGAGAGTCAGTTACCGCTCTTGCTTGTGTTGATCTTTTACAAGGCAGTGAAGGGAAAAGAAGACATAAATCAGTAAATAAGCTCTTCAGGCCTGAGCTATCTCTAGTGCTGAGCTTTTAGGGAGCAGTGGTGGCATGTGGAAAGGCAAGCTGAACTGCACAGACATTGACAGCTTTCTCAAATGAGACTCAGGTACGGAAAGATACATACATTGGAAGGCTAGCTGCTGTGCAATTTTGGTGCTATGAATTGCCCTTTGGAGGTGCCTGCTTCTACCCGTGGATCACACAGGGAGCCTACAGTCCTATCTCGGTGTCTAAAGCTACCCAGTGTAAATATCTGCAGCACCTCCTTCGCTTTTTCTAGAACTAGTTTGCTGTTATTTAAGAATGGCCATAGTACCACTGGTTTCCTGGGGTAACATTTTCAGAAGTAATTTGACATCACTTAGGTCCACATGGGCCTACATGCTCATGGAAACTTAGAAGCCTAGTTATCTCTAGTTCCCTAAATACTTAGGTGGCTGTCGTCTGGGTCCTCAAAAATGAGTTTACACCTAAATAGTTTGGAGGATCTTGTCAGGGAATAAGCTTTAATGAGCTTTAAGTCTTTCAGTGAGTTTCAGATTCACCTTAAGTACTACATAGTATATTTACTGAAGTTCTCTCATTTTTTAAGAGACATTTATGTGTATCAGTATGCTGTGTCTTTTAAGAATTCATTTGCTTTTGTGGCTTATTCACTGTTGGGTCTTAATCTTGTCTTCACTACATCACAGTTGCCATGGAAATAATTATAATGTCATAAACAGTACTAAACAGAGATCTGAAAGTGAGTTTTATGAGATTTTCCTATAGAGTTTTATAAGTCAGCTTCTTTTTCCCAGGGAAAGTTAATCTTGTTCTTAGTGAATCCTTGTATGCTGGGATTATTTATTTTTACTATCATTCAAGTATCTAGTCATCTCATTCCATTAAGGTTCAGAATACTGTTTGCAATATTCAGATACCACAACCACAATGGTTTACAGCTACAGATACAATACTCTTACTGATCTCTGTAGAGGAGATTCTGGTACTAAAATTAGTTCCCCAAACAGAATGTAATTTGGAAACAGGACAGTGTTACATTGTCACCAGACATTAAAACTTATACATGCAAGGCCAATGTTCTTCTAAAAACACAGTTTACATGTGCGTGCTACATTCTTTTCCTCAGTTTTTCTACCTGCTGTAACAGGGAAGATGCACACTTGCTCCCTCAAAGACGTTCCCTTTTAATTAAAAACCTCAGTGAGCTTTTTTAGTCTGTAAATATGGAGTATTAAAATGCTGGAAATACTTTCACATAAAAATTACCAGCACTGACCAGACCTTACAGTAGCTGCTGATTATGTTCACTGTTGGTACTGCTGTGAAATAGTATTCATTATAATTTCTTCCCTACCCATAAGCAGAGAGCAAATCCGGCCTCCCTGACCTGACAGTGGCGAAGTGTAAGGCATTCAGATTCTGTTCATATATCCTGTGTAAATTAGGAGTAGCTCTACTGACGCAAGAAAACCTAAAAATTGCTAAGAGTGTTCTGGAAACACCATGCTAAATAGTTATCTTGTCTTTTGCTGGTTAAGTACATATTTAATATGTTATTCCTTCTGCTGCAAAACGTTCTTCATAAAATACATGAAGTATTCAAACTGGTACGCAATAGCCATTTATATAAAATTAAGACTTTTTCATTTAGTAATTTTTTCCAGAATTTTGAATTTGCAACCATTATTTTCACTGGGATAATTATTTGCAGTTGCCCAGGGAAATGCTAGCTTTTATGCTCGAAACTGTTAGTACTCACACTCATGAGAGTGAGAAAACATTTGGACTCACTTAAGACAATAAGCACCCCTAAAGCACTTTCAGCCAAAGACAACATATACTTAAAATGCAGCTGCTTTAATTAATATTCTGATTTCTTAGCAGAAACTGCCATCCACTAGGTAAAACTAAAGTGACATGGATGTGTGAATTTCCCACTGCTTAAAAAGGTGTCAGGGATTTAAGCTGCAGCAAGGTTTAGTAGAAGGTACCTGTCAGACCTTTAATGGCACGTGCACAGGGAAATCCAGAAATTCCTCACAGAAAACAAGCAGATGCAGGTATCAACAAGTTTGAACCTAACAAGCTGAATTCAGTAAGATGCTTTTCAATGAGTTCAGTCGTCTTTGGAGCAGGCTGTAATGCAATCACATCCTCATCGAATCAGCGAGTATACTCAAGATTTGAGCCTCAAGTTGGGTATTCTTTGTTTAGTTCATTTATTTTAAGATATTTCCAGTACTGACTCAAATAAGGAAGTGAAAACTCTGCGTACCACTGTTCTGACTTTCATAAATGTTCTTTTGGCATGGTTACAAAAATTTAATTAGCCTCCAAAGGACAAATTGTCTTTAGGGATTAAATCAATCTAGAATACTACTAATAATAAAAGCTAGGATGAAAATGACCCTAGATTTTCACAAGATGCTCAAGTCTGTAAAGCCCTAAATTTTTGTTTTACAAATCCTAATAAATACTTCTGGGTCTACTAAGTAATATGTAATGTTTTAGCATTTATTCTGTAATACAGTGAAATTAATCTAAAAAACTTAAGGGAAAATCGTACAGCACTCCTGTGTGTCACTTACACGTACATTGGTGGTTTATACTGTAGGCTAAACTGTCCTAGACTTAATTTTTCTGTTGATGTTCCATACAATAGGTGATATGTTGGCAGTTCTCTGTATTACTTCTTTTAATTTCTGTGTCCTGGCATAGGTGTTTGCCAGCTTGTGAATAAGATGGAAGAAAACTCGGGCAAAATCAAGGCTTTCAACAGAAATGATGAACAGTTCTTGGAAGCATTTGTCATTTTTTGTGGCTTGGGGATCCAGAATACACAGATGTATGAAGCTGTTGAAAGAGCCATGGCCAAACAGATGGTGACATTAGAGGTGAGCTCAAAATCTGGGTGGTCCTTAATTAGCCCAAAACAGATCCTAATTTCCTCCAGACCCTGTCTGTTCTCCACGTAAGTGCAGCTACTGACATGGATACTGAACAGAAACTGTTCTCCTCCAGGAGAACGCCATTTGGCCTGCTGAGTTGCATAGGAATTTTTCTGCTTCCTTCCACATCTGCCAGCAGACTGTTTTATTTAGTATTGTATTTTGACTTTACTCATGAGATTTAGTGGTGAGCTGAGTGCATCTTCTCCTCTACAGGAGGCTACACATTGGCCACATAACAGGCTTGTTCTGTTGCATAGGAAGAGGAAATGGTTTGGAGGATTAGGGGCTTCCTTTTCTTGTCTGAGGTTTTCCGCGATGATTTTGGCTCAGTCCTTTAGACAAACCGGTTTGTGGAGTAACAGCAGCATTATTGTAGGTTTTCAGCAATTTCCTCAGACTGCATCAAACCATATCAAGATGAATGTCATCTGGTCTCAGCCTTTGAACTGGTTACTGTTAAGTTTAATAGCTAAAGAGGGCTTTCATCTGAGAAGCTGAATTACTCAGAGGTGATAACTTGAAGCTGAAAGTGAAAAATTCGTAGACTTTGGATCTCCTAATATTCATTATGTAAATAGAGTATTTGCAGAATTCCTAAAATGGGGCTTATGTACCCCGTAGCCTCTAAAAGAAATGCTAAAACTCTCAAATAAACCTGTATTAAGTCATGATAAATAAAAAGGTGGTAAAATTATTGTCAAAATAATTTCAGTGTTTTTAAAAAGAGCTGTTTGTTTACATGGCAAATTAGCGATTCTCTTTATAGCTACTATAACTTTATAGATACTATAGGAAGTCCAGAAGGATTATAGATTAGTATATAATATGGCTTCTTTGCAAAAGAAGTCAGTGATTAGTATATAAGATGGCTTCTTTACAAAAAAAGTCAGTCTCTAGTTGCTAAGAAAACTCCATAACATTTTCATGTCCTGTGTTCTCAACAGCTAAAAAAAGGACCTTATTTTGTTAATTTAAAACAAACATATTGTCTTTCATACTTTTTTGCCAAGTTTCAGTTAGGGCAAAACTTTCTTTTATGTCTGAATAAACTCCTGAAAGGATTATTATGGCAACAATGTCAGGCTCATAATTATAGCTGTTTCATGTATTACTTGTCTTTGAAAGTGGGGCATGAAAACTTTCCAAAGAGAAAATCAGAGTTCTTTGCTCTTTTATAGAAACTATTTACATTTTCTTGGCCTAATTATCTCAAGAAGATTCTGTGCTGTGGAGATTTGTGAAAGCTACAGATACCTCCCCATACGCCTTCAGAGAGCTCCCTTAAAACCAGTGTGGGCCCTGCACGGACACTAGATTTCATCAGCAAATGCAATGCAATGTAGTGCAGCTGCAAGCTGAAAATTCTGCTTTAGGAAAAATACTTTTTTATCACATTGTTCTGTTGTTTGTGCTAAGGGCTGCTTTTTTTCTCTTTCTATAGGTTCTCTCATACCATGCTTCTGCTGCTGAGGAGGAAACGAGGGAGCTGCAGGTAACAGCGGTAATTGAATTTTTTACTATTACTTTAGAAATAATCCATTAATACAACAACAAAGGGCAATCCTTTACACAGATGTGATCCCTAAACATGCAGAAACACATCTTCCAGAAATAAAAATTATAGTGAAGCTTCAACTGATCAGGCCCTGAGTTGAATCAATACATCACATAAAAGGGAAATGTTACAATGCCTGCACTGAGAGATACAGGCTGGCCAGAGAGCTGCAATTCCAGGAGAACCAGAAGTATACTGACTGCCTTTCTCATGAGTTTAAGTGATAGTAATAGCTGATGCAATGTTAGTATCAACTCACAATGATTAAATATTTCAGAAGCAAAATGCTGAGAACTCTGCAGCTAAGTTTGAATGTTGTATATTTTATATCTTTGGTACCTTCCAAGCATCCCAAGTATGGGTGCAGCTTTATGGCCTTACACAGAAATTCTGTATTTGTTAATGCACCATTTTTTTTTTTTATGGTTATTTTTCTTTCCAGTGTCCTTATGTTTAATTCTGTGTTTAGAAACCACTGCCTAAGGAACAGGCACAGCTATGATTTCAAGTGTAGTTCAAAGCATAGCCTCTGCTTAGTCTCTCCAGTCCTCTCGGTTCTGGGGAAATAGCATCACCTCTGCTGTACGAAAAAAAATGGGAGGGATGGAGAGGAAGGCAGACACAGGGGACTACAAGCTGGGTAGTATGGGACTGGTCTGGACAAGCAAGGTGCCACAGAACAAGGCGCAAGATTAAGGGTAGTTCTAGAATGGTTAGCATCACACAGATTTTGAACCTGCGTCCTACCACACTGTTGCTCATCAATAAAGAGGCACTGACAAGACCAGCATGCAACGCATCTCCTATGGTTTCTCTTCAGGGCTTGCATTGTAATCTCTGTGGCTACATCTTCACTGCTAAGTAAAACAGAACCACAATTAACCTAGCGCTGAATCAGTGTCCACCTCTACTGCTTAACTGTCCACGTGCTCCCTAGCACTACCTTGGCCCATGTCAACCGCTGATTTTTAAGGCAATACCAGAGCACACAGTACCAGAGCGCATAGCACAGGCCATCTCCGATAGGCAGCGTGGATGATGGCACCAGATTTGGCATCCTCTAGCCTGCAGTGCTATTTGAGCATGTTTTGCACCCTCAGATATACCACATATCCTCATGTCACATCCCATGGCATGAAACAGATAACCTTATTTTCACGCTATGAAGCCATCACTCTGAATGTTAACCAAGCAATCAGATTAGTTCAGATAATTTGAGCTGAAAAAAGAAAACAAGCACATATTTCTTCCCTGAGAGACAGAACCTGTATTAATGGCAGTTCCCATTGGTTTTAGGAGCAATGAAGACCATAAATTCACAAAGGAATAAGGCAAAAGTTACCTCAAGTATTCCAGTGAACATTGCAGAACTCAATTTAGTGAGCTTTCCCCTAGCTAGGACACTTGCTGTCACAAAGTTCCTCAGCAGAATCAATGGTATATCAAAACAGATACAGGACTTGAGCTTTACAGCGTAATATTGGAATTGACACTTTTACTTGCCATCTTTGAATCATTATAGTTAACATATACTTTATTAGTGAGATATGCCATTGGCAACAGAAATGACTACAGTGTGTCACAAGTGAAATTTGTGACAAAAGAATTATCAGCAAGTGGTTTCTCTAATTTAAAACTATCTTTCAAATACATTTAATTTGTGGGTTCCTGAAAGGTTTAGATTGGAGGAGCAAAACCTTACAGACAGAATTTCAACCTACTGACAATAGCCTTGGTGTTCTTCTTAATATGATGAGACACGATTGCAGACCCTTACCCTAAAAATCCATGTGGTGCAGTCACACGGTTAACACTCCTGCACTGCAGTCTTTTAGCTGAATCAATTAAAACCTTATTCCTAAAACAAGGAAAAGAGACAAATCTTGCTCTTTAAATATCTGTTGTTAGTATGTACCCTTTGAGATACAGGATCATTTCTGTCTTTTTTCCCTTGTCTCTGTACTCACAAGGTAGAACACAATTAAATGTTGCAACTGTCAACCCCTGTCATTTTTTTCTGAAACTGTTTGCTGTTTCTGTGCATTGTCATATTGTATCAGTCACCTCCTTTGAGCCTGGGTCCTGTTTGCAACCTGTGTTATATCATACAAAGCAAATGAAACAAAGCAAAACTGTTTATAGTTGCCACTCAGTTACCACGGCGGTCCCACATTTTCCTTAGCCTTCCTTTTGCTGCCAGTGTATTTCTGGAAACCATTTTTGTTGCCCTTCCCATCCCTCACTAATTCCAACTCAGGCTGAGCTTTGCTTTTCCCATCTTCATCCCTGCACGCTTTGGTAATGTCTCTATATTTTTCCCAGGTAGCCCATCCCCATTTCCTCTTTCTGTGTGCTTCATTTTCTCATTTGGGCTCGCTCAGGAATTCCCTGTTCACCCACGCTGGCCTGTTACCATGCTCGCTTGACTTCCTGCATGCCAGAACGGACTATTCTTGTGCTTGAGGCCTTCCTTGAAGGTAGCGCCTTATTGTGTGAAATGAAGTTATAAGCTTTATCTAGAGGTTTTTCAATCATAATAGAACACAAGTTTTTAAAATTATTTTCTGTACTTAACCAGGTAATGAAATGGAGTCACTAGTTAATTATTCACTACTAATTACTATTAATACAATGCCTACAGTAAGCAATAGTAATTAAAAAACCAGCAGTTATGCAAAGAGGGGAATTAATTGGCACATTTTCTTCTTTTCTTGGCTATTTCATGCTCTTTATAATATTCCTGAGGTGGAAAAGTTGAGCCAAGAGGTTGTAGTTTGGTCAGTGCTTACAGGAGCTGACCATAGCTCAATAACTTGAAATTAAAATAACTGATGAACTTTCATACTGTAAAATAGGGGGCAGATAGCTCTACTGGCTTCAGTAAGTGAAAAAAGAAATATCTAATCCAGTTAAAAACCACTAGAATAGCTACAGAGTGCAGTTTTTTATGTCTCAGCTGAAATGAAACTTACTGTTGTGGCTGTCAAAGGCAAGAGATCAAGGAAGGGAAAGATAAATTATGAATGGAGTCAGAACACAGGCATGAGGTCTTCTGTTGAGCTCCTACTGTGTCCTTCCAGCCCCTTTCCTCACGAAATACCAGACTGCAGTTGCAGTTTTTCAAAATTATGTCATTAGAGTCCCTGAATGGTTGCATTGTTTTCCACTGAACATACAGGCCTGGTGGTTCATTTACATGTTCATAGGTGAAATAGCATATGAATCCAAACTGAGGGACATAAAATTACTGGTATGAGAAATGTGTAAGAATGCTGGATTTTTTTTTCCTGTGTAAATCCTATTTTTCATAATCTTTCATGACTTCCTGATTCTAACACACAGGAAAGATAACAGCAAACTTATATGGGACAAAGATTGGTAGACATTAATTATGGAGAGAGCTGATTTGCATGCTACATATAATAATACTGTAGATTATGACACATGCTTCCTTTTCAGTGTTTCAGCCTCTAGGACACAGTTCCTCATGCTGGAGAAGTGTTTTCCCCTAGAATTACACAGAGGAAGATAAATGCATAGGTTTATTTCTTTAACTATTTCACTTTACCTGATTTTCTCTTAAACCACATTCATATTGAGGTGAAACAACTGTAAAGAAGTAGCACTGAGACTTACACTTTTTATTTTACTGAAAAAACTAATACTAATTCTTGTTCTGTAGTGTAAGATTTACCATTGATTTTGTTAGCAACCTTAACATTTGTATTTTGAAGGGCAACTAGTACCTATACTTTGAATTTTGTAACTAGAAAAAGTAGAAATGTAATACACAGAGTTGTAATACATGTAATACATGGGAGATATTACTGATAATAAAAGATACAGATTTTTAAAAAGTATAGAGTTGGGGGGTTTTGTCTACTTTAAAATTTCAAATTTCACATTGAACATTTATGATTGTACTCAAATTCCATCAAAAAGACTGTCCAAAGGTTTATAAGATTCTTGATCACAGGTGGACCCTAATTTTTCAGGTTTCTAGCCCTGAGAAAGCTCTGCCTGTGGACATATTCTGACTACCATAGCGCTGAATGTGGATTCTGTTAGATCCTATTCTATTAGGAATTCTGTCCTCCTGACATCTCTTTCCTCACCATTTTTAGAAAAATGTCAACAGTGACAGATTTTGATGTCTGCCCCTCCATAAAAACAAACATATAACTCCACTGCCTTATTTTCTCAGTCTCCCAAGTTCATACATACTCTTGGTTACAATTTGCCTTAGGTGATTTAAATAACAGAGTGACCAGGTAATCCTTTCCTTATACTCTTGATCTATGGAAAAGCGTGTGTTAAATCTAGGCAAATAAGGTAATGTTAAACAAGAAAGGCTAAGGAAAGATAAATGAGAAGTAATCATCAGGTTTCAGTACAATGTGAAGGTAAAATTTAGTATCTCCCTACTTCTCTATTGAAAAAGCAGATATTTATGTTACGCCTTCTTTTTCCTAGTACTAAGTTGTGTTCTTTTATTCTTCTCTAGGCTGCTGTAGTACCATCGGCACAATCTCTCAATCTAACTGACTTCAACTTCAGTGATTTTGAGCTATCAGATTTTGAAACAACACTGTGTACAATTCGAATGTTCACAGACCTCAACCTGGTGCAAAATTTCCAAATGAAACATGAGGTATGAACGCTGTCAAATGCTGCTTCACATAAAGAGACAACTTAATTATTAGAAAATCAGGAGAATAGTGAAACAAGCCTGCAGTAAATATAATTGGAAATCTGTATTAAAGACTAGTTAGCAAACTAGGAAGGTATATAAAGTGGGCAGTACAGGGGCTTGTCCTCAGTTTGGTTCTACTGAATGATTAATAATTTGGTTAATGGACTGTAAATGCTTTTAGAAAACTTGGGGAGTGGAGGTAGAGGACTTCGTTAAAATTCAAATGAGTTTGAAAGTGCATAGCAATATTTCAAATCCAGCAAGAATAAATACACAAAGACTAACAAAACCAGTCAAATGCATAAATTAAAAACAGTAAGCAAAAGAATAGCTAGTGGTAGAAGAAAAAAACATTTCTCAGCTACTAGTATCAGAAATGGTATAAAAGTCAATAATGTGCCATAGTAGCAAAAAGGGGCAAATTTCATTCTTTACTGACAGTCGTATTTAAGGCCCATGGAGTAATTATACTGTAGCTCATATCTGAAGAGATAAACAGAGATACAAATTAATTTTAAAAAATAACACTTTAGAAGATTGAGCAAAGTTTGACTGAATTAAGCGGCTTTTCTCCAGAAAATAGAATATTGGGAAGGGAGATGATAGCAAGTTTTCAGTAAGTGAAAGACTGTTTATAAAGAGGACAGTAATATTGTTCTCTATGTCCATATAAGGTAGTAAAAGTAATTATCTTAGGCTTTCCCCTACAAAAGATTAGATTAGAGATTAGGGGGAACGTTATAGTTATGGAGATAGTAAAGACTGAAACAGATTATTTATCTGGTCTGTGGAAATTTCCCTGAAGGTTTTCACGAATAGATCTAGTTGTAGATACGCGTCTGTCAGAGGTGCGCTAGACAGGTCTGTCTTTGCTCCTGGCCCTGGAGGTAGACTACATAATCTCTTAGGCCTCTTCCAGTCAATACATACAATTTCCATTTGTAAAAACCTTAACTTCTAAATACTTCATAAGCAAACAAATTAGTAAAAGAAAACAGGTATTTATTTTCTAGATCACCAGTTTATAGACCAATTTAGATTAGTAGTGTTTAAGGGCCAAAAGGAGTATTGTATTACTTAGTCTGATCTCTTGATTACCCCAGTAATTAGTTTCACCTTTGTAGTAAGGCCAAGAACTTGTACTTCCTTAAGGAATAAGTCCCAACAGAAGAGAGGGAGTCAGGTAGCCCAGTAATGAGTGGGCTTCTAGTTCCTAGTGGGGCAATTGTAATGAATTAGCAAAACCAAAATAACGCTAGGACAACAGCCACATAATTACACATCTGAATAGAAGTAAGAGAACATTGACAGCTTTGAAGCTACGCTTTCAACTTTCCATACTAGAGCTAAAGAAAACTGGCAGTAGTCTAGCACTCCTTTTTTAACAGTGGGAAGGCAGAGAATACTGCTGCTTTTGTCTGTGTGGAATTGTTTATGTGGGTGAATGATAGTGGATTTTCATGTCTGTCAGTACAACATCTTTCACTAGGAACACTAAAAATTTTGTTGAACAAACAAAGGCCCAGACTCGCATCCAGCATTTAACACAGAGCAGTATGCTGTATCCATTTAAACCAAGGGACCTGTTCTAGTACACATCAAATTACTATCTGACCCTCATACCGTTGACTTTCTTAGAAGTGAAGTATAACCCACAACTTGTAATACTGTTTTGTAAAACATCCACAACATACTTTATTCCTGCATAAAAAACCACTACCCAGCAATATAGTAATCACTGTCTTTCCAAAGTCCAAGTCTGCTTGTCTTTTGACAAGCTGATATGAGGGAAAAGCCACACGGTCATTATCAAAACAGCTCTTAAGAGAACTCTGTAATTAAAAAATTAATTTTTCTGTATCAAATATGTCATTACAGAAAAGGATTTTTTTCTCCCAGTTCGCTCAACGTAACTCAGTTCCTGAATTAACAGCAGTGCATCTGACACTAACATTTAGCCATTAGTACTAAAACCCCAAACCCACAAGTATTACGTACTCAATGAGAGGCTGAACTAGTGGCTGTAAGCATATTCTTATCTATGTTCATAGTTACGTTTGTTATACTTGAACTTAATTGAGTTAAAAGACTTTTTTTCTGTAAGAGAGACAGTTTTCAAGTGGGATTAGAGAAAGATTTGTTTTCATAAAAAGAATAGATTTCTAATACATTTACAATTAACTATGTGATGCTGTTTCTTGAAGGTTCTCTGCAGATGGATTTTAAGTGTAAAGAAAAATTACCGGAAGAATGTTGCTTATCACAATTGGAGACATGCCTTTAATACAGCGCAGTGCATGTTTGCTGCTTTAAAATCTGGTAAAATTCAGGTACATTTTGTTGTTTCTACATTAAGAATCTTCTGGCTAAACAAATTCTATAATGATGCATAATTCTGATTGTCACGTCAGTATGATGTTCATCATTCCATGGTATTGCTAGTGAAATCAAAATATTTCTGCTGAAGACTTCTGGCTTTAAGGGCTTGGTTTGTGAAATTGTTGTCGTGTTGTAATGTACCGAGTTTCAGTTGAATCCTCTGGAAATGATCAGGTGGAAGTTCCCAATGGGAATATCTGAAGTAAGGCATGTACGTGATTATGTCCTTTTTAAAAGTTAATGCTTATGCTACAAGCAAGTCAAAAAGGTGGAGAAGAAAAGGACTGACCCTATTTCAGGATGTTTCCTAGTAATATTCAACAGGAAAATAAGTTCAGACACAGAGCTGAGTGCAGCTTTAGACAAACAACAGAACATTTTTTGGAAATAAGGATTTAAATGCTCATTTCAATGCTTTTGAACAATGTTTCAACCTTCCACTTAAAAGACACATAATCATTTAAAAAACAGCCTAATCATTCTTTATTACAACTAGTGAAGGGCTAGATGATCCCCAAAATAAGAAAGATATTGATTCAAGATTTTTCCAGAATATGTTTTTAGGTTTCCTTTTTTATATTCGTGAAGAAAACAAAATGTTTCTGTTCATCCTGAATTAATGCGTTTCTTCAGTTTGATTACAGACAATTGTTATTAGTTGGTTTATACTATTTTACAGTAAACACTTCCAACAGAATAAATAAATCCTATGTGTAGACCAAAACCCAATACCAATAACAAAAAGGCATTCCCTTCTTCTACAAACTTTGTCTCACTAAAAAAAAAAAAAAAAAAGACAAAAGGTGCTGGAAGAGACAAAGGCAAGGGCTTTCGTATTCCTTCTGTACTGAAATGGACGTGGTAGTTTTGTTCTGTGTGCGGTCGAGCAATCTCTGATGATCCTGATAGCTTGCTTGCTATTTTTGGAATCCTGTCGGTCTCCACTGCAATTTTCATAAATTGTTTTATTTCTAACTACATTAGATTCACTCCACACTGATTTTCATGTCCTAGATTCTGGAGTCAGAACAGCATTGAACATAAGTCTCTCAATTTGCTCTAGTTTGAGGGGGAAAAACAAGGATTGCAGAGCACATCTTGCTAGGAGAAACATAAAATCGGTCGTTTCCAAACTAATTTGTCTTTTGACTAGACTAAGGACAGGTTTCATTATCTAGGAAGCAAATGCAAATCTACAGAAGCTGTAACTGCTTCAAGAAAAAATGGATTTGATTGTACAGAGGGTACAGCCCCACAGTGCCAGTGCTGTCACCAGCTGTTCTTCCGATTCCTGTCCTGCCTGTTGTGCCTGCTATTCTTGTCCCATTATGAAATGCTGCATGAATACTGTAGCTTTGTCCAGACTCTCTTTCTCACTGGACAGATTTAAATAAATCTTCTATCCAATCCTATTGAACCATATTGAAGATACGAAATAGTCACAAAAGAGAAAGTGTAACCTCTCTACTAACCTTTGCTGGAGGTCCAGAATAAACTCTTTAATAATGAATCGGATATTGGTTAATTTTGTTTCCATGGGTTTTCAATTTCTGTTAATTTATTTGCCCAGTGATCAATGAAAAGCATGGAATTTTTCCTTTCTTGATTATTCCAAGGACATTTATATAATGAATTCTTATACCTACTTAGGGAACGTAGCCTAACTCCCCTAAGGTAACAGAGGAGTTGAGCTAAAAGTCATGGAGCCAGAATTTAAAAATATTCCTCATGCTCTCCCTTCGCTGCCAGGTGACATTATGCAAGTCACTTCCTCTTCTTCTGTATCAGTTTTCTCATCAGTATATACAGGGCTAGATGATGTTCTCTCCAAAAAGTGCCTTGAGGCCTATGGAGAACGATTACTACGGTGCCCCACAACTTGAGAGAGAACCCTTATTCTCAGCATGCCATTGTACGTCCTTGTCCTCCTTGGGCCAGAACTCTATCTGCTACGTGGGTAAAGACAAGACAGCGGATATAAAACACACTGTGCAAAATAAATGCTCATCACAAAGCTAACTCACTTCTTGTATTACTCTTTACATATAGAGCAAACTGACCGACTTAGAAACACTGGCTTTGCTGATAGCAGCTCTAAGCCATGATTTGGATCACAGGGGAGTGAACAACTCTTACATACAAAGGTAAGTAAGTCTGAGAGAAGTTAAATAAAAACAAATTAATATCAAAATCACAGAGCTAAATTAAGTACAACCTAATTGATTTGGCGATGTGATGGTGTGGAAAGGAGAAGGTTTTTACAAAGCACAGTAAGTGTGAGAACAGCCAGAAACATTCAGGAGTCCAAAGCAAAGATGCATCACTTCAGTTCTTGACTAACTATGATGGCAGACGGAGTGAACTCTCTGTAGACTCTGCAGGGGAAGTGTCTTCCCGCTTCTGTTCCAGATGTCCCACCCCCCAGTTCCCATACAGTGACAGCAAAAGGTCCCAGCTTCTCAGGGACAGCGTGGAGGAAATGTGCAGCTTTTCAGATCCCACCCTGCCCAGCCAGCTCTTCCCTGTCTATTCTGGGCCAGCACAGAGCTGAGATCTGCAGCCAGCTCATACAAAGGTGTCTCTCTACATTTTGAACTCTGAATGTTTTACTTGGGATCTGGCCACGTTACTCCAGAATTCTAAGTTGATTTGGATAAGATACATATTTAAAATCACATTAAAAATGTATGACTGTTTTGCATTGATTTTAGGTTATCTGTATTCTTTAACTTTAATCAGTTCTGGAATTACAGAAAAACCTTTACAACAGAAAAAGTCAAACTATGTTTTAAAACCTTGAAACAAAATATTTTTACTAAACAAAATATTTTGCTTTGAAGTTACCAAAATGAAGCATCTGAACTCTTCTAAAATTTTCTCTGTATTTTAATTTTTAACGAAAAACACTTGGTTTTTTAGACTTTACTAATAGTTTCAGATCTGCCCAAAATGTGTTTTTCAGTGAATTTAGTATTCACTTCAAATAACAGTATATGATTCTTCGATTAAATAAATAGCTTGATTTAAAACATGGCATAATGTGAGTACTGTGATCTGGCAACGTGTCCTGATCTGACCAGAGATGGGGAAAGATACCCAGAAACGTACACTTGTATCTTTTCATGGCAGAGCTGGAGGGTGGTTTTGATTTCCTTTGGAAGAAGTGGTCTGCTGTTCTCATTGTGTGTAAAGTAAGATACTAGGGGAGGAAAAGTTTAAGGCAGAGAATACTGAGGAGAAGAAAATAAGTAAGCTGAAGCAGAATTCCTGCCTTCCAGATAAATGTTCAGAATAACACCAAGACTGATCTGTAAAGGAAAAAAAAAAAAAACAAACAAAAAAACCCACCACCAAAAAACAACCCCAAAAGTTCCCTAATAGGGGATTCCAGCAGTAACTGGAGCCTTGCAGTGATTGGAACCAGCTAGCTATTTTTTGCTTTATTTATTTAAAAATAAATTTCCTGGAAGACATCTGGAGATGCGTCATCTCCTCTCAAAAATGTCCTGGGAAAGTGTCATAGACAGCAAAATCTAACATTCGCACATGCTGTAAAGCAGAGATGATTACAGCTAAACAATTCTTTTTCAATAGAAAGTTCCATGAATTTTGTTTTTAAAGCCGTTGTTTAAATCTCAATGAAAAGTTATTTTTTCCAGGAGCGGATCCCTTTTGTTTTTTCCTTGAAAGCAGGGAGAGTAGATACTTAGCATATGATTCTTTTCTTAAGCAACAGGGTTTCAAAAATTCAAATGTTTCTGGTAGTAGAAATTACAGGAAATGAAGTATTTACTGTTTAGAGGTCTTTTGGTAGATATGCAGGGGTTTTATTTTCTTTTTCTTCCAAACCCACATGTAAGGTAGGCCAGCACAGAGCATGAAAAGTGCATAACCAAACCACTGTGTTCAGAAAGCAACGGTGTCCTTTGGCCCGGCGTGGTGGTTTAACAGAAATGCTGTGTACTACAGAAGTAAGACCTGAGTTTATTTCCAGCACTTCTGCCTTCCCAGACAGCCAGGGTCTGTAACTACTGAGCAAGCTTTAGTTTGGTGCAGTACTTGGGAAGATAACCTAAGATATTTCTCACATATTTCTCTCTTCAGTCAGGATGAACTTTAGGGGACACAGTATGCATCCCATTTAACTCAATGGGAATTTCACCCAGCATGTGTTGGCACCATCCGACAATTTGTTTCCTTACAGAAACACACAAGCATATTTGCTCTATACTCCTTTGCAGTGGTCTCAGAGGAGGTGCTGGGCAGCCAGCCCATAATCCTCAGGGGCCTGCATCCTTTAATCTCCCTTTCCTCGTTTTTGTTTGTCTTTCCAGCTTTCTCTCCACATTTTTGTGCTTAAATCCCCAGAGTCTCCTCTTACGACTTTTACTCGAGTGTTTGTGTGCGCTCACTTACACAGGGACCCAATCCTGCAACAACTAATGCATGTGAATGATCCTTAACCATACAAAAAGTCCCCTGGGACTATATGCTAAAAAAGCATTTCTTACATGATTAAACATTTGTAGGTCAGATTATAATTACAGTAATAGATTCAGGATCAACAGCAAAACAGACTTCCAAAAGAATCCCGATTTAGTTGAAGAGATGACATAAGCAACGTAGGACCAGGGGCTGAAAATGAAAATAGAGTAGCAAAAGCTAAGAACTGCATTATGCAATGAGGAACAAAGGGAAACCAGAAATCCTCAGAGAGGATGAGTTTCTGTATTTTGTCTAAAGCTACTCAAACAATAAATTCTATTTTCTAGATTAAGATAGCTTTAAATTCTGTATCCGCGCAGTTGTTTTCATGTTGGTTTTTACTGCCTGTAGTACCACCAATATCTTGTTTCCCTTTTGGATTTTACCAGGGGCAATGGGTAGGTAACGCTCTTGCTGTAGTTCTGGTCATGAAGAGAGTGGTAATGAATGAAGTACTAATACACTGGGAACACTGGGAAATTACTTGATCAACCTTTTGGGCCCTGCACCAGAGTCCACTGAGGTCAGCAGGAATTTTTCCATCGGTATCAGTGGGCTTCTGATTAGGTCTGTGTTACTACTTACAAGCTTAGTAGTTGAGCTGACTCAGTATGTCTGGCAGGTGTTTAAAATGTTATGAAACCCAAAACTGTCAGTTAAATTTTGCTCGTGAATGAAACCTCCTTGTTGCCTTTCCTTTTCATGCAAGAACTTTCACTCTTTATAAAACCTTGTATTACATTCTCACTCCTTGTGTGCAGCTGGTCTCTACAGGAAACAGAAGGCAGAAAACTAGAGTTGTCAGCACTCTGACAAAGTAACAGCATTGTCCTTTTTTCTGTACTCCCCCGCATCGTTCCAAATGTATTCATTTTGTTTGGCCAGTTACACAGGAGGTGGAAAGGAACTGGTTAGTAACAAGCATGGGTGGGTGGGGGTAAACCGATGATGAGAAGAGGACATTAAAAGGGAAGTTATTTTTGGGTTAGTAATATGTTTAATTTGATTTCTCCATCTGATGGGTCTTTTTACTCCTCAGAAGTGAACATCCACTGGCTCAACTGTATTGCCACTCAATCATGGAGCACCATCATTTTGATCAATGCCTTATGATCCTGAATAGTCCAGTGAGTGCCATATTTTCGTGTATGCTGAAGGAAACTATTCCCTATTTCACTTTTTATTTTTAGCTTTTGGAAAGATTCCCACCCTTATACATTCCTAAGTGATCTTTATTCCTTTTTGGGTAAAGAAAGCAAATGCAGCAGTTTTGAGATCACAGTTCCATTGCTGAATGCCACCAAAACTTTCCAAGTGTTGCCTGATAAGGGAAGCCTTGCTAATATCCTTTTGAGTACCTGCTTCCTTGGACCAAAGGAAACAAAGGCTTTGTTGCTATTTTCATGACCTCTTATGAACCACCAAACAAACCCAAGTCCTTGCTCTCATTTTAAAAAAACATTCCGGCCCTCCACATACACAAACCAGTCCTGATGAGACCAAACCAAACGCTGCTGATGTTGACATTCCAAAGTGAAGCCAAACCTAACTTAAGTAAATATGCAAATAAAACTACATTCTTCTTGTTTTCTATTATTAACTAATTCTAAGACCAGTTATTCAGCATGCACAATCATTTCAAAGCAGTATATTTTCACTGCTTATTTCATATCACAGGTATGGTACTTCTGGCATCCTTTGTATTGTAATGATTCTTTCCTATTCAGACAGGAAAATATGGAAAAAAGGGGAGGCAAGTTGCCATTTCACCAGCTCCATAGTGCTTTGGTTAACAGTGGGCTGCTGAGCTTGCATTTCTATGTAACAGCTTGTTACTTATGTTGCTTCATAAAAGGAAAATATTTTATGTGAGGTGTTTAGGCAGGTACTGGAATCTATTATAGTTCCTTTGCCTCAGGGAGAGGGGGAAGAGGAAAGAGAAATGCTATGATGCAGTGAGTGGCAAAATTAATTTTGATTCATGAAATGGACTTAAAGGCTTTGCTGTTCTGCTTTCAGTTTCATTTTGTAATAGTTGATGATGATGCTGTTGCTGTGCAGCTTTCTGCCATTACTCAAGAAGATTGGAATTTTTATTTTTAAATTGGGGAATCTGCAAAAGGAAGCAGGGTAAAAGGATGACATCCGATATCAGCACGCAACTCATAACGATTTAGTATCTAAGAGACATTTTAGCAAACTGGTGTGGTGTTGCCCGTTTTACCAATAACATTGGTTTTGTTTTTTTCTAAAGGGAAACCAGATTCTCAGCAGCCTTTCCATTGAAGAATACAAGGCCACACTGAAAATGATAAAACAAGCCATTCTTGCCACAGACCTAGCGCTATACATAAAGTAAGTCAGAGGCGAGTTTGGCTGGGTGGTCATTGCTGGATGTTTGGATTGTGTCAGTACGCTACAAAATCTTTTGTTTTAACTTCTTTTAAAGGAGGAGAGGAGAATTTTTTGAACTTATAAGGAAGAAGCAATTTAATTGGGAAGATCCAACACAGAAGGAGCTCTTTTTGTAAGTAAAAGCAGAATGATTAAGAAGTCAGTTAATATTATTACGTACCCAATTTTCCATGCCATGTTGCTGTCAATTTCATTAAAACCAGCAGATCTGTGTGCTCTGGGCCTGTACAGACTGGCACTGGCACATAGGTCACTGAATGACTCCCTGGGTCTGAATTACTACGTCTGCAACCTGTATGATAAACTTTGTTAAGTAGCACACGGAGTTACATGCGCATTTCTGTTCTGCCTAAAGATTGTAGGGTTCCTGTCTCGGTAGCATATTCTTTTGCTGTTGATGCTTTATACTCAAATATTGAATTGCTGAAACCAGTAACTAAAGATTCAGGACAGTCAGTTTGATTTGAAGCTGATTCCTTACTGGCAGTGAAGAAACAAAGAAGATTAAGAATAAAGACACATATTGTAATGCGCGGCTACAGAAAAGCAAGCTTACCTAGGCTGTCCCAGAAAGGAAGGATGCCATATTTCAAATTCAGTGCCTTTAAAAAAATAATCTAATTTAGTCATGTTCCGTGTCTATTCCTATTTCAGTCTTGGCCATCATACTGTCAATAAAGATGGCAGTCACTGCTAATATCATAAATAAATAAATTTGTTGTCTGTCCAGTAGCAAATAGAATGAAATAGTTCACTTGATGAGGCAGTCCAGATTTGCTCATTTCTGTGTGCTCATTTCACACAGGTGAAAGTCTACCACATCAGCAAGCCTTGGAGACCTTTATAACTTTACTTTAATTTCACTTGTTTTTCTGATTTTGATGTTCCTTGAAATTTTATATTCTATTTTACTAATCAGTTGAGTTGATTGCTGCATGTATTTTGCAACACAGCAATTCGTAGATTTCTTTCTGTTTTTTCTACAGAGCAATGCTGATGACTGCTTGTGATTTATCAGCCATAAGCAAACCATGGCCAGTTCAGCAACGGGTATATGCTTAATTTTAAGATTTGCTAAATACAAACTCCACATAACAGCTTCTGCTTCCTCCATCCAGTCCTTATTGCAAAGGCAGTGGTGGAATGCAGAGCCTTAGGAAGCAGTTTTCAAAGTGCTGTATGTGGGTTGAAGACTTTCTCGGGTCTTTGTAGCAATATCTGTGCATTTAGCTATGTCACCATGTTGGCAGTAATCTGAAGGTAAATCAGGAATCTTTGTTCTTTCCAACATTTCTGTGTTACTACAAGGCAGTCAATTGATACAACACACTAGTATCAGCTGACCTTTTTCTATGTGTTGATCATTCCAACTGTTACCAGTGGTAAGATGCCTATGTGCCATTTTATTCACTTTGTCAGAATAAGTATCAGCACACACAGGTGTTTTGTTTGTGCACAGATGTGTTCAAGAAGAATTCTAAAAGCTATCTGTTAAGCTGGAGAGTCTCATTACGGGGGGTCCCAACTTGACAAGTCCTAAGGAGAGCTAGGAAACACAGGAAACAGTTTTGATTGTAGGTAGCAAGCAAACTTTCAGAGCTCTCAATGCGTGAAATCTCTTACAGATTGCTGAGCTTGTAGCTACTGAATTCTTTGATCAAGGAGATAAAGAGCGGAAGGAACTCAACATAGAACCAACAGTAAGTGGCAGAATCACATTTTTCAAAATGGCTTCTACAAACAGCACTTCACATTCCTTTCAAAAGCCACAATTTCTCCCAGTGACCAGAATATAGAACCAACTCCTTCCCTGTCTTCCTAGTAGTCGGTTTTCTTCTGCAGTTCCCAGAGCCATTTCTGAGCCAGAAGAAGAAACAGCATTATTTTTCTAGATCGGTATTACTATATTTTCTAAGAACTACATTCCTAAATTGGTACCTATTTGCAACCTATCCAAAAGCAGTAAGCTTGTCTATTCATTTAGCTATTTGGGCTCTGTCAGTCCAGAGACAATCTCCGAAGGCAAGTCATGCAGTCAAATTATCTGCATTGTAACACATGTACTGATAATCTGCTGTGCTGAGCTCACTGTGCTTTTTAAGGTGCTGCTTTTTAATTCCAGCCTGTCTTTTTGGTTTTGGTTCGTTTTTTTTATTTAATGCATTTAAACACAGAGCTTGTTTACTTCTTATCTGCAGGATCTAATGAACAGAGAGAAGAAAAATAAAATTCCCAGCATGCAGGTTGGATTCATAGATGCTGTGTGCTTGCAGCTGTATGAGGTATGGTGCCTAAGAAAGAATTGCAAATATCTAAAACAAGAACTGCTTGCTGTAGCCTGTAATAGATGCAGATTTAAAATGAGAATAATCATAAAATAAAAAACTAGTCCCTTAGTTAAAAAAGAAATTATTATTTTAGTATTTATCATTAATGGTATGCTTGTCTGATTAATGTATCCTGTTATAATTTTTTTAAAACCTAGTGGTAATTGCTGTGTTCTATGTACTTGGTGCTAGATCCTTGGGTTATAGTCTGGATTCCTGCAGCTCCGGTGAGCTGCTATGATCATCAGGGAAAGTCACAAAAAAATAATGCTTTACTATCTAGGAAAAGAAGGCGCTGCATACAGTGTATTGATAAAAAGTGTTGTTTAAAAGTTTTAAAGATATCAGAATTCTTCATGCAAAAGGTGATATGCTACATACAGGAAAATTACCCAAGTTTAGCATTTCCCATCCCATTTTTTTCTTTCATCACACACAACAGCAGTGTATGAGAGAATTCATTGAAATGTTTTTCATCCTGGTCACAAACTGTATAAGCAGATACTTGCTCAGATACAATGTGAAACAAAACATAATGATTTCTGATTTTTTTTAAACCAGTAAGGCACTAGAGTGAAAGCCTGTTCATTGGGAGCGTAGCAAGTATTTTATAAGAACTGAGGTGAGAAAAAGAAAGGTGAGGAACAGATAGCCTAACTCTCCAGAACATTCCAGTGGGAGGAACAAAGTGCTTACTCAAATTTTTCCCTCTTACACAGTAAACTTTTCTAATAAGAATCCACATCCACCAGTTGGAAGGAAACAAGGACAGAGGAAGGAGAGGGAGCTACTAGCTGTTGCCCCTGAAACCCACATGTTTCTGTGTTGCAGAAACTGTTTGTCAGGAAAATAAGGCAGCCTTTGCTGGGAAGCCTCAGAAAACTCTCTCTAATAGACAGTAGGCCATTGAAAGAAGGCTGAGTATATGTGGAAATGTACAGACTATACAAACAGAAAATTCTTTGAACAGAACACCTGAGCAAGTTTGAATGCCCACAGCTCCAGAGACTGAACTTCTGTAGCTTTTTCTTGTTAGGGAAAGGCTTTACCTTTCCATTTATGAAAAGGCCAGCAAATCTTCAATTATTTACTTCGAAATATTCACTGCAGCTTACATCAACAATTACCAAGTGATACTAATCCAAACTGTACCCAGCTCCTGTATAGTTCCTGCAAGGAAATGAGGTGCATGAGTAGTTTTTAGCTGATGTCCCCTGGTTTGTAACTGCAGCTTTGTTACGCCACAGTGAATACAAAGCCATTCCTGGTTAGCAGCCAGAAGGACCCACAAATGTTTGGAGTCTTCTCCCTTCTCTTTAACTGGGGAAGAAAGGAGGAGACGCTATGTCCACAGGAGGGGGTCTACGCAGCATCTTTTTGTTCAGAACATGCTGCCTCTTACAGCTTTCAGTGTATCACTCTTACCTGTCGTTTTGTCTCAAAGTCTGACCTGAACTGGAACAGCTCATAGCAGGCTGACAGTGTCTGGGACTTTAGATAGACTCAGAGTATGCCAGCATGTGTCCTAACCTGACAGATAATTGAGAGTGACTTACCTGCAGGGGCAGAGAGCGCTAAAGAGGATGGGGAGCCTATAAGGAAGTGACAAAACCTGGAACAGTACTGGTAAATATGGTTTGAGCTGACCCAGTGTTTGTTTATTTTGACTGGAGTACAAGTAGGGGATATTACCTTC
Organism: Dromas ardeola; assembly: GCA_013398915.1. Lineage (NCBI taxonomy): Eukaryota > Metazoa > Chordata > Aves > Charadriiformes > Dromadidae > Dromas > Dromas ardeola. The sequence continues at coordinate 416,572 of VYZM01014754.1, forward strand.
TTACACAGATTTTTGTTTTCTTCAATGAGTAATAAATGGTAAAACATATAAACAAGTTCAATGTTACTTTGAAAACAAACCAGCACACAGTTCACTCTCCCAACGTTCTAATGGTATAAAAGCAAGCAATAAACAGGGTTGTAATGACAGCCTTTTCACCGCTTTCTTAGCTTCCATCCAGTCAGTAGGA
>VYZM01014754.1:416831-433296 GCA_013398915.1 Dromas ardeola
CAATACAGCACTGCAAGTACGTGACTTACCGTGTTATTCGGAGTGGGTCAGATCCCAATGAACTGAAGTTTTGTGGCTTGTGTTAGCTAGGTAACCACTGAAGTTAAACTGAATGATCTATAAGTCTTCCCCTTAAGTTCAGGAATCTGAAAAAATAAGAGAAATGTATTTCATTCTCTTAATTTTTAATTGAAAAAAGTACCATTTAGCAGTTTTAAATGCTGTTTAGATATATTCAGATAAATAAAACAGGAAAACTGCAGAGATATTTGACAGCCCCATTCTTCTTACAGTGGTGTAAATCAAGAATAATTTAATTAAGTCTACTGGAACTAATGAAGCAGCCTATAAAGCCAAAAGGAACTGTGATGATTTATACAAGCTGGTAATTCAGTAGGGTCCCTATCTAAATTTACAGAAGAATTAGACATTGCTACCTCATGTTATTTGAATGAGACCTGAATTCCATATGAAATTCTGACTGATTCTATCTTTTGTATAGTGACCAGCAGAGGGGCCAGGATTCTTCTCTGTGTGCTTTGCAGTTGGTCATAGTAGTTACAGAATCAGTGGGCTCAAACACGCTTTCCTGTACCTTCTTGTCCTGCACGGTCTGAACTATTAACTCCCACTTTACACTTCTGAATAGCGTGACTTCATTCCACAAGCCAACAGAACCCTTTTTGCAAGTAAAGGCTGACTGTCATAGTGTGAGGATACATTTTCATCACTTCCATCAGGAAAGAAAAACATCCAAAAATGCTTATGAATTGTTCTTTTATTTATTTTTTTCAATTCTGTATTTAAATATCAGAATCCAGTTTTCCTTCACTCTGCTATACTAAAACAGCCACATCTCATCAAAAATACTTGATTGACCTCAGTCGCAGTTATTCCTAAAACGCACTAAGTGTCAAATGTAATTTATCTGTCATGTGCTGCCTGTCTTGAATTCCACTATTTCTGGGAGAACACCTCTGAATCAGTTGATACCCCGTCAGTGAATATGGTCACATTGACTATACCTGCTCTGTGTCTGATTACCATTCCAAGGTCATCCTTATGTCCAACCTTGCTGTACATTCAAAGGACTGGCATGCAAACAAAGTCCAAGCAGAGCACTTCACTAGGAACACTGGGCAGGTCACTGGTGCATAATACAGCAAATTTACTGTGGTTCCTTCTGCACCTTTGCATCAAGTGCTGTATGGACACTGACGCTTAGTCTAATCTGCACTAGTGCCACATAATAGTGTTCGTGTTTGATGTGCAGCAGGAAGCCTTCCTTGAAGTTCAAAATACAAGTTCAATTTCAATTATAGATAGACCTCATATTTCACTCATTCTGGTCTCTCTCGTAGTCATCTTAAAAAACACTTGTTTCATTGTTAAATGTAACCTGTTTTACATGTTCGTAATTTATTTCAGGCCCTAACGCATGTGTCAGAGGCCTGCTACCCTTTACTGGATGGCTGTAGAAAAAATAGGCAGAAATGGCAATCCTTAGCTGAACAACAGGAGAAGAATCTGATTAATGGAGAAAGCAATCAAGCCAAACGGAACTGAGATGCTGATTTAACAACCACAAGCTTAAGTTCACATAGAAGACACAGTAATAGGGGAGTACTGCATTTTGCTAAACACTGTATGAATTTGGCTTATGTTTTGCCACTGCTGTATTGTTTTTCCACATTTCAACATATAGCATGACCATGTATATGCCAAGGTTATATAAAATAGTATGTTTCTTTTATTACATCTGACCGAGGTGGAAAAAGATCTGCAAGGGTAGTTTTTGCCACCCTGTTCCACAAGAAGGTACGAGTGCAGTTACTCGACTGTCCCTGAGAGCCTATTACTTTATAGGTGTATATAGTTGTTTGGTGATCATGTTGTGGCCAGTATCTTAAAGACTACTGCATTTTGCACCTTTGTTCCTCTTCCAGTCTTGCTGTGTTTGTTATGTTATAAAAGTAATGAGCAGTCTTGCTTGTTCTCTTCCCAGAGGTTCAGAGGAAAGACTGGGACTAACTCTGGGAAGCCTAATCCAGCATATACTATGCTAACCTCATTCAGGAGACAGAACTAGGCTTCAAAGTGAAAAAGCCCCACAATCTGTGCACCCAGTAGTTGTTTTAATATTAGAGGAATGTCTAAGCAAATGTCTTACATTTGGAGAANNNATGAGTTTTGTGGTAGAAGTGTCATAATTATCCATGAATAATGGAAACAGCTTTAAGATCGATGAAAAGTCACAACATAACCGACAGGCTGCCATGGAAGAATGACTCCCATAGAAAGCTGCACAAAGCACACAGAGAAATGTGAACTAAACAGGATCATTTTTATATGCTGGTTTTAACTTCATTTGGAAGTTGAATTTAACATCATCACAACCAACAGACTGAACCACAGGCAGGAAGGGTAGAAGAGAATGTGACTGCAAGAGCAAGAGATGAAAATCTGAATCAGAGTGATGCAGGAATGGCACATTTCTGGCGCCTATCAATCACTGATTCTTTAGGCCAGTGCTGTTATGAAATGGCTATGACCACTTTGAAGAGAGTTTTATGTTAACAACTTTTAAAAATAATTTTTAGCATTAGTTAATGTTAACAGTGACTAATCACAATGTCTTAAAAGAATAGGAAAAAAGAATACTGAAAGCAAGAATAGCCGAGAATGATACAGGGATTTGCCATTTGTATATGAGGCATTAACGTTCAGAAAAGTAAGAAATGAAATAACTTGCACTAATGAAAAAAGCAACACTGGTATTTTATTTAAATGAAGATGACTAATAAAAATTGTTTTAAATTGGGAACTAATTCAGGAAAATATATACATTAGATTAACCCCAAAAGAGTACTACTCTTTAGGCAGACAGGATTAGGAAATCAGTGTCAGCAATCTAAGATTGGTTAGCAGCAGGTGTAACTTTGGCTGCACAGAGACACAGAAAACGTTGGGTTTTTTTTTAATCTGTAGTAATGATTTTTCAGTTAAAATCAGCAATATTATTAGGCAAAAGTAATACATTTGGGATTGGACTTTCAAGTGTGGGAATTTATTTCTATCACAGTAATCCAGAAAATTCTAGTTGGAAACTGCAGTAAATTCTTCTTCCCAAGAGACTATCAATCCCTCCTTGTAAAAGCTGGTCAGAAAGACAGTGAACACAACCTCTTTTTTTCAGTCTCTGCATTTAGATAAGCTATACTAGAAGTTAACAAAAGATGAAGCAAATGTTTCAAAACGTTTGACGATACTAAGTTTCATAGTTGATTTTTTTTAAAATGTAGAAGAAGGTATTCTGATAGTCTGCAGCATTTCCGCCAACCTAAATTATTTTTCACTAATTAAATCCTATCTCAAACTTCTCTAATGACTACCAATAATATATTATTGCAGCTGAATTTGAAAACATTTTTCTGCAAAAGTATTTATCCTGATTTTTTTTCCCAGATTTTCAAAAGTATGGAATTCCAACAATAATCAAGAATTCCAGGGCTACTGTTATGCAGTGCTCCATATGTGTATTTATATGCATACACAGTACAATATATGTATGTAGTATGTTGTAGCTATGCAGAAAAATGACAGCAGCCTGCTCACCCAACACCCTCTCCCCCCAAAAAAACGTTTTTTGGTATTTTTTGATAAATAGGAAACTTTGCTTCAAGATTTGCGTAGTCCTTGTATATTCTTTTCCTTGAATGCTTGAGATACAGAAATATAATTATTACACTAACTGATGAGATGCATATTTAATATAAATATGAATAAAGTATATGTATATAAAGGTGTATTCTCGCTAGTATGGTTGAGACTAGTAATTCATGGTGACAAAACAGCAAATCAACTATGATGATATTACAGTGTGTAGTGACATATCATTTACATAAGATCCCAGTATTTCTTTGCTATATTGTGTGCTCAGCAAAGCTTTACTATGACATAAATTTATAGCTACTACAAAGGAGTGCTGGATTCCTACCTTTGATGAAAAAAAAATGGACATGATACCGCATTTTTTCAAAGGTTCACTTAAAATGAACTCAGTTATACAGTACTTGCATATATTTAATTACATAGCTGTACACATTTATCCCACAGAATCTCTTCCACTGCAAAGATTGGAACATACATAGAAATACAGTTCCTAGTAAATAAACCATTGAAATGTCATAATACACCTGTATCTGTATATATTCTGTAAAACCAAACCCTTTAAACTACCCTTAAGAACCTTAAAAGCATAAATTACTGTACTTCATGAAGTTTCAGAGTGATCAAATTGTTTATATAGTGTTTTACTCTGCCTGAAGGCACAGTCAGAGTGTGCTGGTTTTGTGTCATAGCTTTGTGTGAGCTGTTAGCAGAAATTGCTCATTCCTTTCATAATGTAAATAGGTGACAATGTGAAAAAAAGCCAGGCCCTTTTCTGCCTGAAATTCCTCACCTTCAGAATTCAACATTTTCAAAACCCAGTTAGTGGATTACAGCCATGCAGCTGCCATTAATTTCATCATGAGTTGTGTATCTAATTATTTTAGTCAGGTCTCAAACATAGTCTCCCCAGCTATTGTCTAGCCCAATAAATCAGTGTGGATTTTTCAAGAAACAAGCTGAAATGGAGTTTGTCACTTTGTCAGTTCAGTCTTAAGTCCATTAAAGCATTGTGAAATTTGATATTTAAGTTTTCGGGTACAGAATTTGTCCCACTGATTTTTAATACTTGTCTCAATGAAGACATCTAAGTTAGCATCCTACTTGTTCTCAGACATGGGCATATTTTCCTTTAAAGTCACTCCACAGCAAAATTTAATGCTTAAAGTTCACTGTTCTTTCTGGGTTTGTTCCCCTTCTGGAAAAAATTGTTTGTTGTACATATCAACGTACACAAAATTAATTATTAACCCTACCTCTTCTAATTAAAAACAACAGCGAGGCTCTTAAGCTTTAGGTAGTACTTCTTTTCCAACAAGTTAATCACATGTCCAGTATTAGCTGTAGAACGTCTAGGTTTTCTATTATCTTGGACAATAAAAGAAAGGAGGGGAAAATAATGTCATCTTGATTTTGGAGATGGTACTGATTTTTAATTAGCAGTTTAAAGTTAAGAGCAGATTACTCTCATATCTTCACAGAATAAAAGTACAAGTGGACTAGCGATAAACGTGAATAATCTGTTCCCCTGATGACCAGCTGATCTCTCTTCAGAAGAGAGGAGTGAAGCCTGATTTTATGCATCACCCTCTGACAATTGCATGGATGTAAAGATAAACTTTTGAACTCCAGTCCAATGCATTTTATCTGGCAGTGGCATGAACTGACCATCAGAACACCATGTAATTCATATATAAGATTTTTCAAAATGATTAGGTAACTTATTTTCCAACCCATTGTACAGAACGATTACAAAGAGTCAGATCTAGCCCCTTATAATTAGGGGATGTTACCTGAGTTATCTGGTTGGTGCCCCTTTCAGGTATGCATGAGAAGACAGCAGAGAGTTTTGATGGAAAAAAATGCCTCACTCATAATAAATTCATACATTTTGAAGGTTTTATAGAGAGTTAGTATTTCAGGCAAATTTAGACATTAGCTTTAGTTAGGAGCCTTGTCTCTGTGATACTGTAGTTTCTTCTTCTTGTCAAATCACATGCAGTTTACATTCCACAAGGTTTCCGCTTTATTTCACAGTTCCCTGCTGTACTTCTTCAGGGACTTGCAGTAATTGGAAAGATAAGCTTGAACATTGGAGCTTGAATTAAAAAAATGAGTTTGGCCAGAGTAGGATAAATAATGAGGACTGGATTTTTTGGTTTGGACTGTCACAGGAATGAGAAACATCACAGAATCTGGGCTGGTAATTAGTGACACTTGCTAAATACAGCAAATTGCTACAGCAAGATATTTTGTCATTGCTAGATGAATGGAAATTGCATGGGAAAGTTTATTTTTACATAAACAAGTTTGTTTCCATAGAGAAACTCGTATCTAAGTACCACTGTTTGTAAACGTATATCTGTGTGACAATGCTATGTAATAGCTAGTTTCCACTAATTTTCACAGCACGAGCTTGTCATGCCAGGGCCTAAGGCATGCTCAAATGCCCATTTGAAGTCAATTATATGATTCCCATTTACCTCCATGGGAGTTGGATTGAGCTGTATAGAAAGTGAAAGAATGGGTCAAATCCACCTTTTTACCTATGAAGAGGGACCAAACTCTAACCCTTGGTAACACCTGCCTCACCTTCGCTTTGCTGTATTCAGCTATTCCTGCTGATGCCCAAGGTACCTTACAGATGTAACTGAAGTTAGAATTTGAGCCCTCTACATATTCACATGGCAGATACCTGCATGTGTCTTTGAAAGAATGTAGTGTGAAATGCACTGTAAATAGTTTTAATATACATTTCTATTATAGTTTAATAAAAATCTTAATCACGGTCACTAGCCACTGAGTTTGTCCATTTGTATTCTTTTACCTTTTAAAAATATTTGAACAAAGATACAGTTTATGGGCACCGTATTTTTGTACTAGGTTAAGGGGGTTACTCTGTATATTATGTTTTGCCTTTAAGCAGTATTAAAGTGTTCTGAATGTTATGTGTTCTCGCTTGCTTCTGTCCTATAACTTAGTAAAACTAGTTACATTACTTAAGAGAATCATTAGTCCCACTTACTGTACAGCTGATAGAGAATATGGAGTCAGGTTATTTTCTATGGTCAGACCGCTCCTTAATACTTATTTCCTCATTCCTCTCTTTGTACTGTTTTCATGCTTTTTAAAATAAAAAGGACGATGTCAAATTTTATTGTTTGTTAATTAATATTACTAAGGTTGAATTTTCAACACCTCTATTGTTCCCTGATTCAAATAATTGCTTCTGTTAATTTATATTTTATAATAACTTCTCTAGGTCCTAGAAATCCTGACTATTAATAAGTCAGAATAAAACTTCACTATTAATATCAAGATACTTACAACACAATACTGAGATGAGCCAGTGGTAAAGTACTTCTCGTTTAAAAACCGCAAAAAATAACGCGCTGCTACTAACCACTAGAGAGCACTGCAGCTACACTTACTGGGAGCTGTCAGAAACCAGTTTATTTATTGGATAAGTAGAACCAGCAAATACAACTGTTACACAGATCCGTCCTCATCCTCTGCCCCCAAATATGAATTCCCAGGGTAGCACGTAAGAGAGATGGTAACAGTCAACCCAGTGACTTCAAACAAAACTGTGAAAAAATTCTTTTTGACAACAAAAGCTTCATCATATGTGAACTGCTGATCCTAGATGTAATTCTAGACCAATGGCCCTCGTGGCAATTTCTGTTCTTTGCCTATTAGGTTCTCCACAGCAACACTTCTGGCTTGACTTTTTTTTAGCTCTAGGCAAAACCAAAAAGTATGTGCATCCTTGACAAACAACAGTCTCATTCAAAAAGTTATGAAGGGCCGGATTTAGCTCGGCACAAAACACAAGCACCGTTTGATTGCACCAACGGCAATTTATGAGTGCAACTGAACAACGGTCTATGTATATCTACATATATCAAGTAACCATTTGCTGTTGGGACTACAGTCTTTCCAGCCCACTCACCAACCTAGTCATGCTCCTGCTTAGTCTTCGCTGGCCTACTGAATGTTTGAATTCATTTCTGAGAAGCGGCGCAATTTTCAACAGGACTACTGGAATACATTTCTTACCCGGCCCAGAAGAGAATATAACCATGAACGAGGGCATTTTTATTGAAGAGGTGAAAAAGAATATTACACTCGGTCTTTCACATCTTGCACAAACGGGATGACTTTTTAACAAATAGAAAAGACAATAGCTTCTTCCTCCAGCCGTATTTTCAGTAACAGTGGTGACAGCTATTGCTGACGTGCATTTCACATTCATGTGAAATGTCGCCGTTTAAGATTTTTTGGAAATAATTCAAATGTGTGAGTTTGTTACAGTAACAAGCTTTAGGATCTAAATTTATGGAATCTGACAACCATTGAGTTTTTCAGCCCTTCAGGTGAGAGCAGCATTTCTTAGCACGCACAGAACTTTAGAACTTCAATTCCAGTTGAAAAATACCACAAGTTATAAACAAAGTAAATTTTCACTTCAGTATTTACGATTCAGAATTTCTTGAAATACCTGGATGCATGTTTTACCCCCATTATTCCAAAGCTGATAGAGAATTTTATTTTATTTAACACGGAAATTTATTTTTACATTTCCTGAGAGATTGAATTGTTCTCCAAACAGCTGTATTATTTTCTGTTCTGTATCTGTACTATCAAATAAAGACAAAATCCTCTTTCCTGCTGAAATACGAGGATAATCAATTCAGCCATAGCCTGCTACTGCCCACCAGTGGTTCATAATGGCTGATAAACAGATCTGTACTTTACACAGGTTTCTTTCGCCTAACATCATCAAAGATCTTTAACAAAAACTAGGAGTAAAACCCATGGTTAAATCATACCACTAGTTTATACATGATACAATCACATACAGGCATTTCTTCAGAATCCTTTTTTGTAGTAGTTAACCAAGTCACTGGCACATTATTTTATCATATATGTGTCTTTTTAGTGGAAAGGAAGTTCATTTTATTGATAAATAGAGCGGTTAATTTGATCAAGGTCACATAGAAAGTCCATTTCTGAGCTGGAAATAGAAGCAGGATTGGGGTGTACATTCTGCTTTTACATCACACATGAAGAAAATAATGTTTTGGCTTGAAGCCGTCTTTTCCTTTTGGAGATACAAATATTTAAATATCTGAGCCATATAGGGTGCTCTCTTGTTATTATGCTGAGCTCAGAAGAACTCTGAAACTCACTATTTTACAGATGAGATTAGATTCGAGTCACTAATCCAGATAATCACAATAATCTTTGGTGGAGTTTGGAGCTATATCATTATCAAGAGCAAAAGTGTATGATCAGCAAATAGGTATGTTGAAATGAACTAAAAGTCCAGTTCAAATTTTGGAAAAACTGAAGAGACTGATACGGACTTTCAATACTGTGTATTGGTAGCTCATTGGACTTTAACTCAACCCCACCCTTCGATCACATTTCATATTCTGAACAAAAAGAAACTACTTCCCTAAATTTGCCTGCTACTAAGTATTTGCCTGGAAAATACAGGAAAATATTATTAATATGTACATTGAAATACCTTAGATAAGCCTGACACAAAGCCCTAGGGGTCAACTGACCTATCAGTCTCTATGTGACAATTGACAAATGGCATTAATACTCAGAGATTCATATAACCTTTACTGGAAAAGCACACAATTTTTATTGGCAATTGTTCACTGTCACCCTCTTTCCATTGAAACTAGGCCCGATTCTACTATTCTAGGTAATCCTGGGATTCATTTTAGCATGCAGTAACAGATGAAGTAAATACCAGAGTTGTTACTGCTTAAAGAAAATCCTGCATTTTGCTTCTAGATTTTTTTTTTTTTAACCTGGAGCTTATTAGCTCATGCCCTTCAGTTCTCTCCAATGATCAACTCTCAAAAACATCCAGCACCTTATGGATCAGCGCCATTACACAGAAATTGAAAAGGAGTGTCTACAGACACTTAAAAGTAAGTTTTAAGATCCACAGCCACTACTAACTAATCAGACAAATAGATCTATACTCACTGGAAATTTCTAAGTAATCTTCAAATGTTGAATCTTCATGTTGAACAGCTTGCATATTAGCAGCATCCAGGAGATTCCCCTTGAACAAAAATAAAAACCGAAACTTAGCAAACAGGCAGCTGGAGTAGGACAAAATCTAGCTCAAGTATGATCTAATCTGGCTGCAATACAACATCCAATTGCAACATGTACTTTGAAATTATTTATCCAGGAGATGGCATTAGTTAGGCTCCATCAAGCTCCTTGTTGCTAAGCCACCCATAGTTATGCTAAAGTTGGCTTTACTGGCACAGAATCATCTATTTACCATATCAATATGAATTTGAGTACTGTGGTTTAAATGGTTAGTAAAACTTCACAATAAGGGATCCAGGGGCCTTTACATGATATAAGTGCCCAACGATCTTTGCAATCCATCCCAAGTCATATAGAAGAATCATGCAATAGAAAACATGCATAAACCCTGCCAAATCAGTTCACAACTACCTGACAGAAACCAGTTGATCTGCATTGTTTTAACAGGGATTCACCTCTTTCGTAATATATAATATTATAATATTTACTCAAGTATATTATGTTTATGCTGGCACCAAGCCATTATCACTCCGTGGTAAAGCTGAGTTCTACTGCCCTAGTTAATTTTAGGCAGAACAACTTGAAATCAAGCCACAAAACAATAAATAGGATAGATAAATATAACCCACTGCAAAAGCATTTTTGTCACCCTGATCTTTGGAACCTCATTGCTGATTACCATCATAATACAGCTTGGTATGATTATCACAGACTGGCACGATGAGATTGACATGACCATATAAGTTAATAATTTATCGCCATCCACCTCATTTAAAGATCAAACTTCAAAGTTAATAAGTTTGTCCATTTTCAGTGTTTTGAAGCTGGCACATTGAGGAAAGCCACGAAGCCAAGAATATACACCCTTAGCTTTTATGACTATCACGCAAACAGCAATACTGAAAACCAAGTTTTTCAATGTACCATCTAAGCAAAAATTGCAGTTTTGAAAACCACACAAGGAAGAGGTAGACAGAAGAAGGAAAAAGGTTGTGGAATATTCCAACATTAAATACCTATAAAACCAATTTTAATTATAATTTTAAAAGGAAACCCAGCTTTTATAGGAACTCAAAATCTGAATAAAGTGTACATCATATGATTCTAGTATATGTAAGAAAACTGAAGTCAGATTTTAGTGCATTAATAGTCCCAAGTAACTCATGTAAATTGTGAGAGATTAAAAAGGTGGGTGCTTGTTCTAGCAGTGACATTCCATCAGACCTCAGAGAAGAACAGTTCTTTATGCTGTCAGCACTGTACCAACGTAGAGACACCATGAAACTCAAATATTGACCGCCTGTGGAGATTCTTACTTAACTGCTGATCTGAACAGGATTCTAAGGATTCATGCTCAGTGAAAAGAAATGTTAAGGAAGAGAAAAATGGGACAGAGATGGAGCAACAAGCTTTGATGTGAAATTCAGGACCCAGCTACTTGCCGCTCCATGGTGAAAAGGTTTGGAGTTGGCTGGTTAGCCTGACTTCTGAGGGAGACCAAAGAATCACAAGGGGGGAAAGGCAAGTTGTGAGATAACTGACTGGAAAAGCACATCTGAGAGATCTTCCTTTTAGTTGAGGACTCGCTCCAGAAGACCCTCCCCCTTTTTTAAGGTTCAGAAAAACTGCTGAAGTAAGTTTGATGTAGAAATTCATAATTAACCTGCAGAATGTCTATACTCTTGAGTTATTTTTTCAGAGGTTAAGAAGATAGACTGGATTCAAATGAGGAAAGTAATCAGTAACATTAGTTTTGTTTAAATATATAAACACTACTTCAGATACCTTAGCATTTCTTAAATGAAATGAATCAGCAGGTTCTTGGAGAGAATGCAGAACCCAGCCAAAAAATAAAAAAGCTTTCTTGAAATGCTTTCGTATTCATTAGATTTCATATATGCCTGAAATAATGTGAATAATTCACATTCCTTCAGGCCTCGATTTCCTACTGGATACAACAGAAGTGGTTCAAAAGTTGCACTACACCACTGTCAGAAAGAACCCTTCCGCAGAGACTGTAAAGAAAGTTAGTAATTTTGTTAAGCAACAATAAATTGGATGAACTATAATCAGACACCAAGTATTTTTGACTAGGTATATATACACTAAATAAATAATATAGATTGACAACGACAACTACAAAGGTCAAGATACACTCCAATGCAATAAAAAGAGATAATCTGACTCTAACAGAAATGCATTTTGCCCAGTTTCTGAGCTGGCTGAAGGGTAAGATGGGCATCCATGACTGGCATAGCACTGGGCATGGGCTATGACACTTTTTGAGACACTGAGTTTGGATTCAGCACCATGCTAACACAACTACTCACCTATTTTATAGATAGTTAGCTGATTTTTACCTACTTCCAATTACAGGGGCTAGCATGTCTATACTTCCCCAAGTCAAATGCCTTGCCTGTACCTGGCAATGCTCCAGTTCACAGTTTGATGCAGCATTTCAATTTTGCCCTCCACAAAAGAATTTAATTCTGGAATTATATTTACATAGAGGCAGGGTTTTTTTTTCCTACAAAAATTATGCCTACTTCTTTGCAAATTTTATTTTAGACCTTTTATGTAAGCCAAGGTAATAAAAAACTGCATGAAAACATGGGAAGAAACTGCATGTAAAAACTACATAATGAGACCTAAATGGTGGTGTTAAATAGATATTGTGAGGTATTGTCCTCACCGCCATTAAGAGTAAACAGCCTGAATGCTTTCCATCTGTCAGGCTTCTTTACACTGCAAGACAGGAATATAAGAAGTAGGAAGTGGAAACGGCAGGTAGCTAGTACAAGAAGAGCGGCAGGCTCTGCTTCTTCCTAGCTCTCATTTCTAAGACATTAAAATTTGCTAAGTAGAGCACAACCCATCACCTGTGTGCTAAGCAAAACCCAATTGGGCATTCAGGATTTACATTTACTTTTTGAAGATAACAGATAGCAAAGCTGATGCCATCCATGTGAAGAGAAGAATTATAACCCTAAACTTAGTAAAGACAAAAGCTGGGTCAATAGTTTTGCTCAGTTCCAAGTAGCACCAATTAGAGGGGAAGGGGGGTGGGGGAAGCAGCAGCTAAGTCAGGGAAGACTCATGTTCTACATCATCCTTGAACAGAAAAAATCTGGGACCTATGGAAATCAACCACATCAAGTAAATTGACTTGGCTGCTCATCTTTTTCTGTTGTAGGAATGGATTAGATGCGCATAGCATTCACTGAATGCGTTATAATGAAGCAAATTTGTAGAAACTGCTCAGAATTTTAACTATATATTAAAAAGTGAGCACATGAACACAGAACATCATCCCAGTTTTCACAGCTCAGCCCTAGACAAGAAGCAAGTGGACAGGTTTCTGAAACAACATGCAGATATTCAGTAAATCCTCTGCCCCCGTGCTTATTATGTTGAGCAGACCAGATCTCTACCAAACTGTAAGAGACAAAGTACAGATTTGTGTTTGGTTTGTTGCGTAAATATATTTCCTCCAGTTGCATAAAGACTCTCCCACAAGCATGAAGATACAACAGAGACAGAAAATGTCAAGAAATTTTCTTAGCCTAATTATTGCTTTCACTAGATAGCTGATTTTTACTACAACTCAAACATGGTGGATAAAATGAATGGATTAGCAATTCTTTATTAACACGGGCAATAAAGATACTGTCATGATTTGGGGGCAATAAGGGAGAGATTCAGCAAGCAGTGTGGTCACAATTGGAAAATTTATTAAACTACAGTAAGCTTCTCCTTGAAAAGATCAATGCATCTGTTGAGCTTTAGTCTGCCACATCATCCTGTAAATTGCTTTCAAGATAAGCCAGTACATAAATTCTCTTTGCAAAGATCTGTTACTTCAGAACAGTCCTCCTACAGACAGAAACATGGCATTCAATGGTACTTGGAAAGTAGAAAAAAATGAAAACTATGAAAAGTTCATGGAGGCGATGGGTAAGTCTTACTTTTCCAATGCCTTCTACAAGAATAATACCACTATGGATGAATACGAACTCGAGCTGTCTGTGAACTACCTTCTGGCTAGCCTGCCCTTTTGCTGTTTGCTGCTCTGCCCTTGCATGGGGTACTGCATTTCTATCCAAAAGATTCCAAAGAGGGGGGAAAGACACTGAAAACTGTTCTGATTTTAATCAGAACTTAACTTCCAGCAGATTTATTTCCAGCAGAAGAGAGAATCTGTAAGTCTACATTTGAGGAAAAGGCTCAGAGAATTTGAATGATAAACTTTAAGCAGAATTCTATAGCAGGAATATTATTTTGATAACATGAAACTAGTTTAAAAATTACACAGGGAGTCAATCGTCATTCTTCAATTTTATAGAAACATGATTCAAGTAACTTTAACATCCTGATGCTTACTTTAAGTTTGTACAAACTGTGCGTTATACAGATATAAACATAACCATTCCAGTTGGATAGTGGTTTGTGACATATCTGTACTGGTGAATATGGCCTCAATAAAAAGTGAAGAATAAAAAAATTTGGGTCAGAACGCTGGGATAAACTTACTTAACCACATAAAAATCACTAAAAAAGCAGACATGATGCTCTAGAGGTTTTTCTCTGATTAATGTTAATTGATTTTTCTAGGTGTTAACATAATGAAAAGAAAGTTAGGAGCCCATGATAATTTGAAGATCACTATTCAACAAGATGGAAACAAATTTACTGTCAAAGAATCCAGCAACTTCCGTACCATAGATATTGAATTCACTCTGGGAGTCAATTTTGAGTACAGTCTGGCTGATGGGACTGAACTTACTGTAAGAGACTTTCTATATAATTTTATTTTTATGTATGATAACGACTTTATGAAGTACAGGTTCAAGATAAATGACTTGTCTTCCTAGTGTTTAATTTAAATTTTACTTTCGAAGTGTGACTGTTCAGGAATGCTTGCAGCTTATATACAAAAACACAAGGTCGTCTTAACTGTTAGTGGTTCAACACTGTACTGTGAAACTCAGGGTTTCACAGAGTGCGCAAAAAGCAGAGCATGTAGCAATTTTCACATGATGCAATCCAGGCGATTACAATTTTACTTCTTGTAATACTCAGGTACACCACCTAGAGTGCAGAGTGGGTATTTATAAAAAATTACTTTTTCTCTGTTGATACAATTAATTAAAATAAGGTGTGCTGAGCTCAAAAAATTCTCGCTTGACTACCATGCAATTAAATAAATTAGTGGTTTTATTAAAATTTCATTTTTGCAGTCTTTCCATCAATGTCCAAAAAAGCATTATTACAACTGGTTTAATCTCTTCTCACTTTTAAGCATTCCTGCAGTCTTTAAATCAAATCAGTGTCATATCTATTGCAAAATATTTGGTTGGGTTTTTTTTCCCCATTATAGGGTTCTTGGAACATGGAAGGAAACAAACTTGTAGGAAAATTTACCAGAAAAGATAATGGAAAAGTACTCACAGCATACAGAGAAATCGTAGGTGATGAACTTGTTCAGGTGAGTTAGACAGTCACTTACATATAACTTTACAATATAATAAACTAAAAAAATTTCAGAAGCTTTTCTGAAAGTAGGAAATATTTTCTTCAAGCCAAATAACCTCATTTATCATTAGTTAAAATTCTCAAGTAATCTATCAAAATTCAACAGTTTAAATTAAAACTTGCGATCTGTGATTTTTACATTTTTCTACCCATGGGAACTGTATCTTATCAGTGCATTCTGAAGCCTGTGAATACAAGCTGTACACAGAAGATAGATATAGATAGATACATATATATATACACACACGCACACTATATAGATGTGTTCTGACTGAAGGCCCTTTTCCAAGTCTCTGCCTTGTAAAAGGCTCCTTACCACAGGAGATTACTATAGGGCAATGCTGTCAATGGCTGATAAATGCCCTTTTAAAACAAAGCTTGGGGCTGGGGCAGGGAATGATGGCACAGAGGGTAAGTTTGAGACAAAAGGGAAATGTTTCACAGCTCTGCACTAAAGCCAGAAACTGAACTGAACTGTAATGCTTTAAGATCCTCTATGCTAGCGGGTCACAAGCTTCTTAAAAGAATAATTAAAATAAAACCACCAACGTTATGGACAGGTGTGAGATTTGAGATATCCAAAACATGCAAGTCCAACCCTTCAGTGCTTCTTCACACTTCTAATAAAAACAGTCACATAGATGAAACTTGTTAAGTAGTGGTATTGGAAATATGGCACTTCAACAATTTGGGATTTTTCTGAAGCCCCCCAAAGTTGCCCTGTGGTGGTTCAAATGTCTGCATAGAAATTTTATGCCTACTGGCAACAGGCTGCTTTCCTTACATTCCTTTCCTCAGAGCCTGCACAAGGGATGGTAGGCCCCACACAGCTACCAGTCACAATTAATTAAATCACTATTGACCATCTCTCAATAGCATCTGTGAAATTAAACTTCGTAATAGCAGCCACTGATTTTTCTTCTTAATTTCTTAACAGACCTACGTATATGAAGGAGTTGAAGCCAAGAGAATCTTCAAGAGGGGCTGAGTACTTTACCCAGAACCACACCAGAATCAGAAACCAATGAAAAAGGACCATTTTTCTACATACTTCTGCCTTTTTTTTTTTTTAAATACCCTCACAGCACCTTCTAAGCTGCAATTACTTAGCCCTGTTGAAAATGCAGGCTAGTTCCCATGTTTACTGGTTTGCCTTGAATAAAAAAAAAAAAAAAAAAAA
>VYZM01014754.1:436572-447796 GCA_013398915.1 Dromas ardeola
CAGCAGCGGAGCGCGGTGGCGGATGGCGGCCGGTCGCTGTCGGGACAGTCCTACTGGCTGGACCTGTGGCTCTTCGTCCTCTTCGATCTGGCGCTCTTCGTGGTCATCTACCTGCTGCCCTGAGGGCGCCAGGCCCGGGGCCCAGGTCAGCCGCCGCCGAGGCACCGGCTCCGGGGGGGATAAGGGGCGGCCTAGGGGTGAGCGGAGGGAGGGAAGAGAGCTCCCGTCCCCAGAGGCTGGACGGCCTGTGCCTCGCTGGGGTAAAAGGCCTGGAAAGCGCAGGTATCTCTGAAAAAAATGTAAAGCTGATCCCAAACAACGAGCAGTTTGTGTTTTTTAATTTTGACAAAAAAAATATAGTATGAGTTCTTGTATTAGAAAGTATGCTCAGTGCTTCTTTAGTGTTTGCTGGGTCTTCCAAGGAACTGTATAGCACTGCAAAGGTAACCAGGCTCTTTCTGTTCTCCGCAGAGCCACTATCTCACCACAGGATGCACCTTAGAACAGGCAGTGGAAGAGGAGGACCATTTGTGCAGTGTGGGCCACTGGGAACACGACTCCACTTGCCTCTGAATGCAAGAGGCATATATCTATCACTATGTCATAATATATCTCTGTCTGTATCACAAATATTACTGTTCAGGTTTTTGCCAGTGTCCTGTTTCTGTGTTCTAAATTGTGCCTTAGAGGTCACGTAAGACAGCTTGACTGTGCTTTTGTAATTAGTGCCTAAAGGTTTCTTAAGGAGAAATGAAGCTGTGTATTGTTTGAATAAAATCAACTGAAAGGACAGACTATGGAGTGGCTGTGAATAAAATCCAGCTCTTATGTAGACTGAAGTTGTAACTCAGACCTCTTCCCTCAATGCATGAGGCTTACTCAGCTGCTTTCCTTTCTAAAAGTTAATCATGAGGGTTTGATGCTGTTTGTTTTTCTCTTATACCTTTCTCTCTTTATACCACAGTGTGCGTGAGGTGAGCTCCAGCAGTTCCTATGTGTTCTGAAACATGCCAGTGTTTAAGAGCAGTAGCAGCTAACTGTCCTTGCTTACTGGTTTAGATAAAACAGGTTCCTGTTTCCTTGCTATAAGGAGTGAAGGAGCAAGCATACAAGAACAGCTTTGAGTAGCTGGCAAGTTACATGTAAAGTACCCTCTTGTTTGTACCTTCTATGGATGACTGTAAATAGACAGTAAGTAATAGGTTTCAACTTCCACGTGCCCCATCAAAATTTCCTCTCTCACGGTAGGGAGACTTTCAAAACAGTATTAAATTGAGGAGTCTCTTGCATCATCAGGAGAACGAAAAGGAAGCTAAGTACAGGGAGCAGATTTTTTTACCCACTCGGGTTTTGGGGAAGACAGTCTTCAATTACGGATGAAGGCGAGGTCAGTTTTCTTGAGTATTTTTCCCTTGTGAATACTAGTTTCAAATTCTGAGAAGTACAGTTCATGGCTGATGGGTTTTTTCAGTAATAAATATAATAAAATAACTAGATTTCAGAGACTGAAGTGTAGAGCGTTTCAGTGTCTTCTAAGACATTAAATGAAAATGGGCTAGTATCAGGATAAATAAGATTTGGGACACAAAAGTGAGCATATGCTCTCTTTCATTGTCAAAGAAAGTTCTTCGACGGACAGGGGCTTTAAGAACTGAGATGCCTTTACCTGCTAGCATTTATGATCTTGGCTGCTAGTACCTACAAAATAAGTCACTGGTTTCAGAGCTCAGCTGTGATTGCATTCTCTAAAATAGAAAAATAGGTTTTCCAGTTTTTTAAACTAAGCTATTAAAAAGACAAATTCACTACTTTCCCCCCACCGCATAACAGGATTTCACCAGAGAAATCTCAAGCAAACAACCTATCAGGCAAGCACTGTAATGTTGTTCCATTTCCCTTTTGGTAGGGAAGAGAGGTGAGAGTAAGTCCTAATAGCCTTTAGAAAGTTAAAAGAAATTTCAAAGTGTCTAGTAATTTATTTTTCTCTTTCAGCCAGATCTGACATACAAGGTTTTACTTATCTCAGAAGACTTAAAGCTAGCAAAGCGCAGGCTTGTGATGCATTGTGCTCAAGCTATTTCATACGCTCCTGGAGCACATGAATACATATATCAAGGCAAGTTTCACTTGTCCCTAATAGAGCAACAGTAGTAAGATAGCAAGACAACTCATATAATTTATCGATCAGTTGTCACCCAGTCTGTGGGATTATGGTATTAAAATTGCTTTATGAATTTCATAGGTATTTCGAAAGCTAAACAGATTTAACAACCTTACAAACAAATTCTTCAGAAGATGAATTTTACTGTTCACAAAAGGTAACTGAACCGCCATCTCTGCAAAACTTTCAACCATTCATAGTAGTATTACCTGTCACTGCTTAAAAATGTAGTTCTGGAAAGCCAGCCTTTTTTCATTTGTTAGAAATACGTGGAATACAAAAAGAACAGAAGACAAAGGTATTTTAAATATTTATCTGATAGTTTGAACAAGCAGAACTTTGCAAGTAAATAATTCTAAAGACTGAAAAATATATTAATTACAAGACTTGTTAATATTTTTAATGTTACAAAAATTGTCTAGGCTCTTATACAAATCTATAGCCAGGTGGAGACATTTATAAAAAAATAAATAGGCACCCTAGGTAAGTTAAAACAAGTTATCACATATTAGTTAGCAAATATTACGTACATACATACATGGAGTGCAGAGTCAAATATAAAAACAAAGGTGCCTCGATTAGCTGTCTATTTACTATAATTAAATACCTGGTAAACATGGGTCACATAGAAAGTTGTCTGGTAAGATTGTTTCAAGCAAAGCAAGGAGAGTGAAGTACATCTAAATTACTGCAGCTACTTTAAAAATAGGTTTACCAGTTGTGCTTACTGGAAGCCAAATTCATTGGTATCAGTAATAGGCATTCATATTGCTCATTGTACAGAAGTATGAACATTGCTATGCATGTTTAAAAATAAGTGTTCTAACATCATTCACAGTTGTTGCTGTGCTATTCATACATAAAAATACTGTAATTTCAAATACAAGATTTTTGCAAAACATTTTACAAATTATACATTATTTACAAGTTCCAATAGTCTTTGTTTTTACACAAGTATTAGAAGACAGTTTTACTTAACTGGCTACATGTATTATGTAACATTGCTAGATGAACTAGAAAAAAATTAATTTACAGGTTCTGAAATCTCTCTCAAAAATATTACAATTAGGAATCGTCCAAGTTCTTATATTTTCTTCTGTATTCAACTGATTTTCTTGCAAAAGGATAATTTTTTTAAGTTGCTGTGTACCAGCAACCATACCTAAACATGCATAATTATTTGCACTACGAATTCTAGAATTTTTTTTTTTTTCCTAAGTGCTACAACAACTTTTGATCAAGAAGGTAGAAATAAGATTAATCTGAGATAGCTGGTTTGTTGCATGTATCATGTTCCAGTTCTACTGTAAGTTACATGTAGTTTAAAAAAAAAAACAAAACCAAAACAAACCAAAACCTGACCTTGACACAGAATAACCGAAACTACTGTTTTAATGTGCATCTTGGGTAATCACGCTAACAATTGCCAACATTTGGTTGAAGCACTAAAACTCATATAAGGTTTATAAACATAAAAAAAGCCTTTCTGACTAACAGTGCAAGTATAAGCAAGAGTGTTTATTATGCATATTTAACCTTCTTGCGCTATGTTCATAACTAAAAGGCATTGATTTTTAGATGTAATCAGCAGCACCCCAAGTTAACACTCAAATATTCATAATAGTAAAATTTAGCCTTTTCGGATTGTGTCGGGCTTTGCTGACATTCATTCCCAATTACACCCTGTTCAGTGTTAGGATAAGACGGAAACAACTCTAAGCCCCTGCCTCTGACACCACAAGACACAGCGGGCCATTTCAAACACACGGGGATGCCACAAGGACGAAATCCTTCTTTCCTCCCCAGCCCTTAATGGGACATGTGCTGGGCCTCAGCACTCGCTAGGTAGTTCTGTGCACTGATTTAACTACCCAACTAAAGCCAGATAAATCCTCCGCTTTGTTACTGAAATAAGTCAGGTTAACAAAAGACGTGGTAAGTGCCAGAGCTGCCAAAACTGCAGAGCAGAGAAAGAGAGGAACCTCCTCTTCCCACGCCCCCTCGGCCACCGCAGTCTGCCTGATCTGCTAATACAGAACGTATCCCTGTGTAGACTGCTCTGAATAGGAAAAACTGTTGTCAATAAAATCAAACGTCTGATCCCCATTAAACATTGCTCAAAATGTCAAGCTGAACAAAGATAGGAAATTCAACAGAATAGCAGCATTGACTTGGCATGCAATTGTAGAATAAATCAGAACTGAACGTAAGTAGTAAATATATCTAAAACCTTACAAAATTAATCTTTCATAGTTGCATGATAACTCTGTATTTTAAAATTAGCATCCTATTCTGCTATATCAGTTTGTATCTTAATGTGGTTAAATTTAATTTTAATAAGTTAAAGTACATAGCTTACAGAATGAACACATGATAAATGTGTTTAAAAGTGTACACTAACATAGAGCAAGTATATTAAGAGGACACTATGACTGCACTTTACTTGGATTCCCTTTGAAAAATCTTATTTAACACTTGCAAACCAGAACCATGTTTAAAGAATTATTAAGGCTTTTCAAATAAAAAGTTAGAAATTCTCTGGGTAAACTTGTATTAAAGACACTTGAAGGTTTGTGAAAGCACAGACTCTCAGAGAAGTCAGTTGAAAAAAAAAACTAAACTAACCACGTCACCTCCTCCTACCTACCAGGACAAATACTGCTCTATTGTAACTATATTTACTGCATTGCATGTGGTAATATGTTTATCCCTTTTGTTAGCGTAAGTATGTAGTGACCACAATCTGAAGGAACACTTTTTAAACTGCAGCTTCTGACAAAATTAGTAACATCTAGTTGATCCCACTGCTGTAAGATGCATACACCCGAAGGGACCACTTTTAATATAAACTGTAGAAGACAAGCTGAGTAACAGAGGTAAGCATTAAGGCAACTAGAGTAACAAATCAAAGAACCAGAAGTTTAGCACCTCTTCTCCTCTGCTCACCTCTATTTGCATATTCGTTTAAACAGTCATAACTCCAAAGTACCCTCAACTGGGTACCTAGTCATCACACACACACAGATTCAAGGTTTGTGCCCGTCTACAGATTACATGAAATGCAAGTCAGATTCTTAAAAAAAAAAAAAAAAAATCTGGATCTATCTGCTGCAGTGTATGCCTTCCACATTTGCCTTGTACCTTTGCTCGGATGCGGGATGCCTGGGCTCAATAGTAGCATGGTATGTAGCATTCAGTTCTCCTCCAGCTGATGGAGGATGCTTTTCTTTGTGAAAGCTTCCGCTATCTGTAAAATACAGCTTGGGTCTCTGATGATATTTCATCCTGTATGTGTCAGTCATACAACTATCTACTGAAAAATAAGTCGTTAGGGATACGCTATCATTTCCATCCACATAGCCAGCACTTGGTCCCGTATGACGAGATCCTTTCTTTAAAAAGTTTTCAGACACAGTCCAAACGTTATTAAGTGGTAAGCGAGGTGGAGAATCCGGTTTATGAACAAACAGTTCATTCCCTTGAAATGGCTCTTTAAGCCTCTGTTCGTTTGTAAATACGCCTGCTTCTGATGCAGATTTTAAAGGTGTACCTGTTTGCCTTAACAGATTATTTTGCAACGCTTCTGTTGGCTTTACATCAGCTGCCAAGTTATTTTCGGGTCCTGGCAAAGTGTTCTGAGCATACTTCTTCGGGGGTAAAGGGGGAGGAAGATTCTGGTACACTGCTTCGTGTGCCCAAAGAGCATCTGCCCTTCGGAGCGGGTGCCCGGCACGCTCACCAGGAGGGGGAAGCACCATGGGCCTTTCCGACAGGTTCTGTGGCACAGAAGGCGACAACCCCACCTTGTGGCCAAATGTTCTTGCGTGATGAGACTGCAGCTGGGAAGAGGAGTGAAAGTCATTGTTGATGAGCTTCCTTCCACAGATGCTTTCTGTATAGGGATGGGTTACGCCATCAGCACAATATACTGACACGTTCATCTTCTCAAACTTGTCTGGATTAAGCCACTCTGAAGAATTCTGTTCGTTTGCCTTGTTCCTGCTTTCTGACTTAACAATGTCTTTAATAATTGGCTGTAGAGCTGATGATGGGAAGAATTTCCTATTGGTCTCAGGCATTTCAGCTCTAAAATACAAAACCACACAGGATGTTAAGTTTCCATAAAAATATAAGAAAAAGCTCAAATAACCCAAGGATTTTTTTTTTCAAAGACTAGAGAATTGGAATCTGCTTAACATAAAGCCATTTGATTAGAAGTTGTATTAAATCACTCCAAGGTTTCTTTCATTTGAAATGTAAAGTGCCCCAAAAAAATCTCTGCAAGAGACTGAATATCTGTAAGGTAAGGTAGTCCTGAATGTTGATGGAATTTGTGTCAAACATGACCTCTGCTCTCTTCTAAGCATCCCTGTGACTCAGCCCGATACATCTACTTTTCAAATATTAGATATTACTTTTAGGTGCTATATTTGTATTTAGGTTTTTGATTTTTCAGAGCTACTGAGCACTTACAGTTCACATTAGAAACAACAGGTATATAGCAGCAGCTACTAAACAGAAATTACTTTTTCCTCCCCTTCCAGCCAAATTTTTCAAAACTTTATGGGGTTATTGCACTAACCACAAATTGATTAATCACTGCCTGTTGTATGTAAACTCAAAACAGAAAAATATTAAAACACTTTGCTCTGGTAAGAAGGTTTAAAACAATGTAAGCTATTTGGTTCCACTGACAGCATCAAAATTAAAATAATAACAGAGGCATTTAAACCTACCAATTATGTAAAATACAAAAGGCACTGTCTGTCAAAAGTATTCAGTACCTTAACTTTTGCATGCTTAATATCGATTACTATCACATAACAGAATTCAGTATTTCTTAAACTATTACATAGTAAATTAATGCCAGTATTAGTTACCTCTTTACTGGAGGACTTGGCACCCGCAAATGTAATTCTGTCTGGAAATTAACATGAGGTTTGTAGTTAACTTCTGAATTGATCTGGTCTTTCCTCAAGTCTGGGGGTAGGAAAAAAATATTTCAAAATAAGCATAAATACAGTCCAATTCCTTCTTTGTAATTCCTCAGAAGTTACAAAACCAAACAAAATACAACACAACAGTGCAATTAATTCTTTTCAAGATTTGACATTGATCAAAGTGACATTGATCAAAATAATCATTTTGAAGCCCATCTGCCACAGAAGGTCAAATTTATATTCATCCAAAGTAATCTGGATGAAGTGTTGCTCGGGTTTGTTTGTTTGTGGTTTTTTTTTTAACGTTACCAGAAAATAGGTAATTACCACAATTTTGAAGTCTTATAGACATTTTTCAAGATCGTTTTAACATTTCATCTAATTAAAAGCACATTTTTCAAAAGCAGCTTTTTATAAAAGCATGTTTATTCAAACATCCAAAGTCATTTAAATTACCAAATAAAAACTATTTATGATTTATGAAATTTCAGCTCATATAATAATAATTAAATGAAATTAATACTGTAGAGGTTGGGGGGCATTTTGCTTTTTTGTTGTTATTTGTGAGGTTTTGTTTGGGTTTTTTAATAAATACATTGTCTTTCAAACAGATTTTAAAACTTAGAGCAAACTGCAGAGTTGGCAGAGCTGCTGAGCAGAGAGAGAGCACTCTCAGACATGTGTCCAAAACACACACCGTGAGAGCGCCTAGGCCAGCACTACCACACTCATGCTCTAGAAGCTCCTTTTATTCACAGGCAAGGAATCATTCTCTAAAAATACACGAGTTCTCAACAATGCAGCTCCTAATTAACAGTAAATAAAGGATGCATTGAAGTATCCATCTCGACACCACATAGAATAAAACACACTCTTGGCAAGTGACAAGCAACGGTCTATTTGTTTAGAGATAGATATTAGAAGTCTTCCTAATGCAATGATTGGCACATTATAATCAGTCACCTGCTCTGAAGCCATTCAAAAGACCTCTTATTTTGTGTATGTATAGACTAGTGTCATAACTACTATGCCTATTTCAGAAAAACAGGAATTAAATTCAAAAGAGGCAACATATAATGCCCAATTTCTAGTAGAATAATCTCTTGTTGAGTAGACAGTACTTAGCCAGTTTGCAATGGGAT
Organism: Dromas ardeola; assembly: GCA_013398915.1. Taxonomy (NCBI): domain Eukaryota; kingdom Metazoa; phylum Chordata; class Aves; order Charadriiformes; family Dromadidae; genus Dromas; species Dromas ardeola. Next base: position 444,816 of record VYZM01014754.1, read on the forward strand.
AATACAGGCTGTTCCATATTTTCATCAAAAAAAGATACAAAAAATTTGGATCTATCCTTAAAAGATGTAATCTTACCAAGATAAAATATTTTTTTTTTTATTCACTTGTTATTTCCCCAAGTTTAAACAAACTCTTGGAACATTTGACTCATGAACAAATGAGTCAAAAACCCAACAAAAGAAAAGAACTAAACTAAACTCAACACCTTGGGTGATGCTGTTCGGTGATACTTGTTTTGAGGGTCAATATCTGCCCTATCTTTAATTGATGAATGATTAAAGACACTAGATCTTTGACAAAGAACACAGGTTGCAGAAGCTAAAAAGGCATATAGCACAAGAGACAAAGCCCCCATATGGTTTTCCTTTGAGCCTTGAAATGAAAAAAAAAAATAAAAAAAATCATCTTGCTATTCCAGCATGATAAACAATACCACAACCTCAGAAAGAATATTATGGGAAAATACTGTTACTGAATGAGCCCTTGTGACACTGGCAAGGGACAAGTAATTGACCTGAAAGAAAGTTCTAAACTGCCCCAGTGAGCCATGGCATCAGGGCTAACTAACACCGAGGTAATATTTCAAACAGAAAACATTCGTTTCTGCTACAAATTATTATTTATTTTTTTATGAACTGTAAATCACTTTACTAAAAAAAAAAGCATAGGCCCTGACACATATTTCCTGTGAATATTTCCAATTCCATATTTAATCTCAGTCCCAACATCAGGATACAGTCCTAAGAATGAATTAGTTAAATAATTTGCTACATTAACTGTGTCTGAAGCTAGTGTTTTTAACTTCCAGACTTTGAATATATCGACTTTTATACAAGAGCATGTCTACTTAAAAAATCGCAAATAAATAGCCCATACAACTGCTCTTTAATTCCCCAAAGTGCCTGATGTGAAGATTACAGATCTTAATTTTTTTATTCTTTTTACTCTAAGGAATTTAGCCGTTTCAGCCCTTCCACGAGGCAGTATCACACACGGGTCAGGAGGCGGCAGCAAAGGTTAATAAGCTGTTTTCCCTGGGGTGACCACGGCACACATTCATCCAAAGCTGCTCAGAGATACCAGGTGGTTTGTGCCTTCAGAATTCCAGCTAACTTAAAAATAGATGTGTTATTTTCCCTTCTGCTGACAGGACATCCATGCATGGTTAAAACCAGACGCAGACTCGAGTGGGAATTTTGGCTCTATGTTCTTTGCAAACCTAAATATGGGACACTGGAGCACTGTGCTCAGCTGGAGACTGACATCCTTATCAATGGGGTGTAAAAAGTTTACCAATAAACAAGACGTAACTGGTCTCTCAAGTACAAACCTGTCTGCTTTTAAGATTTAGGAACATCTATTTTCACATCTGAATAGCTAATCTAGATTTTACCTAGATTTTGAGAAGATCAACAGCCATTCTATAGCAAACAGGTAGGACAGACAAGTTCTCCTCTAATATCTCCATTTACACATACAGAACATTTACAAAAACCTGCAAAGCCCAATTTCGGGGGGTGTGGGGTGTGAGAGACGGGGGGAACCAACCTCCCCCCCACCCCACATTGAATTCCATTCCCTTCTAATGTGTTTTTGCAGCATGTTTCCTGTACCTGATTTTTTTTTATTTTATTTTTTTTAAGTTTCCGATAAAAAAACAAGGTGTAATACTTTTTGTAACAAGTACTGTGGCAAATTCCTCTCCCTGAACCCAGACATTTTTCTGTATTCAACTGAAATGACAGATGAAATTACTGGAAGCTTTAGAAACGTGGAACAAACATGTAGTCAAGAAGGTAAACATATTATAACTTGTCCAAAATAGAACATTATTTTTAAAAAACAGTGACCATCTTCAGCAAAAAATTTCCTTATATTCAAGAAATTGTCTTGTTGGAGCAACATTCTGCTGCAAAACATTTCTTATGTATTAATTAGTGGATTTTTTTTCCCCATGGCTTTAAACATCTGGAAAAAATGAAAATAAAGTTCCACTGTTTTTTTTTTGGGGGGTGGGGTGGTACATACTTACATATGTGTCAGAGTTTAAATAAATTTTGAAGTGAAGCAACAGTCAACAAAGAACACCAACTATTACCCTCTCTTCATTCTGATCTGCCCGTCCCAGAAGTTTATGAGGCCTTTGCTTTAAAGCCCAATCCTGAACCTTTGCATCATCTATTTTAAATTGCAAACTTCTCACATTAATAAACTGAATCACAAGTGTGGGAGCGCTTTACATTTCCATCTTCACAGGCTGTTTGACTACATTTGGAAATCTTGAAAGTTGAGGGTTTGGTTTGGGGTGTTTTTTTTAAACTAAAATCTTTAATCTATCATTTAAAGACACTCCAGAAAAGCATTTATTTGTCTCTGGTTTACATTAAGTAAATAAAGTAGATGCATGCTTTAATTCACTACTCAGTTCTTCAAACACGACAGTTATACACATTGGCTGCACCATTAAGGCTAACAACTGATTTTCTGAAGTATAGTTGCGTATTTTAAATTCTTATTATAAACGTATGGTTTTCCTAAGATGATGAGTTTTCTTTTTCAGAATTATAGTTTGTTTCTGGGGCTTTCTGAAGTGACAATTAAGCAAAGGCAGTTTGGATTCTTCTTTACACACTCACCAGAGCTTCATAATGACTCCAGATTTCAGTCTGAGTTGTCTCATGCTATTGAGCTGAATAATTATTAAAGGGAAAATGTCTGGATTTGTAATATTACAAATGCTGCTTTGCAATTATTTTCAAAGGGCAGCAATTATTAAGTTAAGGCATTGATTCCAAGTACATCCTTTTCCGAGATCACTGAACAAGCAGCTTTTAACACTACATGTTAAACAGGAGGCCATCAAGCACTTGGCCAATTTTAATCACAGTGCTTATTCTACCGACAGGTTAGTTCAAGAATGAAGTGCGCAGAGCTTTGGCGGGGGTGAGGGGGGTGGAAGGGGAAGAATCTAGAAAACAGG
>VYZM01014754.1:449942-463289 GCA_013398915.1 Dromas ardeola
GGGGCAGGCAGGGAAAAAAAAATCCAAATTTCAAAAAAAAAAAAAACCAAACAAAACCCAAAATATACATTAAACTGAGAAATATACTCTCAAAGCAGAATATAAGCAACAGAATTATATTTAATCATTTCCTTTGGATTAAAAAGAAAGCATTGATTAAGGTTAGTGAAAATGAATTATACTGGATGTTTTATGCCAGCATGGAGTCATCCAAAAAAAAAAAAAAGTCACAGAATCCTCGAATGATAAAATGGTTTGGGTTGGAAGGGGCCTTAAAGACCATCTAGTTCCACCCCCCCGCCATGGGCAGGGACACCTCCCACTAGACCAGGTTGCTCAGAGCCCCATCCAACCTGGCCTTGAACACCTCCAGGGATGGGGCATTCACAACTTCCCCGGGCAACCTGTTCCAGTATCTCACCACCCTCAGAGTAAAGAATTCCTTCCTTATGTCCAATCTGAATTTACACTCTTCCAGTTTAAAACCATTGCCCTTTGTCATGCCACTACAGGCCTTGGTAAAATCACTAACACTGGTGAACAACAGCGTTTTCAGTTCTTGTACAGAGAATCTACACCAGTCAGCAGCAGGAGAGGAGGACTGTGGCAAGAAAAATCATTGTATCCTGATTATCTAACAATTTATAAAGAAGCTGTGGCCTCACAAAACGATACTTATATTTTCCACACCAAAATACTCTGGTGCTGGAGGTCATGTGAAACAACTGTTTGGGAGACAGCTGAGTGTTGCCACTGCTGTCTGAAAGAAGATGCTAAGAACGGGTAAACTCCCACCGTCCCTATTCGTGACCTAGCACAGAAGCAGGGAACTACTACTGCTGCTACCGTCGTAACACAAACAGTTTTCTTCCAATGATGGCAGAGCACTAAAAACCCCCCACCCTCTCTACTTGGCAACCCATATATCGTGGCAGATAGCTAGGAATCCGTTTACACTGTACATTTGCTGTACAAGAAAGCCAAGAAACTGACTAAATGAAGGTGTTTTGTGGAACAGAATGCTTTAAATGCCCCTGAAAAAAGCAATACGGTTATTGAACTGCTCCTCCATCAAATTTCCATCAAAATGTACCACGAAGGAATATGAACACTTTCCATCTTTATCCATCAGTCTAACTCACCGAAGAGGTTAAAAATGTGAACAAGAACAAAATTTGGAATTCACTGTGGAGGAAAAAAAAACAACCCACAAAACAGATTTCTTTTGCCTTTTTAAAAGGCAGAGTACACAGACTATGATGAGTTAGCAAGAGAGCTCTGTACTGAAAAAGGAATATAAGAAAACCTAACATCATGTCCAAAACAGCCACAAATTGCATGCTGATTTTCATCTATCTCACCTAAATACAGCCAACCTGATACACAAATTGTCTAAATTTGAAATATTTGATTATAGACTGTAAAAAAAAAAGCAATGATAAATTGTATACGCATTTTTCAATTTTATGAAATATAATTAAATTATGCAGCAAAACTATAAGATACAAAAGGCTAATCAGAAATCTGTCCATCTCTTGTGTGATATTAGTAAGTTGGTATTAAAATTTTGGTACATCTAAATTAGTTTTAGAAAACATCTTATTCTTTATACAAGTTAAATTTCTTACCATAAAAGTTTCTGTTCTGCTGGGATACTGAATGTAACGCATTGTCAGCTTTTTTGGTTGACAAGTTCAGTTCACTGTAAAAGAAGCAAACATTTAATTTGAAGGCTTAAACTATTGATGTATGATCACAAACTTTATTGCCTTGAGTGCATACAAGCACAAAAATTTTGCCTGTGTGAAACTGACTCTTGTTATCATCACTGTCACATTTTTTAGTAACACACACACTTTACAGAAGATAGGTAAGATAGTAGGGATGGCCCTTTAATACTTTTAACAGCGCTCCCACACGTGACAGGCTGTGCTGATGCAGAGAAATTTAGGATGACCTGAATCCTTTAATATGGACAGGTAAAAAACATACAGTTTGCAAGTCTGCTGTTCCCGATTTGTTCTAGAGATTGGATGCCCACTTATCCCAGCCCTACTCTAGAGTACAACAGCAGGACGCCTAACATGCAGCACATAAAAAGCAAATTTTCTTGATCCCGGTATCACATCAGTCTGCTTAATAAAGACAGTTGGTTCCCAAAGTTAACAACAATAAAAAAAAATGGTGTGCCATCTGTGAGAAAGAAATACCAACTGCACTTTTTCTCAATGTAAACCAAAAAATATCACAAAAACTTAAAAAAAAGTGCTTATGAACAGAGATCGCCAAGAAAGCATGACAGTTTTGAATACACGTTTACTGTAGCGATTTTCAAATGGAAGACACCATTGGCCACCTAATTCAATTTATTTGTAGGTTTTAGCCAAAATGGCACTTTAGTGCAGCAAAAGAATACTGCCTGTGTGGTACTACATGGTTTCCAATTTATCATCAGTATCACTCATGTCTGAAGCAAATATATTTTTCAGTGTTAAGAGTTTACACCCTGAATATTTTGAAGTTAAACATATAGCAGCATCTAACTATAACAAGCTTAAATCTTCTAAAAACACAAAAATCTCATCAGTATCAATCAGTATCTTTAGTACATGCACCCTGTTAGCTAATATTTTATCGTGTCCATTTTCCCAGTTTGACATTTTGCTATTCATTAAGTTTGTTGTGACAAACAAACATCATTCTTTTAAGTTGTGATTGCCACTTGGTCTTTCATTCACAGGGATTTTAATTTAAAAAATTTTCTCAAACTGGAAGAAAACTGGAACATTACAGCAACAAACCCAAGAGGAGAAAAAAAAAAATCAGCAGATTTATTAAATCTTGCTGATTTTGCTTTCTTGCAGTTTCCAAAATAATCAAAGACATTTCAATTCATACAGAAGCTGTATTTTGTATGTTTTCAATAAAAAAATTGTTTTGATAACTTGCTACAATTCTTTATTAAATGAGGTCTAAAATTTTGCATCTCTGCTTAGAGAAGTCAGCGCCTTTTCATTTCCTGATATTTGCTGTTGTCTTCCCCTGTAAAATAACTTTTCATGAAAAACGTATGTCCAAAAATTTGCTCAAATCTAGCAAATGTTTATGACTAGGCTTGGTCTCACAACTGTGCTCTTTCACTTTATGGATATAGACAAGATTCAAAAGAAGAATGTACGGGTTCTAACAGGAACTCCATTCCACATACAGTTTAAGACACACAACACAGAAAACCACATGTGGAAGGTTGATAACTTTATATTTCACAGCACCACGTAATTATTTAAGTTGGAAGGGTCCTCTTCAGATCATTGAGTCCAACCCCCCTTGCTCAAAGCAGGGTTAACTACAGCTGGCTGCCCAGCACCATGCCCCAGGTGGGTTATGAGTATCCCCATAGACAGAGATTCCACAACATCTCTGGGCAACATACTTGTTACTAGCTAGCATACTAGTTCTTAGTAAGTTCAATCAAATTTGGCTACTAACTACATTTTTGGCCACTTTTAGAAGCGTTACACTTTTCTGCAAAGGTTTCTTTCAAACAGGTCAATCACTTATCAAGTGATCCATTTATATCTGAGGTGTTCTAGAAAACTGAATTTCAGAACAATGATTAGTAACAGCGTACAAAATTGACCTACTGCCATTCCCATCTCCTTGTCTCTACAACTGCTACAGATAAGATTTAGATAGACACTTGTATTCCATTACAGATGGCAAGTTACCCAGTCTAAAAACCTTGTAACTAAAGAAGTGTAGCAATTATTTCAAATTAACACACCCTGCCCCTCAGCAGGGCTTAGCAGTTCTGGCTGAGGGCCATAATAATATGGCTCAGTGCCCTCCAAACAGAACTAGCGTTGCAGTCTCAGAGTGAAGGTAAACTTAACACTTAATTGCCCGCGCCCTTATTTCTAGATACATTGCTAGCTTTCTACATACCTGACCTCAAACGTATAGAGTTCCAAAGCATGTTTTCTTGACTTTTTTTTTTTTGAAACAACACATGAATAATTAGAACAATTTTTTTTTCTGTAAATACAATTTATGCAAGTTCTAAGAGAATTAGCATTACCTGCAGGAGGCGCTTTCTTTAACATTCTTCACATCTGCTGGATTGATTCCTTCAATAACAGGTGAGTCCGGATTTGCAGATCCATTGCTGATATGATCACTGCTTTCATACCCAGATTCTGTCCTCTGAATTTGCCAGTTATCACCAAGGATTTTTCTCTCTGTAAATCCTTTGCTTTTTTCGGCATTCCCTTTTCCCTCCGAATCCAGTGAACTTCGACTTCCTGTATCCTGTTTTGTTTCATCTTCATATATAGTCATTAAACCTTTTGGAATTTGGTTCTCTTTTGGCCAATGGTTAAAGCTTCGCTCCTTTTCATGCTTAGATTTACTGTTTGGATTTGCCTTGTGCTTTGGGCTATGCTGTTTTTTCTCTGTCTCACTGAAAATGCTGTCTACATTTAGTGTCTCTCGCATAGGTTTCCAACCTTTACTTCTGCTTCTGTTGCTGATGATACTTCCTTTGTCCCTAGAGTCTTGACTGGTGTCTGTATCATAGCCAGTGACACCATCAGTCCGGGTCCTGATCATTGGTTTCTCCCCAGCAGGAAAAGCTTCTGGTTTATTTGATCCAAGCACCTGGACAGAAAGCTTTGCTTGGTGAGGTGCATTGTCGTGCTTATAGGAGCCTTTTCCCTGGCTGCTGTATATGCGCTGATCAGCACAGTGTCTAAGTCCATTTCCAACTGGAGGAGACCCCGACTTCACATTGGAACGATCCTCCCCAATCAAATCTTATTAGAAGGAAAGGAAAAAAGCTCCATTAAAGTTCTCATTAATATTTAACTGATATTGTTACAGTACTTATGTTTCTTACACTATCTCAACAAATTCAGTACATATTTCAGAATACTGAAAGCTGGGAAACTAATCTTACAGTGTGTTCTCTTAAAAGGAGAAAAAAAAAATCTGCACCGCTAGTATTGATGCTAAAAGGTATTTAAAGCATTGACTCTCTGGTCATATTTTTAAAATGTACCTCTTTGTCTCCCAGACTCTTTTCTCGGTCCCTTGTCTGCATCTTTTCGTAAAGATGAGAAGTTTTTCATATCAGCAGCTTTCTGAGCACACTCTCTGGATATGTCCTTTAGCCTGTCCTTTTGATCACTGTAACCCAGCTTAGCTGCAAAAGATACTTTTTGTCAGAGATCATTACTAAGAAGTCATTCATCATCAAAACAAATATATTTATGTACCATAACATATAGTTTTTAATATTAGTACTACTTAAAAAGGCTAATGAATTACATAACACAGATTAAGAAAACGAGATGTATAATATAGATATACACGTATGGGTAGCTCCAAGGAGTCCACTAAACGGAGCTCATGAAAGAAAGTAACCAAAGTAGTATTATGTCAAGCACGTGTTTCACCTCTTACTGTTTAAAACTGGAGCTCAAGCCATTTTGAAAGCATATATTATCTACATCAAATTTTATTAATTATACCGAAGAAAATAATTAATTTAAGTTTAATCTTGTCTAAATGTGAAGGTTTACTTCTAATAAAACAGTGGAGCACTGTTTATGAAACCAAATCCTTCTATTTCTGAAAAGGTAAATGCTGACTAGTTTTGAGTCATTACTCCATCAAAAAGAGAGTTAATCAAGGCAAGGATTCTCAGTTTTAAAACGAGGAAAAGTCTAGTTAAAACTAGTTAAAAGTCTAGTAATTCAACAATAAAGACAGAGGAGAAACACCTCAAGAGAAGGCAGCATCTCTCCATCTCAGAAGTACGGGCAGTTCAGACGAAAGGCACTGCCTCTGCAGAAGTCACTGCCTCATATGACTACTTACAGCTTGATTTACTTGGAAGCCTAATGTACAGATAGAATGGATTTTTAAACAGATCAGACAACTTTGTTACTATTCTTTCCAAACATAAGATGAAATCCATTAATACAGAGGACTACAAATAATGCTGCATATCACAATAGTGTTGGGGAACACTGTTCCTCAAATAGCCAGTAATCCACCATACCGTGTGCTCCAAAAGATCAATCAGCTTCAAGTTTCTAATGTGCTGTTTAACTAACAATATGACTGGAAGGCATAAAGACGTTTGAGAAATGGATCAAGGCCTCAAGAGGCACTTTACTGCAGGAATAGTGAGGGGTAATAAAAAAAGTTTTGCATTTACAGTTCTCCAGAAGCTAACATTCCATGGCAGATATTAAACATCAGTTGTTATTCAAAGATTCCTTCAAGTCAATGACGGAATTTTTCCTCCAGAAGCAGTTCTAGTTCAGAGGTTAGCACATACCCGAAATGCTATCGGTTGAAATATTTTGTAAGATAACACGTTTGGGGGGTGGGGAATACATACCTGGACCTCTACCACCACTAGCTTGAATATGGCTTCTACTGAATGCTGAATTATCCGGCTGAAGTTTTTTATTAGTCCTTTGATTAGCAGGGTCTCCAATTCCATTCTCTTTCAGGTAGTCTGATTTAGGAGCAGAATGCTTTTCAAATCCTGTCAAATAACATATCTATCTTTAGAAATAAAAGGCTTCCTAATTTAAAGTTTCCAATATCTAAATCAAGAAATAAGAAAACTTTTTTAATTGCAGATTAAAAAAAAAGAAAAACCACATCACATTTCAATATGCTAGGCAATGGGGTTCTGTAATATTTTATATACTGCCATATTTATAGTGGTAGACTGTAGTGGAATAGGGTCCTCAATCCTTTCTTCCCCGAAGCAGTTTATGTCATATTGCTACTCATTATGTAAAGAGGAACATGTCAAATTCAATTGGCCTTTTATTTAATTTACTTATATGCTATGTTTTAATATTAAACAAACAAAAAACCCCAAGACAGCAGTAAAAGCTACAGAACCAAAAGACTAGATTTTTATATATTGAGGCCTATGCTACACAAATCTCTGAGAAAAGAAGTTTCCTGCAGCTCCGTCTGATTTTTCCCAAAGTCTCGAATTGGTGCTCTGTGTGTATATATATATATACACACACATATACACAAACACACACACTCCAAATATATCTCTGTATTTGTATGAAGCTTTACTTAAAGTATCTTTTTGTAACATTTTTAGAGACATTTTAAGTGTATCAATACACACAGAACATTCACATATACAAATATACTATTATTTTCTTCTGAAATTACTGAAGTTATGTTTAAAGTAGTTATGATCAAACAATCTACAATAGAAAATCTTTTCCCCCCCATTTTCCATGAGTCTCAATTTGTATTCACACATCAGACACAAAACAAAGAGTTCTAATATTTAATATATACATACACTAATCTCTTTTCTTTTGAGGCCCTTTAGATAATTATTGATAAAAGTACGTAAGAACAAAACAGCTAATCCATTACGTTCTCCTTTTAATCCCAGAAATACAGTTGATACTGTTATAAAGAAAGAAAAAAGAAAAAAAGTCTTAGTTACCCAAGTCTTCCCCATTTCCTCCTGCTGCTTTGCATTGAGACCAGTGAATAATCTGCTTGGGAGCATCTTCTGGAGATACAGCTGTGCCATCTGGGTTAGCATAAAATAGCAACAATGGCTGAAAGTGACATCGAATGCATCTGGAGACCACATCTTTCCATTTCGTTCCAATCTAAGAAAACAAAACAAAACCAAACCTCAAAATTTTTAAAAACACCACTGAATCCAATTATGGAAAGACTAATTTATTAAGGAATAGGTACCAGATGCTTCATTCTAAAGATACACTGACATTCAACATTTTGTCACATGAGTTTATGTAAACTGCAGCAAAAAGCTAGAACCAGTATTACATGTGCTAACAATCAGAACATCAACACTATGATTACAGCTGCCAGTAATTAAGTCTTCTTTTTCATTAAAAGACGAACAAGCTCAACAGTAGATGAGTCCACTAACATTCTGAAACATTCGGCATTTGGAAGGCAGAACTGTAAAGTAGTGAAGTAGATTCTAAAATTCATTTATGAAAACTTATTTACAAAACTAAAGGTTTGTTAAAATAAGGACATTTGTTTGACTTGTTTCAAGTTTGGTGTCAGAAGAATGCAGTCTAGAAAAGCAGAGATAACTACATTTGATATTAGTAAAAACAATATTTACCTCTTTTACATTAGCATCATCAAACAGCACCCATTTGCAACTCTTGGTGTGAAAGGCAAAGGCACAGTAATGTCGGCTTGTGTAGCAAATCATTCCCACAAGAAAAAGTTCACTATTCTTGGCATTTTCATCTGTAACCCTATAGAACAGCTGTAAAAATGATTACATACTTTAAAATACGTGCAAAACATTTAGCTTCTATTTACAGACCTCCTGCTGGCATGTCACCAAGGCAATTGGTATTAAATAGTCTATTGCATTATACAATTTTTCATGAGTATAATGATTTTTGCACTTATTAGGTCTATTTTAACATTTATTTTTGCATAGTTGAAGCAGTAAAACAATAATGCTCTGGAATAATTCCACAAACTTCAAAGTGAACATGATATTCCTAGATTTTCAACTAGGAATTCGCCTACATTCATCTTTGTACTTCGGCAAAAGATCAACACTTCTGATGGGACTTTTTCCTCCCACAGAAACTACATCAAGGAGCACATTATAAAGAACGGTAAAAGTAGACATAACCTTTGAAGTTAAATTGTGCTTTATAAAAAAATACATATGTGTGTATATATATTCTTTTATCTGTATGTAAATATATACAAAACGTAAGATACACGTAAAATGAAATTCTAGAATAAGCAAATACTAAGTTTTAGCTCAGATACCCCAGGAAGATAAAGTTGTGTTGCCAGATTCCGCATAACCTCTTCTGTCAGGTCAGAATGTTCTGAATCCCAAACTAAACCGATCGTCACAATCTCAGGACAATTCATGAGAACACGACGAATTTTTATTTTTTGACCACAGTTACTCTAGAAAAAGGGGAAAAAAAAAAGCAATGGGAAGGAAAACAAAGATGTTTAAAAAATGGAAGTCCAAAGTTGAGTTACTAGACAAGAAATAGTGCAACAAAACAACTCTGCAACTTCTTCTAATTCTCAAATTTAATGATGGTGTTTGTTTCTAAGGATTTAAGGATAAAATTCTTCAGCATAAAAATGCTCTGACAAAGACTACAACTAAACTTCTACATCCAATCACCACCTTAAAAGAGAAAATTTCTGAAAACATCCAAGTCACTATCACAATTTCTGTTTTGTTTCCCCCTCCATTTCATCATTTAAGCTTAAGTCTATATGTTCTTGTGTACTTTTCTATGGATCCTAAATTATCAGTATTTACACAGAACCATTTAAGGAAGAGAGAAATATGAACTAAAGAAGCTTCACTCCGAAAATATACCCGTTCCAAGTAATCAAAACCACCTCGCTCTATGTTGAACGAAGCGAAGAGTAAGCCACAGACCTAATAACTCTACTTTCTAAACAGGCCACTTACACCTACAATACCGTGTTTACCTATAACTGGAGCAATAAAATATAAATTTAAGGGCTTTTTTACCCTAAGCTGGGCTGCACTGAAGTGGCCACAGGCAATCCCGCTTTTAGGGGAATACTTTAGCCGGATTTAATATCCTAAAAAGTTCTGCCTTGCATCTTAACATAAGGCAACATCTTTGTTTACTTACAGGACACTTTCTGTAGTCATCAGCAGTATTTGCTGCCTGCAGCAATTCTGCAAACATTTCTGGCTTGAGACGTTCATGCCTCTCCATCATTCTTTCTACTTCATTACTGTAAAAAATCAATGGAAATAACTCTTAAGAAGAGAAATCCACAGTTAACAGGCTTCAGTCAACTCTCAATTAACTACATCTTATGACTAAAAAGAAAAGATACAGAGGTAAAACAGTAGTAATACACACTTTTTGTCAAGCTCTCTCCACATCTTGCTTTTGAAATTCAAATGTTACTTTTGGACAGTATCTCAAAAATACATTTTAACAAAGGAATAAACATTCACTTTTAACACTTAGAGCATTTCTCTGGCATGCTTTGTTTATTATTGGAAGGGTGTATATAGAAAAATGAGATATAATAAAAGCTCTTACCACAGGGCTGTGGTAGAGATGTAACGCACAAATTCCGTAAAAGGCAATGGGTCTGATGATGCCCCACAACTGCGACATACACACTACAGAAATAAAAATACTTCTGTTTTTATTTATTCAGGACAGTGGAAACAAATAATTTGTTAAAGCAATCAAATAAGGGTCTGACCTGTTCATACAGTGTCATAGCAAACTTCTGATGAGAAATACAGGATTTTGAAGTGCACATATCTGTTTCACTGTTTGGCACTAGGTGAAAATGAATCCTCTCAAGGATATTTTCCTAAATAGAAATAATAATGTAAATATAAGCTGAAGTGATGAAGTCAGAATATATCAGTGGTATTACAGTTTAATACTCCAACTACTACCCTTGTCTCCAAGTAGTCCACCTATAAGATTAACATGTATTTAATTCCATCCCTATTCACAAGCCAGTGGATGGGAATTCTCTTCATCTCAAGGTTTCCAAACATTAATAAAACAAGATTAAACAAGTTACCCAACTGTTCTTCCAGACTGCACTCTCCTTTGAAGGAAGTGTATCTTCAAGAAAAATTTTAAAAGCTGTCTTACAGTAATATATGATATTAACATCGTTGCATGCAATGACTGAAATATTTTTTGGATGAGGCCTGTCTCTCAGTTCTTCTTCACACTTTCATGTTTTTCTCTGCATATCTATCTGACCACATTTAGCACATGCACCAACACAAATACTGTTGACAGAAGCATGGTAAAAGCTCATAAATAGCACATGCCTGATCCCACCATAAGTCTCACTTTTTAACCTCAAGAGAAAGGAAAAGAAAAAGAAAAGGGAAAAAAAAGTCCTATGATTGTCATCAGTTTGGCCCCTGAATCAGCACGGCCATTTTTTCTACTTTTGCCAAAAACACCAGAGATAATGGGAACAAGTGAATCTATTCAGGTAAATCATTTAAACAGCTGAGTACTTCATGGGTTCAAATGCATTTTGATTAGATGGAGCACTAACGAGAAATGCTCTTTCATGACTGCAATCCATTAACCTGATGGCAAGATCTCAAACAGCCACTTTCAGGAGTTCTCCTCTGGATTTTTCTATGTATGTGAAAATGCATCCGGCAGGCAGGTATTCATTTGTGGATACTTCCAAAGCATGTCCACAGCTGAAAGTAATTAAAGCAGCAACCATATTTTCTGTCCCTCAAATCTGCGTCTGAAGGTTAATACTGTTGGTTTGTTGTTTTTTTTTTTTTTTTAATGGTGAGCAACTTTCCTTGTCTAATACAGGAGTTCTTAGAAAGGCTTCTTTACCAGTGTTCTACGTGATCTTGAGTCACAGTAAGAGCTCATGTTTTTCAATGAGACACTTCATAAAAGCAGAAAGTAATTGCAGCAAGAGTCAAGATCTTCAAGTATTCGTTCACTCTTGGATAAGAAAATGGAAATCTCTTCTGCAGAAGACTTCAGTAATGAGCTGGCTAGTTGCAATGAAACATATTTCAATAGGTGATGAGAGAATACTTGGAGGAACAGACTATAAATTCAAATCCGTATGTGCCTCTCCTCCTGAGGGATAACCCTTCCCTCTATCCAAAGCAGTGACTGACAGTTCATCATCCTCACTGACCTCCTGTAGTAACGATGTTTCACATATCCCTCTGCCTGAGCTACAGAGTTAGGGAAGAAATTACGGAGCAAACGCAAGATTACTCCATCCCACATTACCAGACAACTACTCAATGCATCTGTTCCCCTAAACTGGCATAAAGATGGTCAATAGTGTTATGTCACTTGTATCCCACCTGCAAGCCAGGAGCTACCAAAACAACAGACCAGCTTGGCATCCACAAAACTAATGCAATTGAACTCAACTAACACAATGAATACTTACAAAGCATTCTGCTGCATCATCCATCAATCCAAGCTGGAAACGCTGTTCATCCTTAAAACTTTCTGCCAGGGCATGTCTCATATTATCTGACGGGAGTGCTTTTTCTCGACTGTGTTGAAATTGTGAAAATATTGCCTAGGAAGAAATACGATTAGTTAGCTTCCTTAGCCACTTGGCTAGACACTGTGGTTCTATACAAATACATCAGTTCTTATGCTGCATGCCTATACAGCAAATATATAAAAAGTTTATAAATCTATGCACGTTTAGAAATTACTGTTTTCTCTAAAAGTTACTTAGGTTCTGTGTTCTGTTACTCGTTCCATTATAAGAAGTTATGCTACCAAACTGAACTTTGATCCAATAGAAAAACAATATAAAAGTTCATAAAAATGCAAGTGATTGACTTTATCTCCCAGAAGAAACCCAAGCCCTGGTCTGTAATTATGCAGCTTTTTTAATTTGGCCACTGGAATAGCGGTTCATGCATGCTTATCTTTACAGACAGTGTGTATTTCTTAGGGCATAATGTTATACCACTCGGATTAGTTTAACACCCATCATTCATTAAATATTGTAACATTTACATTACTACTTCAGACTGGAGTGTATCTTTATTAAATTATGGATATGGAAAAACCTCCCATAAATTAGACAGAATGCTGATAATGCTTGCTATTAAGTCAGCTCTCTACTGAACCAATGCACACAATACAAGAGAACAGGTCAATATCTGCAGTTCCAGAACACGAGAGTAAGCTGCACTTGATTTTTTTCTTCATTTCCCAGAAGAGACAGTTAGCTACTACTTTTCTTTCTGGCAGAGATACGTATGCAAGTGACTTCATCATTTAGCAAGTAAGGGAGGTTGACTGTCAAAGAACTGAAAGTTAAAACTTATTAAAAGAATGAGAAAACATTTGCAGATATTAAGGAGTCTATTCCACTGTCAAGAAATCTAAGTCAAACCTTAGAGAAAAATGAAGAGAATAAAGAAAAAACAAATCAGGAGAAGCCATGTAAAATATAAACAAGGTTAAGCATTCTTCACGTAGGCTTCCTATGGTTAAAAAAAAAAAAAATATCTGTTGGGACAAAAGGCAAAAGATACAACAGATAAGCAAATTTTCAGTGCTAACAGAAAGTAGTGTTTTAACCATGATGCATTCCAGGGTGTCTGTTAAATATTTAAACTTCCCTCTCATAACAAAAAGCATGAACTACTGATAAAAACTACCATCAATATCTCAACGTAAGCATTCAAAATTAAGTTTATAACAGATCTGGTAATACAAATTAACTCTGCTTTGAAAAGATTTATCACTTGTCATTTTGTATGCCAGG
>VYZM01014754.1:463347-477385 GCA_013398915.1 Dromas ardeola
AACTAAAAAAAAAAAAAAAAAATACAGATAAGCAGCTCTGCAGATACGTATGCTCATTTTAGTGGCCTGCATAGTCAGAGTCCCACCCCAATGTTATCCAGAGAAGAAAAGAGCATATTTAACTCTCAGAACACCACCAAAAGAAAAAGGTAATGGATTGAACTGAAGTAAACCAGAACTTATTGACTATGCTTTTAGTTTATAGGAGAGGCTGATATAGATAAAAATATCCTTCTTTATTGGTGAACAAGTAAGAAGGAGTAAAATAGCCCAAGACCACAAAAAAAAAAAAAAGCCACCAAAAAACACACCACCAAAAAAAAAACCCAAGTCACAAACAAGTCACTGAAATGCATCCTCATCCAGCATATACCCTGCATGAAAAATCAAAATGCCCCAGGTTCTGAACACAGACCAAACAGAATCACTCAACCAGCATCTCTAAAAAGCCAAGAAAGCAAAACCAGCACTATACATAATGACAGAGAACAGATGCTTCCAAGTGAGTTAACCACAATGTTTTGAGTTCAGTACCTAGGCTACTGGCCATGGAGTTAAAAAGATCACAACTATACTGTTGAAACAATAACTAATTCCAGTCTAACCACTTCTTATCAGCACTCTTGGGAACATATCAAAATAGGAAGACGTGACAGTTCAGGCAATGCAAAATATTCAGGTAGAGTAAGCCATTTAGATAAATCACACAAGAAGATGCATCATGGGAGTAATCAGTCCCTCAAGAACAGATACTTGAAAGAATAAAGAAAATTTCAAGTCCTAAATTACAGCAGCCTTATGAAGCAGATGAAGGTAGTGTATCACTTTGGAAGGTGACTTAAAGTGATGCAAAACCTATCTTACTTTGTACTGGAGCTCCAAAAACTACAGGAAAAGAGAGGGTGTTAAGGTACAGCAAGTCATATATTTAGCTTGAAAAAAAAGCACCTGGTCTTCTGAAGTGCACCGTTAGAATGGAACAATTCATTACTTAAAGGTTCAACTCCAACACATCATGAGGACTACCTTCTTCATGTTTCTGAGCACAACGAAGCTGCTACATTATTTTTTGCTATAATTTCAATGATATGATTAGTCATTAGGAGTATGTAGTGTAACATACACATTCTAGCAATTGTCACCCTTCAATCCCTCTTCATTTCTTAAAGACAGTTCCAGTGCAACATTGAACAATACTGTATATGACCAGAACTTCACATGTAATATGGGTCAAATCAAACGGAAAAGGCCAGGAAGTTTACTCAATATTATGACATCAGATATGAACATGAATCCCTATACACACGAAACTCCAGGAAACTAAAGCTGCCATCTAAACACAGACAAAAGTTTTTATCTGAAAAAAGTAGGTGTGTGCGAGTTACAAACTTCATGTACTAACAAAATCAAGTGTCCAGCACACAGAACATCATGACGTGCATCAAAACACTGGTGAAACTAGAAGTCCCAACAAGTTCCGTAGTCAAGACCTTGTAAAAAAAAAAAAAAGCCTCAGGAAGTTAGTCTGAATATGTGTAGTCTCAACCCACTTCAACTTGTTGGCCTTTTAAAATTAATCATTTTAACCAAAGAAATAAAATGACACCTTTTAGAAAAAACAAACTATGATTGGAAAAAGAGACACACACATTCAAAACCGTACTGCAATCACGATAAACACTAAAAAGGGTTGAAAAAAACCTACGTGGTACATAGATAACACCTCCTGAAAGATTAAATAAATGTCACTGCAAACAGTTCTTGCCTAAAACGCTTATTCAGTAACAAGGTTTGGTCTGTGAAACTCCCCAAGAATAAACTCTAAAATATTTGGATTATTCTTCCCTACAATTTAGCATCGTCAAAAGCCACTTCCTCAACGAACTACATTTTCAAATAGTGTTGTCCCTTCAGCTCCCTCCATATGAGCAATTCCCAGTTTTGTACATCAAAAATACGTATCTACTACCATATTTGACTATACATTCTACAGTCCTGTATTAAAATGCCAGAAGTATCTTTATTGTCAAATTGAAGTAAGAGTAGAAAGTGCATACTACTAAAAAAACAACCCAAACAAAACCCCACATACCCCACACATTTTTAATTGTGATTTTTATCCCAATGAAACAGAGATACCATGCTTACAGCTATTTCCCTAGTAACTGCAGGCAGACAAGTACCAGTGCAGTAAAAGCAATAAGAACCTAACAGAATTTGACATTTGTTTCCACACTTCAGATGAATTACAAAACTCTCTGAAGCACAAGCTTCATGCGCTAGTTCAGATATATAGATCTGACTTATCGTGAACACTGAAGTTACTAGCTTTCACTAATTTTCCAGTATCACTACCTGCCTTTCATTACTTACAAATTCAACAGTTAAGTTCTGCACTGTTAACCATCAACTACTAAGTAAAAAAAGAATCTTGAGACCTTATCAGACAGTAATATGGTTATTGTAGAAGAACTGTATTCAAACGCTGCAGCAAAGAACAAAAGCGTATGCATGTAAATAGAAGAAAAAAATCTCTGAGAGGCTAGCTAGAAATTTTCAAATAAGTTATACCGCCTTTTAATAGACAAAAATTTTATGTTTAAGCAGATTGTAAAATTTGTGTACGGTAAAATTTCTTCTTTAAGCACAAGAAAATATTTCTGTAACAAACATGTTACAAATGTCCTTAAATCTAAATTGTTTCTTTACACAAGAATGACTTAAGAGTCACCCAGATACATGTATGATAGGGATATAAATTAGTAAAAATGAGTTTAATTATTTTTCCCCTCATTTCGAAAGATGATTCTTCCAAAAATTATTATTTACCTTTAAAGCACAAAATATGCACGCATCTCCCTGACAGACATGTCCAGTTAAACCTCTTAAACTTCGTCGAAATATGTCAAGTTGCCATAATACCTATAAAAAGAAGTTTCACAGAAAATATGTAAAGAGTTATGAAGGTTCTACATTTAACACAGCAACATATACCAGATTTTTGGGTTTTGTTTGTTTGTTTTTTAATTTCACATAACATCTACAACTCCAGCACAAACATTTCTACAAGAATTATGGTCCTTTTCCGTTAGTGTGGAAACTGGTGGAGGTGGAAGTGTAAGGATTCCACTCACCACTCATAAAGTTAGATCTCCTTTTTAAACTTTTTGAAACAATGGCAAACCATGTACTTCGTGCGGAAAAAGAGCTGGAAGTACTCTTAAGGAAACAAGCAGCAAGCTAAACCGTGCAAAGAGATTGTAACAGTCTTCTTACGGCTTTACGTAAGAGGAAGGAGCCTATGGGGTTTACTTCATTTCTCTTTCCCTCTCCCTCCCTCTGCGATTTCTTTCAAATAAAAAACAAAACAAAACACCAGAAACATAGAAACTGAATTGCTAGGTAAAATGCATGCATCGTTTTGGGTTAAGTATATATTACATTCTTATGGTCTCTTACTAAAACAATTGCTGAAATACATTTGTTTTCCACAGATCAAAATAATCCTGGTGCTTAATCAGGTATGTTTCTATGTTTTATTTGTGTAACTACTGTATATAAAGGTAACATCAGCTCGGCTACACTACACTGCTTTCAGTATCTAATGTCTTAGGTGCACAATCAGTGCAGTAGTTCAGAAAGTTGCCCATTAAAAAAAATAAATTTAAAAAAAACCAAACAAAAGTGAGGTCTCAAGAGGCATAGTAACACAACAGCTGCAAATAAAAAAAAAATTCCCTATTTATAAATATAAAAGTTAAAATTAATTAGGATGCATTTGAAAAAGAATGTCCGAACCTCAGCTCTGAAGGTTGAACAGAGGTTAAAAGAAAAGAAAGGAACACATTCCTCCTTGTAAAAGGGCAGTCACCAATCATCAGCCACCATTTGATAAACAGCAGTAGGTTGTGAAGTAGTAGGACTGTCTGAAACTATAACTAAAAATGACTTAGGGTTTAATTTTAGGGTACCCTCAGGGAAAATAGCAAAACTGCAAGAGAATATAGGTCATGCTGTTCCTATTGAATGTAAAACAGCAAACTCATTCTACTAAATCTATTGTACATTTTTATTTTAAAAATATTTAGATACCATAGACATCCACACCACATAGATATATCTCCCATGTTTAAATCCATACCATTTTTAAGACTTACAGTTTTTTTTAGAAAGTCTACGCATCTAGTAAGCCCTCTGTCAGTTTGACAAATAATGCTTTACAATTTGAAAACAATCAGGTCCAAAATCTAAGCATTAAAAATAGATATTGTTCTGCTCATTATTTGCACAGCCTAGAAATTTGTTGTTGTTTCTAATTTCTAGATTTAAAAAGACTATAGGATAAACTAAACTGTGCGTGGTATTCTGATTTGCAGACAATGTGGTAAGTCCAGCACTGCTTTGTCAGAATTAAGTAGATCCCCATATCCTCTGTCATTAAGTAGGCTTTTAAAAGCTCAATTTTTTATCATGCTAATACCACTGTACTATTTAACTATACTTGAGATATCTAAAGAGCCAAGATTTTTTCAATTACAGCTCATATAAAAAACAGTGTGTAGGTAAACACATGCAAGAAGTTGGTTGTAATACGTATGCATATAAACAGTAAAAAGAAACCTAAGTCGTATTTCTTTGGTATCAAGTATATCTCCTACTCTAATTCCACAAATCTTTCCTAAGATTAGAATCAAAGCTTTCAACTGTATGTGTATCTTCTGATATGCTCCAGTACCAAAGACTCATGTGCTAATTCTGAGAAAATGGCATTTTAATAAAAATAGTGTCCTATTCAATACAAGTAGTAGTACTTGTTGCCCCACATTAAAAAGAGTTTTGTAAATTTTTCCAAGTAATAAACCTGCTATGTTTGACAGAAACCTTAGTTTTAAATTCAAGCAGCAAGTTTTGAAGTTATGTGTCGTAAGTTTCCAACTACAAAAGGAAAGTTTTTCTGATGTTCCTAACGCATGCAAACAAAATAACTTGCTGTCGTTTTTTGCAAAATTAAATACTTAATACCCTGAATCAATTCCTAAATGAAGTGCTAAATAAAATTACTTCCACACAGCTGTCTTTTTTCTGCGATTGCCACTTTTTTCTTTTTTTTTTTTTTCTTTCAAGAAAAGTTCATTCTAAAAAGACCTGCTATTCTGTCTTACTTGGAATCACTAAGAAGTTTAACTGAGAACTGAATTTAATACCATTGAAAAACGTGACGTCTTTTTCTGTAAGATACACATACTGCAATACAAATAGTAAAAACAGCATTGCCAAAAGAACTTTCCCTACTATGACCATTTAAGCTGCTACAAAACCAGAAATGTTTAATAAATCAAACTTTTTCTTACCTGAACAGCACTATTAAGAAAGCAGCTGTTTTGTCCTGGTTCATTTAATAAGCCTTTTGTAGGGGCCAGGGACAGTATACTTCCAGGCTGATAAACTTTTCCAAGGTTACCCCCAGGTTTTCTTAAGAATTTCACCCATGCCATTATTTTTTAGACTTTATAATTGCAATATTTACGCTTAAATATTTAAGGATATGATGGGTGCAAGGCAAAGAAGAAGGTCCTAAGGGAACTGCTCTAAAGTCATGGCATTCCATTCAAGTCTGTGCAATAGGAACCATTCATGGGCTTAAGTCCGTTTCCCATGAGCAGCTGTCAGCCATCTATCAGGAGCAGTCTCTCAGTTAAAATATAGCTATACAAAGTTTTTAAACTCTCATACTTAAAAAAAAAAAAAAAAAAAGGGGCACCNAAAAAAAAAAAGGTGTCCAGTTAAGGTTAAAACATGTTAAGAGTAATTAGAATAAAAGTTCTTATAAAGCAAGTTGCACAGTAACTGACTTCTCCTTCCAGGGGGATCAATAAAGTATTACTACAAATCATTAGTTGTATTATATCTCAAGCTTATATATATCACAAAAATGGAAAGTTCTTGACAGGCGTTATACTCCTGTTCTCTCATTTTGTTCCATCTTCTTTTTACTTTTAACCGTGACCCACAAAATATATTCCAGTTTAGAAGACTCCATGTTTATTTCATTCTCTTTCCAGTGAATCTGAAATAGGAAAAAAAACAGAAAACATAAAAATAGAGTTTTCCAACATGTTAAAGATCCTCTAAATCAGAAAAGAGATCACGGCCAAAACAACCTCTCAATCTAATGGCAGATGCAATAACCAGGGAAGAGGAGGAGAAACAACTGCCACCTAAAAGTTGTCTTTACGGCAGAAAAATTAAATTATTTTATATGTCATAATTATCTACTAACTTACTATACACCTCTAAAGACCACGACAAAATTACTGTAAAGGTTCTGTAACAATATGCAACATCTTATAAAAAGACCATATAACATGAGTTATTCTAACTTTCAATCTCGAAGTCTAATAAAAAGATTACCAAGAAATGAACATTTTTATTCAACATTTGGAAGCCCAAGATGGTTTTGGTTTCAATACACCAGCAAATTACATGAACTGATACATATTGTATGCATACAAATACTTAAAAGGTGGGTGTCAGGAGGATGGGGCCAGGCTCTTTTCAGTGGTGCCCGGCAACAGGACAAGAGGTAATGGGCACAAACTTGAGTGTAGGAAGGTCCACCTAAACATGAGGAGGAACTTCTTTCCTTTGAGGGTGGCAGAGCACTGGAAGAGGCTGCCCAGAGAGGGGGTGGAGTCTCCATCTCTGGAGACATTCAAAACCCGCCTGGACGCGTTCCTGTGCAACCTGCTCTAAGGTGACCCTGCTCTGGCAGGGGGGTTGGACTAGATGATCTCCAGAGGTCCCTTCCAACCATATGATTCCGTGATTCTATGATATTTCTACGTCTTAAGATTACTAAAATGTTATAGATACTCAGCTTTCAAAATTTTGTACTACCTAGTAAACACTACATAAATACGTCATTAACCCACTTGCATTCTTTAAGCATACAGAAAAACATAGCTAATAGCAGAGCAAGAACATTCTGGTAGTTGCCCCAGTAACTGATTCCAAGATTTTCAACGAAAAGAGTTGTTTCTCTCACTGTTGAAGGTACATACTTATGGTTAAATGACTTAACATCAGAACATCACCACAGGCACACGTAAAGCCCACGTTGTGATCATCTCATAACAATGGATTATTCAATCAGTTTGGCATTACTACATCATCCACATAAACATTTGATGTAACGGCACAGATCAGAATAAACTTAAATAAACCAAAGCAATTAAGGGTGCGTATTTGGAAAAGGCAAAACAAAAAGGTGAAATTTGGGCCTCATATTACAACCAAGATATTCACCTTAGCTTTTACATGCACGTGAGATATTGAAGACATATTAGTACACTTCAAAACTTGCAGCCTTCTCTCTACATTTTTTTTCCACTGTGCAAGCCTTGCAAGATTGGTGAGCAGCATTAAAAGAAAACAAAATAAATTTTGTAGTTGGAAAGCTCTATAAATGGGAAGGTAACTTTCCCCAGCCCAGAACGACCAACACCACATTCATGTCAAACAGTTCTACAGCTCAAATATTGTACAGCTGGGACAGCACAGAAACAAATCACGCGACTTGCAAAAAATACCTGCAGGAAGTCTTGCACCCCCTAAAACCATTTCCCTTCATTTAAAAGAAACATTGGTATTTGCATGCATTATCAAAATAATCAATAACTGGAACCTAACCAAAAGTCCCTTTTGCCCCATGAATAATCAGATGGTTTTCGTTTGTTTACTGATGTTACTGTATCTCACCCGTAAGTAATTTATTTAATAATACTGGAAATAGTAAGTGTGATTTGTGACAGCATTGAGCAAGGAATCTGAAATCTAACTGGAAACTGACCTTGACAGAATATCATGTGATAATTTTGTTTTCTTTATGTTCGCGTCAATAAACCCAGAAAAGGGAAAAAAAGAAAAATATGTAGCGAGTAACTGGAAATGCATATCAGTTTAAGATCTTACTAGAATGGTAAATTATTTAAACAGAGTAACAGCTTTAACTTTTATGTGGAAAAAAAAAAAAACAAACAACTTTGAAGTGCTCCACAGCATAAAACTACTCTTCTACAAAGGACCAAGCTTTTAAGAAAACAGGGACACAGGTGGAGATAAAACAAAAATTAACACAGAAAAAGACTCTGTGAAGTCAGGTATGCAGAAGCGATAACATGATCTGTACAGAGCAATTAAAGGAAAAAAAATATTTTTAACAAGTGTTTTCATTAGTTTCACTACAGTACATAAATAGAAAATAATGAATCACTACAGTAAAGATGAATAAAGAGGAGTCAAGGAAAAAAATCTAAGGTCTATAGCTGTTTATTATCAGATACATGTATATGCACACTTATACGCATATATTCAAGAAGCCAGTATCACACATCAGAAGCGCTTAGTAATAAGAAGCATCATTTGGCCCAAAGTCTCCTACTATCACACTGAACCATAACTTTTAATCCTAGAAAGAATGTTATAACTATGATTTAAAAACAAAACCCCAGAAGAATCTTAAATTCAATTCTTTCAACCATCAAATACTTTCTACTGATTTCTGATTTAATATTTCTAGATCCATACTGAAAAACTGACCTAATACATTTTTGTCACAAAAAAGAGCTGCTTGAGCATGCATTTTCCTGGCAATACGGAGTTCTTAATTCCACTTTATGTAATTTCCCATATGGAGAATTATGTACGCTTTTCTCCACCCTCCTGCTGCTGTCCCAGAAGACAAAACTGAAGTTAAAATGAACAATTTTTGGCAATCAGCAATATCAAACTGGGTACACTGAAGGGGAAAAACCAGGAAAGAGTCTGGATTGGGTACAGTACAGATTGCCTGTGGTAGCCTTAAAGGTGTAAAGTGTATTTGCACTCCAACACGTGCTTGAGATGTCCCACACTGTGTTCCTACCTTTGAGCAGAATGGAGCAACAAAATCAATACAGTTCTGACCCAGAAACACCAGGCTTGCTATCAGGGTGTCCTAACCTAGAATAAATTCCCTACTGAATACACTACACTTCTCATCTCCAAAACTGCTCATACAGTGGTACCTAACCAAGTGGCAATTCAGCTGGATTGTCCCCTGCTGTCTCCGTTCCAGTGAAAAGATTGATCAACATATAGCAGCCAAAATAAGCTAAGGAAATAGAGGGAAAGTAAGGTAGACTGTATGCCAATGATAAAATACAGAAGTTACTGGGAAAAGACATGTTTCTGGTATGTAAATTTCAGTTGGAAACAGATCTTGCATAGTCGACTGTGAGGTTGGACTACAGCTCGTTATTTAAAGAAATCCAAGGATAGACAAGAATGGCAGGATTCATTTCCAGCCCAAAAAAAGAGAAAAGTTGAATCCTTGCTTCATAAGCAAGTTATTTTCTCATCTGAAGAAAAGTGTAACGATAGACCCAAAACCACGTTAAATTTGGGATACATTTGTGTTCTTTTTTGGAAAAGGGAGATAGCTACTACAAACACATCTGTGAAACTGACCCCTAAAACCAACAGAAAAAATTACAGAACATTCAGAAAAATTTCACCTCTGTAGTTCTCATTTTCAGCCTTGGGACTTACTTATATCAAGTCACAAGGGTAGAAGAGACTCCATGAACTTTTTTGTCTCTTATCATACTGTCAAGCACAATTTCCCCATGTTACTATAATACTATCTTTACACACAATAATACTATCTTTACACACAATAAATAATACTATCTTTACCCACAATTCTCTGGCCAATGTGACTACTAAGTCCTAGCCTGGAATAGGAAGTTGCACTACCCTTTCTTTCTCCATCAATACCCTGTATCAAATACTATGGTGCATAGTTTCTTACTGCTAAGAGGGGCACTGTAGATAAGCCTTCCAATGGTGCCGTAAGCAACGGGATTAACTTCTGTCATCCATTTGTCATCACAGGAGAGAAATTTTATAGCAGAATCTTGTTTTGAAATTTACATTGTACAAAAATCTCAAAGTTTTGTTTTGTTTAACAAAAAATAAACAAGAAGAAAAAAGCCAAGATCAAAAAAAAACTACTGTGGAAGGTGCTGGCAAGGATGTACGCTCTTTAGTCACAGCAAATTTTTCTGGATTTGGACCATCCCCCAAGAGTATTATTCCTCTGCTGACAAGCCTACCCTCATTGCAGCTTGTTCCATAAAGCAGAGAAATGATGCTGCTGATCAGCCTTGTTTCCTTCCACCTCCCATAACATTTGGTTAAGCTTTTAGACAACTGAGACTCCGACCACCGCCTCCCTTAACCTAAATTCAATACTTTATAGGACAGTAATTAGGCACTGAAGACTGTTCTTACATGTCTGTGGAAAGCCACTCTTGCTAAGAGCACCGTAGCATTTATTAGCCACTGGGGTTTACCAGTTCTTCCTAAGTTCTTGGCTTGATTAAGGTGTGGGTGACTCAGTATAGATTGTAAGTTATCAAACCATACAGAGACTTCAATAGGTGAGCTCTCTAAGCAAAACAGTTATTTCACATAGCGTTACTGACATGCTAGATAAGATTTTTAGCAGCTGATAGTTGAAGAAATATTCTTGCCCTTCAGACTAAAGGGATCGATTCTGGATGACTGTTCTCAACCAAAGACACTAAACAAGGGCTATGAATTCTTAAACCAACACCTATTTATCAGCCTAAGTTCTTCTACCTTGCCTAATTTCAGTCACTCTTCTTCAGTCATCAATGATCTCATCAAGCACCTGGCTACCCTTAGTTGTGCAGCCTTAAAGGACAAAATATATGCCTGCCACAAATTTCTGGCACTTGTCTTTATAGCTTCCAGAACAACAAATACACTAATCAGCAAAAATGCATGTTATCACCTGTTTTGCTGGTATACCCTAGCATGTAAGGAACTGCAGCTGGTGCAGTCTTTTCAATGTAAGAAGTAATGTCACTAAATTAGTTTAGAAATCAGTGCAGTTCCTATTTTACCTAAACAAATCACTTTCCACAAGCAGATTTGGGTTTAGGCGTTTTAGATATCCATTTAGACAAAACTGATGAGGTAAACAGTTGTTTCTGTGAATACTGGAACTATCAGTCCCTGGCTCCTGATAGTTTTATGTCTCATGGCTGAGCTCTCATGCAGTTTTCTCCCTAGTCAGGGCATATGCCAACTCTGTTCCTTACATCTTCTTACAAGGTCTCTCTCTTCCAGCCAGCTGCGTGTTTTCATGCACTTTGTAAGGATGTAATCATCTTTAAGACTTCTATCCCTTCTGTCAAATTGGGTGGAAACCTGCCAATGGGTTCAAAAGTTGTTGACTGTGTGTGTGTCTGAAATTTGGCTGAAGAATATTTACATCTTCTCAGCTTCATTTTGCAACTACTCTCAGTGTGTTGCATAAATGACTGATGGCAAACCCTTCTCATGCCCAATACTGAGTTTACTTTTAAGCAACACAGCTTTTTGCTTCTGCTGGCTGTTCACGCCTCTGTGCTGAGCCTGGCAACCAACCCAATGGTCTGACAACTCTGGTAAATCAATTTCTAAACTGATACATGTTACAACTTAGGAATTTAGATACAAGACAACAAAAATATTGCAAGGGAATAAACTTATGATGGGAAACTTAGTAGAGTTTTCTGCCCTTAGCCAACATTATTAAGACCGTGGTTACTTTCTCCTCCTCAGCAGAATGAAATCCATCAGAAGTTCAACAACTTGCAACTGTGAGAATTTGAGTGGTTTTGACACCTCAAAAGCTTGTCATTTGAATTCACCAATTTTTGTCAACAGAACAAAAATCTGATCTGTACTGTGACAATATTGGAGGTTGTGATGATTTTTCCCCACATTTGAAAAAAAACCAAACCCAACAACAGTGAAGTTGCTTTAAAAATATAGAAAAAGACTGAAATTTGAAATGAATAAACTCTTACATCCATCTCAATGGGGCCGACTCATAATTTTTTGGTCCCCCCATAAATCCTGTCCCTTTCCACCTTTACTGTTGTGTTGAACTGTATATGTCAACACATCTCATTTGCTGTAAGACACACCTAATGCTTTTAGTAGTCACTAGTCTTTGACTTTGAAAATTACACTACTCACTTCAAAAGCTGTCAAAGAAATATGTTTACAAGAATGCAAATTCTCACTATTTGAAGCATCAGAGAGAGAGAAAAAAATCATTGATAGCATTTACTTGCAACATACATAACATGAAACAAGAACAACACTCTCAGACAAGACCAAAAAAAAAAAAAAAAATAAAAAAATCACTTTCCCAGCAGTGACCAGCCTTGATTTTGCAGGCCATCCGCAAGTATGCCAGCCAATGGTATTGCTCCAACACATTCTCTCTGCCTTCAGTCACTGAATCAAGAAGTCCCCAACAGAAAAAGGGGTGGTTGATGGTTGTCTCCTAGAAAAATCTTACAACCAATCTTCTTTAAAATCTTCTGAAGATTTTAAACCCAGTCTTTTAAAGACCTCTATTGTCTTTTCTCCATTTTCTCCAGCCCTTATCCATTTAGCTGTCACTCATATGGCAAACCACTGCTCCTGCACATCATACTTCTCTGTGTCCTTTCAAGATGGGAGAACCAGAAGCGTAGATGCTATCCCAGATGGCTTTTATGTAAGTATACAATTTTTTCTTTAAGCTGTTCCAATAAAAACTTTCCTGTTTTCATCAAAACCAAAACAACAGGTTCACAGCTCAGTATCTCTGGGCTGTTACAACTAGGAGCCAACTTTAGAAATAGCTACAATGGGAACTCTGAGTAAAGATCTTAAAGAATACAAATTCCGAACCCATGACATGGGCATTTACAGTGAATCATTGCACAGAAATTACAGAGAAGATTTTTGTTTTCCATCTTCCCACTCCTTTACAAAGTGCTCTGTTCAAAGATTACCACATACTCTTTCCTAAACCTCAAAAAGATAGAAGGTATCTTTACAAGAATAATTCTCACACTTGACTTTTTATCCCAGATTAACTGCCTATCCAAACTGTAACCTTGCCTTTCAGTTTTCTGTGTAGATGTTTGATCATTAACAGAAGTGCAAAATACGAAGTTCTGCTCCTTCCCCAAAAGCTTTCCAATTTCTTAAGACACCAGGAAAAACTGCATAATTGAGTTACAGGGAATGGTAATATGAGCATCATCTTTGAGACCACCCATATTTTTTTTATAGGCTTGACAAAAAAAGAACATTCTGAAACTTTACACTTCATATATTCCTTCACAAACAAATCTGTACAATTTGTTCTACAAATATTTCACTCAGTCCGCACATCTGAAATTCTAATCCAGTCCACCTCCCTGTTACAGACTCAGCCCATCATCGTTTAACCTGGCCCTGACAAACTCCAACTTGTTTCCACTTAAACCACGAGGATGTTTTTGAAGAACTCTTTGTATGGGTTTCATACCCACCACTATGTCCCTCAAGTGACTAAACTGTTTTAAGAGGCATTAACCAAGGAAAAATGACAACGTTTTGCTATCAAGATCTTGGAAAGCAACATAACTGAAACACGTGATAGTGCTCATACCCTGACCCTGAAGTCCTATGGGTCTCGTACCCAAACAATTCTGTCAGTAGTACATCACGCACACTGTGTCACTGAAAAAGATTCTGCACTATCAAGTTTTGATATGAAAGTCAAGTGCATATTTTAGGTGTTTTTACTGTCAACATCCCACTGGATAATAACTTTTTACACAAGTAATTTGGTATTTTAAAAACCAACCAGTAAGTACCTCTAACTTTGCAACAAGGGGAAGAAAGGATTATGTAGCATTTGATTAAGATAACTTACGTTCAAATTATAACATGAGCTCTCACTATTTTGATAACTAGAATCACGTCTGCAAGAACAGGACAGTTAATAATAAAGTCAGTCAAGGCAATTTCCATTGCCTTGAGGGGAAAGGGGATACTGCATCATGAATCGGGCACTATACTATTCATGTGATTAAGTTCTTGCTCTTAAAATAATCCTAATAGCTTCAAAGTTAAGCAAGAGGGGATTTTTTTTTTTTTT
>VYZM01014754.1:478733-519455 GCA_013398915.1 Dromas ardeola
GCAAGGTAAGGAGCTGCCACAACCCCCCCCCGCCCATCTCTGCTCTCCGCGTTTTATCGTTGGTTGAAGGTGTGGTTGTCCCAAGTGTGAAAGCCGTCGTGGCTGCTCCTGAGGTGACTGAGGGCAGCCCTCAATGTTGTCCGATCGCAGCCCAGGAAGCCTCAGTTGGGGCTATTCCAAACCACTGGGTTTTCGAGTTAATAACCCGTTAAAATGAATGAGGCAGCGGTTGTTTTTCCAGCAATTGTTTTCCAGTGCTCATTTCAGGATATCTGCCTACGCACATTGGCTTCACTTAAGATGCCCGTGACCTGGTGCAGGCACGCAGGTGGCTGATAGAGTGGGGGCAGCTTTGAAGCCAAACCCCGAACAAGCGTACATACATCTCAAAAGTTGCATTGCATTTGAGGTCCGTGTTGCCCAAGCAGATCCTGTGTTATGTATCACCTTCCTGAGGGTCATTGCCTCAAAGTAATGTTCCCTATGATTTTTATCTGATCTATTATTTTGGGGAGGGAGGGGTGTTTCCTTTTGTTATTTGCAAAAGGAATTAACGTGTTGATGAATACTCATATTTCTAGTTGCTCAAGCACCTTCTATATTTCACTATTATTATCATCTTCCTGGATAAGCATGTAAATTTCTTTAGCACATTTCACGTCTAGATTAGTAATTTTTACCACAGCCAACATCGTTCTTTAGCATGTGCTGCTGAATACAACTTTTTGTAGTCTTTGTCTTCCAGTTGCCTTTTTCAAGGTCTTTCGGGATTGGAAAAGTGCTTACGTGTATACAAGTATGTTTGCTTTTACAATAGCATCTTCTGCAATAGTAAACGATTTCCCTTCCTGCATCTTCTGTAGGTCATACAGATTGCAGTAATGTTTCACTACAGAACTGACCGTGTGGAACACAAGGCATTGCACAAAATTAGCTTGCTGCCTTACTTAAATACTACACTTCTGTTGTTCTTATATCCATTTTCATTAAAAGATCAATTTTGGTAGTGTTTCTTCCATTATATTGCTAGTATAAGAAGCCTGCTGGCAAAGGCAATTTTCTTAGTTTCACTTCCCAACATTTTTCATCAAGTGGCCAAGTTTTTACTTCAAAAAACCCCAAAGAATCTTTGGGGAGATTTTAATTAAATTTTCCAGGCTTTTGTTATATACATATGTGTGTGTGTGGCTGCACTTTTCAGTGATTTGGATAGTTAACTTATATTCACAAGTTGGAGTTATTTAATACAGGTTTTGTATAAAGTGCTTTTTCTTGAGACTTTCAGATGCTATGGCCTGTAATTGACATGTATGTATTTTTTTAATTTTTTAACAGATACCTTGCTTTTTTGCCTCTTATTTTCTGAAAAGTTGCTTAGATTTGGTGATTTTTGAAAGGAATTGAATATCTGACTCTCTCATTGTCCCAGGATTCATACAGTATATTGGCACAATGTGCATTCCTAGTTTTTTTTGTGTAGTTCTTTCTTAGCTGTTTATTGATAGGTATTTGAATTTCTAGTTATCACTAGAAATTTTAAGATAAAAACATGTTAAAAGTCCGTATGTTAACATTACCATTAAAAATCCAGGTTTGTGTTAGTGCCACTTGTTATTGTATATTTATAAAAAACATGTTGGTTAATATCAGTTTAGTCCTTGATCCTTGTGTTACTTCTTTGCAAAGCCAGTCAGGCAAAGGCATCTGTGAATCCCAAAGTAGGATTATGACCTCATTCTGATTATGACCTCGTTTTGATATTTTTGCTTCTCTGTGAACTCTGCTTTCTTGTTTGCCTCTGCCCTTTCTTCAGCACAGATTTGTTTTCACTGCTGATCTTTTAGAACTCCCTTGGGATTTATATTGGTTTCTTCTATTCCTTTTTTTCTCAGAGTTAAGTGTAGTCTGTGAGCTTTAATTATGGTACATTTTAAGATTTTCTACCAGTGAATCTTAATAGAGTCTTCCACACAGTTCAGACAGAGAATGACACAGGTGTGGCACAGGAAGCCCTAAACGAGCTAAAAGAAGAATTTTAAAATTAGAATAAATGGTGCAAGTACAAAACAATGCTACAAGGGCAAATGATTTCCTGTTGCAGTTATTGTCAGTACAGGATATGTGCTATGCATGATGCAGGGATGCAGAATAATGTTTATGTGGGTTTAGTACTGATGTTTATGTCAAGTTTGGTTGTATTAGTAACACAGATTGCTGAAGTGGAGAGTTGACTGTAGAGTTGAAAAGGTGTTAAACTTGGAGGAGCGGGATCCAGGGTAAAGTAAAATAGTCTTTTACAGTTCTACTCAGTAATCCAACCATTCAGCTTGGCTCCAGGCTAACATGCCTGTATTAAGATTTTCAAAAGGAAGAAAGAACAATGTGGCAGAGTGGTTGATGGGGGTGGGGGTCGGTGTGTGACACCAAACAAAGAGCTGGAAGAGAATGGAAGTGGACCATATCGAGATCCTTCAGCATCACCAGGGGCTTGTGGTTTTGCACATGTCCAATCTAGGTTTCTTTTCCAAAAGAAAAAAATTAATATAGTTAGGAGACATCAAAAAGTTTAAAAGTAATTGCATTAAATATTTTTTCTCAAAGCTGTAGTCATTATACGTAATTTTCATTGATGAATGAGCTGCAAATCTATGTTTCACAGCTGCACAGAAAAGGGTTTATTTTTGTGTTAAACTTTTCTGTTCCAGTGTCGTTTATACTGTTGTTGCCACTGACAGATCTGTAAATAAATTCTGATTCCTTCCTCTGAAGTAATTTTATTGTATCATGTGTTTTATATCCACAGTGTTTCTATGAACATTTTCATACCTGTAGTTGCACCGGAACACCTGTTCTCTATTTTCTCTCATATTTCTTAACACTTGGAACATGTTTATGACAACCTTTTCAAACAGTTACTATCCTCTTCGTGTTCAAATGTTTCATGAAGAAATTGTCTGCTTCAGATCTTTTCAGATTGGACGGTTAGAAGGCTAAATTTTGTGGTTTTAAAAAAATTATTTAAGTAACATTTTACTGAGTAGCAAATTTATTTTGTCACTGTTACTCTTGTTCCTCTGCACCGATCTTTCTTCCTCCTTATGAGCAGATAATCACGTGAAATCAACTTCGTATACTTAGCAGAAATGGTGTACTTACTGAGGGATTTTGCAAAAAATAAATTATCAAATTCTGTGGTAGGGTCTGAGGCAGGGAATACCACAAGCTAATGCAGAATTTAAGGTGTGGTTTATTAGTTAAATGTTTTTTTTAAAGTGTTTTCACTGGATGTAATTCAGCACTAGACATCATACTGCTTGTTATAGTCCACTCTCCTTTACTGGCCTGTCATAAAGAATGTTATGGGATCAAGTACGATTTGTCATTGACTTTAAGACGCTTGTCAGACATTCCCATTATAATTGAAAAGTATGTTTAATTCCAGTGGCTGGGAACTGCCATTGTGTTTTTGTGAAGTAATTATTGAGCTCTTAAGAGAGTGTCTGAGGCTGTGCTACTCTGCTCAAAAGAAAAAGAATGAAGAAAATAATTCTTGTCGAACCTGCAATTTGAAAGATATCAGGGAAACTGGGCCCTATTCTCGATAGACAGTAGCAGGATGGAGTTTGATTGAATAAGGGTTACTTAAGGTGCTGTATTGCTGAACTATGTTCTCTAAGCCTTTGGGGTATCGTCAGATCATATATTTAAACTTTTCTGCCTAGAGAGGAGAAAAAAATCTTTCAAATTCCAAGACACTCTTATAGTTGTCTTCAGGAGCAGTGGTTTTTCACTGAGCAGTTGGCTTAGTACTCTTCATAATACTGCAAGAGTTACCTATAATAAGGAAAACAGATTGGTAGGAAGGAGAGCTATTAAGTAGTAAAAGAACCAGAGAAAAAGTAAATATTTTTCTTATTATTTACAACATAAAGTATTAATTGTAACGCATTTGCTAGGGAGGCTGAAAGGAAGCCCTAACAACATTGTAGTCAAAGTTTTCTTGGTTGTATGCTCAGCTGTAGTATTACAAAAAGATCAAAAACCAAGAGCAGAACAAGTACAAAATATCTCTTTAGCTTGTAGTAAGCTAAGTGAGGGCGCATTATTTTGTGGGTAACTTTGCCTAACTATATTCCAGTCCTCAAGTCTCCTCTCCCATGTGTACCTGTTCCCACAACCTTTCCTTTTAAACATACTCTAGCAGAGATTTCCTTATGTAGCCTGTAGCAAGCAGTCACATGAAGCTTAGTCATCTGATTGCTCTCATTCCCACATCCTGTATACAGTCTAAAATTTATATGCGCCTTCATTTTCTCCTTCAAAATAGGCTAGTGAAGCATTTCTTTAAAGACTCGTTCAGGCAGACATGTTCAGTCAGCTATTTTCCCACTCCTTTTTTCATCCTATCTGGTGCACTATGTTTAAAAGGTATTTTGCTTTTCATAGCCTTTCTGGCTGTGCTTCTGCTTGTGGACATGAGGCAGGCCTGCTCCGTCCATACTCGGGTCTATGAGAAAGGGCTAAACAAGAGCAAAACAGAGAGAGCTGACAATAGAATGAGGAGAAATACAATTTAGGAGGAGGAGGATATGGAATAGTGATGACAAAAGTGAAAAATAAGAATGCAGTAATGAGACAAGGGTTAGTATCAGCAATAAGAAGGCGAGGAGGAAGGAAAAATAAATTGAGGGTATAGGAAGATATGAATGAAAGGAGGAGCAAATTGGTCCTGTCTGAAAAACCATCACTTTTTTTGGTCTTAAAAAGCTCTAAGTTAAGCTTCAGGAGCAGTGAGGGCGTTAAGAAGTGTTGCTTTATTTTAGCTAGGTAAAAAAAAAAGTAATACAGAACACAGGAGACCACAAGAGAGTTTTAATAAAGGGGCATTACAGACTTACAGGGAGGACCTCGCTGCATGCTCTCTCATGGACTGAGGTTCTAAACTTCCTATCATTTCTGTTCAAGTTTTGTCTCCTTCCTTCTCCTATCAGTTAGCTGTAGACACACTTTCATAGAGCATAACCACTATTTTTTAAGTTTTCTTCCTTCAGGTGCAAGAATAAACACAATATGTTTTGCTCTTATTAATTGTACATTACCCTGACTAAACATTTTTCTAAGTAGTTTTTTCAAGTGCTGAAATGTTCAATGGGGTGGCAAAAGCAATTTCATTGAAGTAATCTAGAATTTCACCCTGAGAAAAAGAAACACTGGTTTTCATTCTTCTCCAGACTTTTTGATGATAATAGACCTGGAACAAGATCTGTGTGTGCATTATTGTGCTCATTCTTTAGGAAGGAGGGAAAGGATGGGGGTTGCATAAATCTTGCGATTTACTACTTTTCCTCTTGGATAAATCCAGTTTCCAGTCCAATAATACGCTTCTGTGGAACAATGATGCAACTGAAATCCTCTCCTATTTCAGGCTGTTCTGTTTTTAAAGCTAGTTCCTGGAAGAGTAGAAGTATGAGAAAGTTCTATGCATGCTGTATGTATCAGGCACTTTTTTGAAACTGTGCCCTCATCTGGGTGCTCTTGAAAACATAGTTTTAATGGTGGTCTTTGTGTTGCATCAGTCTTGCACAATCCTTTCAAATTTGCAGGTCTGGTTTATTGCATTCTCTTACGATATAAGCCAACAGGAATGGATGTCTGCAACAGAAAAAGAAAAGAATTAGAGAGAGGTTCCCTTAGAAAGCTCATTCTTCAGATTCACATATCCAATTTCTGTGGCTAAAATGAGCTTTTTGTGTGAAACCCAACATAAAGTAAAACTAAGATAAAAAAGCAGTATTCAAAGAATATAAAATCAGGAGTAATGCAGTGGTTAACATTACATAATATATACTCTGTCTCATTACAAGTTGAAAATAAATGAAACACCTCAGGTAATACAGTGCAAAAATGGTAGCAAGTATTCAAAAAACTGATTTTGTCCTGTATGAGAAGCTGAACATTATTTGGTTTGAAATATGAGTTGAGTCAACACCTCAGTCTATACCTAAGCAAAATTTAACTGGATTGTGTTATAAGATAGGCTGATTTAAAAAAGAAAAAAAAAGGCAGTTAATTTGTTAAATGTTCTCAGTGCTTGTTGCATTTCAGGATTTAGCGCATGCTTTTTTTTTAATCCTTCCTGAAAGATCCTTTTTAATCCTTTTTAGAGATCCCTGAATATAGTCTATAGTGTAATATAAAAATGTTTAGCCCCACTTCTATGCACAGAAACAGATGGTTTTCAATTGCAAACTAGTAAGTTACTGTGCAGCTATAAATTTAATATATATGAGTATACTCTGTACAAAATTTAGATCCCTGTAATCAGAGAACATGATGACCATAGATATTATCACGCTGAGACATCCATACTTTTTTCCATTTCCCAAGGTAGCAAGTTCAAATGCCTCTGTACTACGTTTTACTTATATTGTAGAGAAATGTATGGGAATGTGGTTTTTTTAAGTTGTCAGATAAATTTAAAGCCAGATGAATTCTTAAGGTTAGTAAAAACTTTTCTTTCAGTCCTCCGTTATTGATTCTGTTGTAAAAGCATGTCACTACTATTTTTCTGGATAAGCAAAGGAGGAATAGAAACCACTTGCTCCTGGAGTCAAGAGTGAAGATTTTCTTGGCAAGGCTCAAAGGTGAAATGAACACCTTAACTGACTAGTTTTCTGTAACGTGGATAGGACGTGGACAGTAAGGCAGATTGGCTTTTTGTAGAAGACAGGCACTTTTTAG
Organism: Dromas ardeola; assembly: GCA_013398915.1. NCBI lineage: Eukaryota > Metazoa > Chordata > Aves > Charadriiformes > Dromadidae > Dromas > Dromas ardeola. Next base: position 485,475 of record VYZM01014754.1, read on the forward strand.
CTTCTCCTCATACAGATGAAAAAAACCCCAACCAACCAAATTCTGGAGGAGAAAAAAAAATAAGGACATGAAAGTAAATCGACTAAAACATCTTTTTTCCATAGACGGATCATGCCAGACTTGCCTGCTTTCTTTCTGTGATACAGTAACTGCTTTTCTAGACAAACAAAATCGTTAAACTGAAGAAGAGGGGAATTAGATGACTTGTCAGACAGGCAAAGAAATACCTCAGCAGAAAAGGTGGCAATATGTTATGCTGAATGGCAGGGGGAAGTTCAGAGCTCTGTCCAAAAATTTATATTGAAATGGTATTGTTTAACATTTTCATTAGTGATCTTGGCACAAAAACTAGCAGTTGCTAATGAAATTTGTTGACATCACAAAGTTGGTAAACAGTCTCTGTAGGGTGGCGTTGTACCGGAATAATTGGATGACCTTGAGTAGAGAAATAAAATGGGATAAAATCAAATAATACAAAGTACGAGGTCATGTGCTTTGGGACTAATAGGAAAGGCTCTCTGATGTAATCTCAGAGCTTGTTGAATGGAAGATGAGAGAATTTGAAAGAACTGGATGTATCAGCCTAAGAAAGGGTGGCTGTGAGCCACTGATTTGATGTTACTGTGGAAAGTATAAATTCAGTCGTAAGTAAATTCAGCCCTATATTTCTTGTACAGATAAGGAAAGCACTTATGAAACTTTATCTCTGAAACTGAGAACAGATCTGGAAATCCACATGCAAGAAATTGGACTTCGAAAAGTTGTAAAAAAAAACTTAAAAAAAACCCTAAATGAGAAGAGTAGACAAGACACTAAAAGAACTTGGATTGTTTAGTTTAGACAAGTGAAGTGTAAAAGACCTCACAGTCTTTGAATATACAAGTTGAAGAAAATGTAACAGGAAAGAAAGCTTGTTTTAATTAAAAAAAACAAAACAAAACAAAACAACCCAAACAAAAAAAAACCAAAACAAAACCAAAAAGTTTTGTTAAGAAATTACTCTTAGCTGGGTATGAATGAATTTAGATTGGAAGTTAAAGGAAGTCTTTTAACTGTCCAAGCTTCTAAACATTGCTAAGGGAAAATTTGATCATTGTATGATACAGTGGTGTATAATGTGCAAGGGAGGCATTATAGAATGGAACTTGATTTGTCCTGTGCTTCATTAAGTTTCATTAAGTTTCTTAGAGCACTTAAGTACTTAAAGCACACTCAGGTCTGAACTGTCTCTCATATACTATCTCAAAGCAACCGTAGATTAAACCAGACGGATATAGGTTGTAAAGAAAATTGTTAGGTTTCTCCACTACGCTACATGTCACAGATGGCTGTGCTGAACAGTGTGTGCTGTTAGTGGTTTCTCTTGCCTCTTAGAAGAGAAAGACAGCAGTGTTGGGGCAAATACCTCCTGTCTTCATCTCGTGGAACTGTGGAGTTGCAGGTCTGCTTTACCGCTTCCTTCCCACTGATGCTTCTGATTTCCACACTTTCCATTCTCTGTGCCTATTTTATAAGCTGAACGAATGATAAAGTAGCATCATTAAATATATGGAAACTTTTTTGTTTTTATTTTGAAATGTGTGTAGTATCACTTTCTTTTCAGCAACGATACATTAATGAAATGCATTTGTATCACTGCAAACCCTGGTAGAAAAAAAGCACATTCCTTTTTAGTTCAGTAATGCTTGCTGTAACTGGTCAGCTTGCTCTTCTCCTTCCTATTTGAACATCATGTTCTTATTTTTTTTCCTTGCCAGGAAGTAGTCAAAATGTTCTCATTAAGAACTTGAGGAATGACATACTGAACTTGAGGAATGACATATTGCTAGAATTCAGCTGCGAGAATTAGGCCTTACTTGGCCTCTTGATGTACAGTAAGCCAGCCTAGGAAGATCCTGTCATGCCTTAAATGTTTGTTTATAATCATTTGTAGTTATCTTGCATAGTCATCTTTCAGCAATCTCGAGTGTAATGACTACAGTAACTACTGTTTGAAGTTAATATTTTGCCTAGCTTGAGTAACTTGGCTCTGCAGAGAAACTTTACAAAGGGAAAGGAAACAGAGTGATACTCTCTAGACTGCTACATGGCTGCTGGCCTTCCCACCACAGGGATTCTTAGCCTGCTGCGCTATATACCACCCAAGATCTCCTCATTCCCTACGTTGGCCTTCTCCATTCTTTTCCCGCTCCTACATCAGAGGAACTGGATGTATTTTCTTGCAGAAGGGTCCTGTCGTGTTATGAGAAGATTTGAAGCTTTTTTTTGTTTTTTTTTTTTGATGACTGTCCAGATGTCCTTCAGAACTCCAGAGAAATCCAGTTCTAAGTTATACCTTCCACACAAAGCAGCCTGAGGGCATTCCTGTGTTAATGAGTACAGCCGGCTCTGAACTGGCAAAGTTCAGGCTGTTCTTTGTATGAACTCCATCGAATATTTTAATCTCCATTTGCTTTTTGAAAGAGTAGTTGGCTCACAATATTCAGCCTTATTTTTTTACTCTTCCAGTGAATTATAAATCCCCTGCGTCTTGCAACTGTTATTTAGCTTTGTCTCACGATGTCTCTGAAGTAGGGAAGTATTGCAAATGCTGGGCTATGTGTATTGGATGAATAGGTTGTTCACAAGAAATGCATTTTCCACCTGAAAACAAAATATTTGTGAATTCATCTTGAATTTAGTTCATAGTTTTGGCCAAAAATAACAGTAAGAAAGTAGTTATTTGGACTTTTTAAAAACTAAAGTTACATCTTTCTATTAAAAACATCAAATAGTAATTTGTTGATAAAATCTGCCCACTGTGGAATGAAATCTGTTATTTCAAGTAAAACGATAGTAGAATGTTGTTCTATTAGCGATGGTTCTTGTATTCATTATGCACTGTAGCCTGGCATATTATATATGTACTCATGTAAACCTATTTTTTACTTACTTTCTTTATTTTTACCATGACATTTCTTGTTTTAAATGGAAAAAAAAAAAAAACCCAACCAAAAAAACCCCAACCCTAAAAAAACCACACTTATACAGCCTGCATTAGTATTTCTATTTTATTAATGGGAAAACTGAGGAACAAATTTTCTGTGTTGTGTCCAAAACCAGTCTTTGATGGACCCGGGTACAAAATTTGGATTTTTCAGGCTTTTTTTCCTAAGACTCTTCTTGTGTTCTTATCAGTGAAGTGAAACTTTCCTTTCTCTTTTATCCATATTCCTTAAACTTTGTATAATAATAATAACTTACTGAAAAATTCCTTTGATACACTGTGAGCTGATGTGTACTTAAACATGTGGAACATGGCGAGTTTGGACGCGGGAGGGTGAGGTCTCACTGCATATGATCAGGACTCTTGCCAAAGGTGTAGCTGAGGTCAGGCTTTTGTGTTCCCTGCAGCGCCCATACTCTGTGTGGGAGGTTTTAAGTTAACCCTGGTGCTCGCTGGTTCTGACTTAGATTATAAGTGTTCTCATTCACATGTGGAAATTGGCTTTCCTCTAACTGCTCCCATAATGGGTATTTTGATGTAAATTAATAAACATCTGTACTAATGGCACTTGCTAGAATTGTCAGCCAGAAAGTATTTCACAGGACTGCCAGATCCTTCTTTTGTCGATCTTTGACAGTGTCCAGTAGAAGATACTTACAGAAAGAAATCGGCTGAACATGGGGTGATCTCTCTCACACAACTTTCTATTTTCCAGTGATAAGCCCCAGATGCAGATCACTAGTAGCCATTATCCATAATAAGCATAGTTACCACTATGAATTTGTTTAATCCTATTTTGAAGCTATTAATAGTTTTTGACCCACAACATCCTATAGCACCAGGTCCCACAACTATGCATTTCTTGGAAAAGTATTTATTCTGTTAATTTTAAAGTTGGTTCCTTATAATTTTCTTAAGAGTCAGTTTGTTCCTGTGTTATTGTTCCCTCCTCGTCTTCTCCCTATTATTCGTGGAGAGCTCTGTCATAGCTTCCTTTGTTTGTGTTTAGATAGTTTAATTACTGTTTCCTTGCAGAGAAGTTTTATTTGTCTTTTTGTTTTCTGAGTCTCCTCTATTCTACTCTTAAACCATGTTAACTTTTTTGGAGGGAAGGGTTAGAGCTCTGTAATAGTTTTAACTTACTCTGAACACTTAGCCTGCAGGCTGTTTAAAATTATGTATTATTTCGTTGAAAGGATTTTACTCTTTCAGTTGCTTGTTAGTTTCCTTTTAATAAGAGTATTTTATGTGCAATTTTTGTTTCTTAAACTATATCAGTATGGTGACTGCATTTTATAAATATTTTTTATCATCTATATTCTCACACCCAATTACATAACAGCTCTGTGGAAAACATATTATTTAAAATAATTTAGAGCACTTTATTTGTTTTTGAACAGTATGTAGCCTCTGGGAATAATGAATGAGCCAGCCCTACATGACTTGTCAGCCCTATGGGGATCTTCTGGTATTTCTGTCTAGACTGCTAATAACCTATGGACCCCACATTGAAAAATTCTAATCTAACATATGGGATTTTATGCTTCACAGTCTTACTGTATTTCAAGAAGTGTATTTTATCCTGTTTTCTTAGTTGTGCCGGTTAGTAAGGCCACCTAAGAACAGAAGCAGAGTGCAGGTTATTCGTGGCTCATCTGAAAATAATTTTTAAAAGATCTTGGTAGATATGTGGTAATTTTTTTTTTCTTACAGTTCCATGCAGTTTCTGAGAGCTTTTCTGAGGCATTATTAAGGTGGTTTGCACTTCATCGTATGTACGATGCAAAACAAACTATATACATGGTTAGACCCAGCTCTATAATCCAAAACATCCATTCTGATGCTGAACACGTAGTAGCTTTGGTAGTGGCGTAAATTTCAATTACAAATACACATAAATGTCATGAATGGTGAAATGCTATCTGCACAGAGGTCAATGCCAAAACCCTTGTTTGATTTCACTGGGATCAGAATTCCATCTCCAATATGATTTTTCTCCTTCTGATTGAGACAGTGTTTATGAAATTAATTAAAACAGAGATACTTTGAGACAATAGAATAATTTATTTCCACAATTATCAGTTGTATGGATTATGCAGGAGGGAAAGCAGCCAGGACATACTGACTTATTTAAAATGTCTAAGAAGGGAGTATGCAGTTAAAAATATACATCCAAAGTACAAGATTTGGTATAAACAAAATGTTTCTGGACAGTAATAAAGAAACAACATGAATTGTTCATTTCCTGGTACTGATATTTAATCTCTATTACAACAACCAGAAAACTAATCAGCTGCAGTTTCTTTGTTGAAACTGGGAGAGAGACTATATGGGTTTTTTATTACCCCATTCATGCAAACATGCCTTACACCAGACATAAGCAAATAGTATGTCATCAGAAATCAGCTTCAGAGAGACTGCGACCTGCTGGATTCGAGAACAAATTTCAGATTATCTACTGTATGTAGTACTTCTGAAATTATTTCAGTGCTGCCAGTGAAGGACTTGCATATTAGGGTAATTTGGCCTATTAGCTTAGCTAAGTAAAATGAAATATGGGTATATAATTTTTATGCATCTGACCAAAGTATATGAAAGAAATGTCATAAGTGACACCAATAACCATAGTTTCAGGCCATAGCTGTATAGGGTTAAAATATGAACTCCTTCTGATGACTATAATTGCTCATATCAATTTATCCTCAACAGTGCAGACAGTACAGGCCATGAACCCCCCTGGCTTTTCATGTCAAAAGAGGTTTAAGGTGCATGTGTTTTAAAAGAAAAAACACCTTATATTCATGGAGCTTCTCAGAAGTGTACATCTCTCATTTCTCTTTTACATACTGTACTCACACAGTATTTTGCATAGATTGGAAAATAGCAGATTGATTTCCTCATTCACCACATTTTTAGTGAAGATATTTAAATGAATTTTTAAGTTTCCTTTATACTGCTACAATGGGTACCTTAATGTAAATGAAAATTAGGCCAACAAACTGTGGGAACAAAGATTTCTAGATATTTTAAACTATACATATACTCCTACCACACTTCAGCCTTTTGATCATACCCTTCAGTCCCTTTCTCTTTCGGAAGCAAATACAAGTAGTGTCTTGTGATAAAGTGTATGTGATTTTACAAGCACATTTTCTGAAATATTTATATACCTGTGGTTGTTCATGTTTGTGTAAAGCTGTTGCTCGTGTGTTTTTCCATTTAATCTATCCTTTCATCTTGTTCCTTACAGCTAAAAGAAGCTTTTAGAAGCACCACTGAAAATTTAAAAATATGTATTTGTTGATCTTTCCAGACCTATAACTAAAGAAACATTTATTTTCTCATTTTAGAGCCATCTGTCTACAAAAATTAATGCGAATCTTGATCTCTGAAGTTCTTCATTATTAGTTACTCAGAAATAGTCTTTCCTCTAGTTATAGGAAATGTTTCAAGTGCCATGTAAGTGTCTCACAAAATCAATGCAGGTGCTAAAACCCATTGAAGTTAATAGAGAATCTCTGAATTCCTAACCTTAACAAGAGATCTTCCTTTGTGGCAAAGGGATTGGGTTTTGGCAGAGGGATTTGTTTATTGCAGTGAGACTTACACAATAAGGCTACATCTAGGCTGATGCAGCCAGGGAACATTCCTGGACGCTGGCACTCAATCCTCTGTGCTGTTGAATACTTAGCACATTGCACAGTCCTAGCTTCTGCCAATTAACACTCTCCCGAAGAGTTTCCAAGCTTGGTTCAAGAGTTTAGTGTGGTCAAGGGCCTGTTCCCAATAGGCAATTTGGCAAAAGCCACCCAGTATGGGAAGATTAAATAGCTGCAGACTCTTCTCTGACAGCTGGCCTCAGTTTTAAAAAGCGCAGTCTGGGCACATCTGACTAACTAGTGTATATGTAGCTGTGTGATGGCAGAGCTAGGAAAGCAGGAGGCACAGAGTTCTTAACGCTTCTGCTGCAGTTGGTAACTGTAGCTCAGTGTTGAATTAGAGCTGCCAGTTTTGCTGTGGCACAGCTCATTTCAGAAGTCTCAGTCAGAATTTGAGGACTTGAGGACTGTTGGGAATTTCCAGCCGCATCTATTGCTGTTATGTGGACCATCAACTGAACACATGCATAGCAAGCTCAGTACTTCTCAAACACCTTAAGCCTCCTGAGCCCGTTCTGCGCCAGTGGATCCACAGATATATAGGAAACTAAAGTTACCGTTATGTGTGTTGTGTAAGAAGCAAGGTGGCTTGCGCTGTGTGTTTAGGTTATTTTTACAGATGATACAATAAAAATAATGTATCTTCACAGTCCTTTCTGCGTATATGATGTGCGCCAATTTTCTCATATTTTACTTGTTTGCATTGCTCTTCACTGTAGTTTATTTTCTGAAGCCTTTTCATTTTTAGCCTTGAAGAATTCACATCTTTGTCGTTGTCCATATAGTTGTTGTACAATGTGCACGGTTAAGGGCCCCAAAATAATCCCTTGCTAGGAAAGTGTTCTCAGTCAATGAGGTTGATTTTTTTTTTTTTCTTTCATAGATTTGTTCAGGGCCTGTAGAGTTGTTTATGCAGTTTGTGTAACAAACTAAATTAAAGAAAATAGATGACAGAATTTCCTTTGCCAACTACCTGCCTTGAAACTAGATTTGAAACATGGAAACCAGTTTACAGTTACAGACACAAATTTCAGCCACAAAAATATAGGCAAAACTTATTGTTGATCATTCCACTTTAAATCTAATTCTACCATTCTTTTCTTCAGATGTTGAGATTCTTTCTGAAATATTCAGATTTTTACCTCAACACCACGAAAAGCATTAATAAGGAAAATATCTGGAAAAACACTTTGCTTACCATCATCATCTTCTGTGGGTTTCATTTTGAGATAAAATTTGATTAACCATATCAAACACATATGGTAACATATGTATTACCATAGAGCTTGCAAAATTTTATGAATTTAAAGAAAAAAATCAGTATTTGAGATACCCGGAAACCTCTTGGATGTTGCATGCATGCTTAGAGACCATAATGCCCTGGAGAAGCATCCAGGATATATGAGAGTGGCCTATTGGTTGAAACTAGGTTTCCTGTTTCGAAACACACACAAACTAAACTGTGTATTAGAATATCCAACCTGCAGATGTTGGATACTTCTCAAACACAAAAGCATATAGAAACAAGCAATTACTAAACAGATGCTTGCCTCTTACTGGCATGCGGTTGTAACCTGAAAAATGACACTGAAAAACTGCACTGTCATACTGATTTTTGCCGGCCCCCTGTGTAGTAAATAATAAGAGTCTGATACTTGTATTTCTAAAATGTCAGAGCTTGCCAGCGTATCAAGAGCAAGAAAGCTCAGGTGCTTTTAAGTCCCAGAATATACTATGGCTGTAGGGGAAAAGGTCTATGAAATTTCTTTCTAGTAACAAAAGCAGTTGTGGTAACATAGCTCAGTGATACTAATTTGGCGTGTTTGACATAACCAGTCATTGGTGAGTTTTTTAGTTGTGGTTAACAAAAACATTCTAGACTTATCCAGGAAATACCTCTGTACTTTTTCATACCACTATGTAATCTTTGTCATTGCCAAATTTACTGCATTTTCTGTAAACAAATCCATGTGACGTGGATATTGACATCCATAGTTAAAGCTGAGTAAGAGTCAGAAAGGAGGAAATGGCCTAAACTTGCTGTCATGAAGTAACAACAGGATTCTCAACTGTGGCTGAAAGCAGGGTTGGGAAAAAAGGTCGATTTGTCAGAGCTTGTCTTGAGCAGGCGGTACTTGGAGTGCACTGAGTGCACTGTTGTGGTATTGCCTGATTGTTTTGCCGTAATCAGCATACTCATTAAACCAAATCCCTTAATAGTAGTGTCACTTTTTTTCTTAATACATTTGTTCTTCAATGACAAGCAAAGATTTTAGAAAGTAAAAGAAGAACACGTAAACACAAATAGAAAATATCTTATGTTTGCCAAGTTACTTTATTTATGTCTACAGATGAAACCAAGTGCCAGAAAAGAGACACTGCATCAGAAGTTAGTACTTATACTCCAGCTGCCAAGGAAAAATTTTGTCAGTAGCTTTTAGTAATATTTGGACCAAAAATACACAGATGTGCAGCTTTCGGCATTTTGTATGATGTAGAGCGCAGCTTCTCTCACAGGTCCTCTGTTTCTGGAACAGTGTTGGAATCCGAAGGCTGAATGAACACTACAGGAATATTCTCGGACGTCCATCCTTTAGGAGTCCTGTTGAAGGATCTTCTGGTGGCAAGAGGGTTTGCAAGGAGCATGAATCTGGGATCATTTAGCATCAGTAGATTAAAATCTGGTACCTTGAATTTAACCAGCTTTGATGCTCTCTCAAAACCACCAAAGGGAGTGGCAACTCTGTAGATATTAGAGAAAAAAAAGTAAAATGTGATTTAAAGAATACCTGTTTTCTTTTCCTCCCAGGAGCTGAAAAGAACAGAAGCTATTTTAATAATATAGATTTGTACAATTTCTTTTTACCATTTCAAGTTTTTGCAAAAAGTATTCTGATTGTTTTTCTGGCAAATTCTCATTAAGATCCAATTTATTTTCCCTTAGGTAAAACCTTTGGACTTCTTCAAAATTCAACTAAATGGAGAAGCTGAGGGGAAGAGACGTTGCAAGAAAACCTTGTCATTGGTGAGTCACAGTTACTAAACTTACTTTGTTGGTGATAAGTTGATAAGCCTGAAAACATAGTTCAACACCTTCTCTCTATCAGGTAATTAGTTTAGGAAGTTCTCACCCCATTTTCTCCTATCCCCAGTTTCTTGTTCCTCCCACTACGCTGTATTTCAGCACCATATTGTTGTACCAGTTAGACTGTATGTGGGTTGTGCTATAAACTTGGGTCACTTATGCTATCTGGGTTAAACAAAGACCTTTCAAAACAAAGGAGCGTTTTAAAATCCAAATTATTTCAGCAATCTGGTTTATATCATTACACTCAAACAATTGTAGCAATACAAATGAGGAGGCAGTAAAGCATAATGTGAAGCAGAAAAGAACAGCCAAAGACAACAGGCTCTGGAAAGGAGGGGAATGGGTGAGGACTTCTTACACCAGCTTTGTTACTGAAGAAAATGTTTATGTAACTAAACCATGAAATGCTGGCTGAAATTGGCTCCTAGTCTTCTGCCAGTATTTTTCATGTTATTTAAATGTAAATGTTCCCTCAGGCGATAAGCCTGAGAAACTAAAAGATAAGAAATATTAAGCAGGAACTGACTGTTATATACATTTGCCAATGTTGTAAAACAACAGTATTTCTGAATACCTCCTATGATTCTTCTATATTTGCAGGTTTCTAGGCTGAAAAAAAACCCCTGAGTTTTTGTCTCACTTTTTCCAGACTCCTTTGTATAAGCAAATGCAACCGAACAGGCTATTATATGTGCTCTGCATTTTGATCAGTTGTATAACTTTGCTGGGATATATTCTGGCCAGTTAAGAGTGTCAGATTTTAAGCTACACATGAGGAACTGATTTCTGCCAATCTAGATACATAGTGGCATATGAAAATGAATTGTTGAAATGGAATTTCACCAGCCTTGGTAGACTTTGTGTGTTTGATATAAAACAACAGATCTGTTGGTATATATTTCCCGTGGCTCCAGGTATTATAGCAGAAGCCTAGAGAAATTTGTATCAACAGAAACTAAAAGAGATCATTTGGAGATCTGACTAGAATTTTCAGCAAGATAACTGCAGATGAAACAAAACCTAGGGAGAATTAAGTACACACCAAAAAAAAAAGAGATTAATTCAGACAAACGAATCTGTGACCTAAAAGAAATAGTATTGCTGTGTCATTACACAGATAATTCACTGAATTTCAGTATAAGCAGTGTTTGTTGAAGGCGGTAGTGTTAACTCCAAAGGGTCAATCCTAGAAGATATAAAAAAATCATGAAAGTTCTGGGCATGCACACCTACTGAGAGAAGAGCACTGCTTTGGATTAAGCTCTAAGACTGTATCTTAGATGGAGATAAGACAAGATTTTGCAGCAGCAGCCAGTCCAGGCATTAAACTCTCTTGAGGTCAAAGGAAATTCTTTATGCAAAGTGCCTGTGGTATCAAGCTTTTCTTGTGAAACTGTCTTCTAGGTCACAATGTCAATTTGGATACCGTATGACACTGATTAAAAATAATTGCTTGGTTAATTGGCACAGAGTGAATGTGGTGATCTACCTCTTACAGGATAATAAAGGTTGTTTTAATTGCTGCTCTAATTAAGATGCACATTCTCACATTGTTGTAATATTTAATTCTCATCAATATGTAAATTAAAGGGATAATCAGTATGAACAGAACAATAATAGCTATATAAAATGCAAAACAATTCTATAGTGTAAAATTTCCTCTTTGTAGTATTTTTGGGTTTTAAATACATCATGTTTCTGTGGGTAACAGCAGGGCATTTTATGGAAATTAAAATATCTTTTGTGGGGGAAAAACCCCTATGTAGTTCGTATACAAAGTCTGGCTCAGAATTATGCATTCCTGCATGCTAGGCAGAAGCACATGATGATCGACATAAGAGAGTACAATAATTGGCTAATAGATGTTAATTTTCCTTTACAGCAGCAGTATATTTTTGTGACCAATAACTTGTCTGACAACGTGATGTAATGACCTGTGTTGTGTGCACATCAACTGTATCACTTGAGCTCTGATTCATTGTATAGAAGCCTAAAACTCATGTGTAAAAAATTCCAGTAGTCATTGCTCATAGTAAGGGCGGAAATGCTGATTCAGAGCCATAGGAAGTGGCACCAGGAAGTGTAAGAGATTGTTTAATATTCACTTTGCATATTCCTAAAAAGTAGGTGCATGCTTTAACAATAGCAGGCACAACCTCGTAATCTTGTTTATTTTTAGCTGTTGTTTTAGCAGGGCTTTTTTTTTTATCTGCAGTCTTTCTTACTGAACATTATATTGTCTCAACATAGGAGACTACTTGTAGTTGATAATTTGGGAAAGTCCAAAGAAATGTTTCGACTGTATTGGATTAGCACCTTCAATCACATAAGTACAAAAAATGTTTCTCATTTTAAAATGTGACTGTCAGAACATTCTGCTTATTGTTAATTCTGTGCAAAAAGAAGACGTAGGACCAAAGACCCTGGCCCTGCAAAATGCCCAGAGCTTCATTGTAGCTTAGTGCAAGAATTAATGCCAATTTCACAGGGGTATTCAGGTGCTAAGGAACTGACTAAGCACTCAGCTTTCACTAATCTCGCATCACTTGAAGTTAGCACCCAAAATTCCTTTGAGGCTCTGGATCTTAGCATTTTTACAATAGAGTTCAGAATCCATTAATAAAATCAGAGCCAAGTCCAGCTGGACTAGATTCCTGTACTGTTTTTGAAACAGTAGTCTTTGGGAATTGAGAAAGCTGAGCAAGAATTTATCTGGTAGGAGAGGCAGAACTAGTCAGACTTGCTTGTCTTGTATGAGTAAGATGTAGTGCTTTGTATGTTACTCATAATCCTACCTTTGACATTTTATCCAGCTCCAAGAAAGCAGATGGAATAAAAGTACTAATTTAATTAATATTACAAATTCTTCAACAAATGTAGATTCATGCTGTCTTTACCACAGATGATTACTGGGTGCTTCCACACTGGTAAAAGAGGCAAGAAAATTTTTCACCAGTAAATATTCCTTCAATCCTAATAGGAATTAATCTCCAAGCAAAATCAGATGGGATGGCTCTGTTCTGCAGCATTTCTCCCCTAGCACAGACTCATTTTCATCCAGGAGGAGGAAGAGTAGCCCGGTCTGAACAGTCTGTTCAGAGATGCTCAGAACCCGATTTCTCTGATCATGTACTCTAGTGCTCTGTGCTTTTAAAGCATTACTGGCTGTCTCACAGAAAGCTCTACCTCAGAAAGCAAATGTGCTTGATATTGGTTGCCATCGCTGCCTCCTTCATTGACCTGCCAGCATTGCAAGATCCCTGCAGTATAAAATGCGTACTAGATCCCAGTAATATGTGTATGAATTCCTTAGTTCTGATTCTGCTACTATTATAAAAATTGCATGGCTACAGGGTCCAGAGTCGCCTCTTCATTGCTGGCAGTGGAAAAAAAAATCTGAATACTGTTTAGTGCTGAATATACTTTTAAGCCATGCGTGTATGCATCTGTTCCAACATATCAGATGTCCCTAGCTGCTTAAAGTTGTGTTGGTTTTATAGTTTGTTGTGTAACAAGCAAAGCTGAAATTGGCCTGTAAAATCTGAGTGACATTTTAATAGATACCACAGAATGACCTAGGAAAAATCTCAAACCCATTTCCCTTGGGAGTCCTATGCATCACACTTACTGTTAACCACACCCCCTCCTGACTAATGATGACTGTACCAGTGTTTTGCAGGAGAACAAACATAATGGCACTTTATTGAAGCATGATAGAAAGCCTTGATTGATAGCCTCACTGATAACAAAATGGTGCCATTATATCGCACTTTAATTGTTTAATACAGTGTCATTTGCTTTCTCTCCAAGACTGCAATTAAAGAAGTCAAGGATACTGTGACCTAGATGCACAGAATGACTTAGTGGGATCCACAGAAGTCCAAAGAGATATTTCACCTTATGCACGAAGCCCATAGGCTGCTAAATTCTTGAGATGCCTAATGGTTTCCTTATACAAATGCTCAAATCTGCCTTTATCTTAGCTATACTGGCAGCTGCATCTATCTTACACCAAAGCTCATCTGTGATTCTCTAATTATCTTTTGCCTGAACTTCCATGCTTGAAAACATAGATAATATGCTACTGCAGCAAGCTTTGAGCAAAATAGCACATCAAGGCACTTTCATTAAAAATCCAGGGCTGTTAGCGTTGAACCTCTGCATCAACTAATAGTATGTCTGTGACAAGTGCTGTTCTGCAAGAGATTTGGATACTCTTCAGTCGGAGAGCATCTCTTGGTAAGAGTGGCCCTCACTGCCCACATACAGTATTCCAGCAAAAATGCTACCCAGAAATAAAAACTTACTTGGACTGGACAGAGTAGGACTCTTAGCCTAGACACAGGCCACACAACTAATAGCAGGGAAGTGTAGGTCCTGTTTTCTGCTCCTAAATCTGCTTGTTTAATTTACTGTAAGTAGTAATTTAAAAAGTGCATTGAAAGATCTGGGAACTCACATGTAGGCCCAGGTTTCTCTTTCCCCAAGTGAGTTTCTTAATTATTCAGCTAGAGGAAGATGTTTACTTTCTCTAGCCCAAAGAGGTTTATTATTTTCTGTACTATAGCACAGGTCTTAATACGGGAAGCAAAGAGTGTTCCCACTTCTCCTGTGGAAGAGCCAGAAACCACGGTGTTAGACCTCTTCTCCGGGTTTGACATTCCTGTAGAAATAAATCCAGGCTGGCCACGTTCTAGGAAAATGCTCTTTCCAAATAAATGAACTTTATCTGTACAAATTTTAAAAGAATACTTATGACCCCTGCTCTGATTTTGGAAAGGAAGACCTTAATCTAGCCCTGACCTGAAGATAGACAGACAGAATTAGGTGCTGATGGCCTGCTTTAGCAAAGAGAAGTTTGTCACATTTAGCCCTCTCTGTAATGTTTTCTGTTGGTTAGCATGGCATGCGGCGTGCTGTCTGTTTTGAATCCCATAATCAGACACCCCACTCTCCTGTGCATTTTTAGGAGTCATGACTGTAAAATCTTCTCCACGAGGCTATTATCTTGAATTTCAATTTTACAAATCCTCAATTTCTTTTTGATTCTACTCCTTCTTGCTAGAAAACATAAATCTGAGTGTACTGTATGTAACAGCTTTTCTAGGTCCACCAGGCATCCTTTTATTTTATTCTGGATGTGGATTTTTTCCATGGGAATGAGAATCCACCCATGTGGTGGATTATATTTGTATACCTTGTGTTTTGAATTTACCAATTTCATAGTCTGGATCTGGATTTATGTGCCACGTTTTAGGTTTTTATGGCAATTACAAGGGAGAATATTGACCTTTCCCTTATACAAATGCACGTGTGTTCAAGAAATTCAGACTGTGGTGAGCCACAGTTCTGCTATGTCATATGTAGAGAAAATCCCCATAGAAATAAATCCGAAGAGTTAGTGTTGTAAAGAGGACAACTAACAGAGTATGGGACCACCGTGCAGCTAAAAATCCACAAAGAAGCCATCAGATACCAACTCAAAACACATATCCCTATTAATGGGGCTTCTGTGCCCTGTCTGATCCCATCTTTCACAGTAACATCTCGCATGTTGGACTCAGAATCTCTCTTGTTAGACGGAGAACTGATTCTGTCTCTATTCCATGTATATGTATCTTTGGCTTTTTTTTGTTGTTTGGGGTGTGGTTTTTTTTTCCAGTTACAATAACCATCGTACATAGACTGTGCTGTTTCTGTTCCAGTGTTAGCAGCTGTAGCACATCTCTCTGACTTGTATTTGCTCTTTTGTCTGCCGAGAAGAGTGTGCCACACAGACTTAATTATTAACATGACAATGTATATTGCTGTTAGGAAATCAGAGTTAGTGTAGTGTGTGCAGTGCCAGTTTTGATGTTGAATTGTGTAATTTTTTAGTTCTTGCACTCATAGTTGAGGCCCACCACAATGTCAGGAACACAAGTGATGTTTGTGGTATTTTTCTCTAAGTTTATATTGCCATGAGCTGTTTTCTTTTTCAATAGGTTGCTGTCTGGAGTTTTGAGGAAGGGTTTTGGTTTGGCTTAGCTGTCTGGAACTCACCGGGGGTTATTTAGAGAAAAATTGTCCATAACTTCAATAAATAAAGATAGTGTGAATGGTATGAATGACAGCAAAAGATATAAGAATGTGATTAAAACTTTCAAAATAGTTCAAAAGCCAATATTGTCCATATATCTAGAAGTTCTACTATCAGCCTTAGTATACTAGTTACTATGTAAATACCTTCACTCTCAGATCCCGTTCTACTTTAAATGTTTAAGTCTGCCTGTAGTGTTTCATCTGTGAATTTGTTATTGAAGGTTATTGAAGATATAAAAAAATTAAAATGCAATCTGCTAACTATTTGGTGTGAGGGATTGGTTGAGGGATAAAATGCATTGTACTATCATTGCCTAAAAAAACAAGCCATGTGAGTTATATTAAAAAAAAAAGTGGTTTGCATTATACAGCTTACAAACAAACTTTTGACTGAGAGTTTTGCTGGTAGATCTTAGGATCCTGTACCTACTGATGAAGTCAACAACAGAAATACTGAAGGAGTTTGAAGCATTGCTATAGCCCGTGTCTCCCATTTATTGAGTACACTGGATTCTGGTACTTTCTGTCTTTCAATATTTTCAGCAATTAATTTTACATTCTGGTTCTACAATTTAATTTGGGGTCCATACTTTAGAGAGAGACTAGTTTCCTCCTTAGTGCTTTTGTTTGCCACTTGTAATCTGTTTTCATGTTTATGCATATACTTGCATAGGTTTTTTGACAGCTGGTGGAAACGTTTCATTTTATAGTATTTTTTCTTTGCACTGTAAAATTCAGTGTCCATTCAGAATTACCTGTTAAAGCTCCTGTAGTCAGGCAGCTCTGGCTTTGCTTCAGGTTTAAAAAGTTTAGGATATAAAGCTTCCAGCAGCTCTGGATCATCCCTAATGGCTTCTATCCAGGGAGACTGATAATACTTTGGTACAGAAGTAGTGTTGAACTTTTCAGGAGGAATTTCTTTCAGTGGTCCAGAATATCCTGCAAGGCAATCAAAGCAAAACCATTGTAATATAATACTTTGCCTTTTTTGCTTCCTTACCACCATCCCATGTAACTAGTCAGTAACACACTATCAATTCACAATTAGGTAAAATGAACAACAGGATCAAGTCACCTGGCCAAAGCTACCCAGTAACAGAAAGGTGGCAGGGGGAATTTGTAGCCTTTTTAGATAACTGCTGCAAAGTATTCCGCCCTCTTTTGAGGCTGAGATTATTTTAGTTTTATATAAATTTGTTTCTATCTTTATAAGCATTTGTTTGAAACTAGACTATAGCTACACAGCCCTTGGCCTGAATTAACAAAAAGATTATAAAAACAGTCTTTTGGTTAAAACTAAGATAATTTAGCAAGGGAAATCTGTTCTACCTTTTTACCCTCCCATTACATCTTGCTCTTTAAATTAATGCTGTTTCCTTCTATAAGGTTAAAAAAAACCCTGTGATTTAAGATCTACTTCTTTTCTCTGACCGTTCTTGCTTAAAGAAAGGCTTGAAGATTTCTATCATGTCTTAGCACTGGAAATTACCTCTGTTTGCATTGTATTTGACCAATGGATGCAGAGTCTTAGCAGTCACTAACAGAGTAGCATTGACCTAGTTTACATAGACTGGAAAAGGTCTGCACAAAACATGCATTGAGTAATTCTGAACAAAGAATGAATTTGTAAAAACCACAGTCTGCTCATGGATAATTCATAAACAGGAAGAAGGGCTATATCACTGAATAAATTAATTAAAACAAATTAGCCTTCTCTAGTTTTTAAAGAATACAAAATAAGGCTGCCTTGTGGCTCAATGCTTTAAATAAAGGCAACAGTACCCTCACAGTTAAGGACTTAAAAAAGAACAGTTTATACAGCCAGAGGCAAATTCCTTTTAAAGTTACTCCTCTGTAAAGGTTTCTAGCAAAACTTGCAGTGACTTTGGATTTACATTTATGGGTAATTAAACGACAATGAATAACTTTCAGATGGTTGAACAGTGTGTTGCATATTAGAAACAAAGGTTGCATATTAGAAACTGCTGTTATTTTCCACCCTCCTATTGGGTCATCAGTTCTAAGGAAACGTCCAAAGGCTTAATCATTGTTGCATAAATATTACTCTGGTTTTAAATCTGAGGGCCTGTTTCCCAATGTTTATAAGATCAGTAAACATAGGAGCAGTCTCTCTTGATATTAATGTATGTTTTCAGTTTAGGGACAAGTAGTACAAACGGCATATCAAATCTTTAAAAATGAACCTAAGTCACTGAAGAGCACCACTTTACATTTCTGTGGGAGATTCTGCTTAGTTATCTGACTCAAATTTATCGATTTCTAATGGTAAGTCCGTTAAGAAATTCTTGTTGAAGATACTGTTTTATAAAGAGGTTCTTTATATTTCAAGTCTGTAAACTTGTATCTTACCTGGGGCGATATTGTCAGGATGTGGTGGGCTCCGGGGATCAGGTGTATTAGGAGGTGTCGTTGGGGCATGCTGGGAAATTCCTTCCACACTGAGGCCATCCATTTTAACACTCTGTATGGGCTCTCCACGCTGCATTCAGATACAAATCAATATCATTGACAGCACAGGCAAAAAAGGCCTCTGTGATTCTCTGTTGAGGGTTGGAGTGATACTCCAGTTTGCAGCCCAGATCTGAGACCCAGGGTGTACTACCCGAAGACATACTGTCCTGCTCTTTGGTACCCTGTTTGCTAGATAGTGCTCCCCAGGATTTCCTGGCTGTTAGTCAGAAGGTGAAACAGTTTCACAACTCTCTTACAATGGCTACGTAGGAAAAATGAATTTTTTTTTTCAGTATTAAGAATGATATCCCAGCACAATTTTAAATCATAGAATCATAGGGCTGGAAGGGACCTCTGGAGATCATCTAGTCCAGCCCCCCTGCCAAAGCAGGGTCACCTTAGAGCAGGTTGCACAGGAACGCGTCCAGGCGGGTTTGGAATGTCTCCAGAGATGGAGACTCCACCACCTCTCTGGGCAGCCTGTTCCAGTGCTCTGCCACCCTCAAAGTAAAGAAGTTCCTCCTCGTGTTTAGGTGGAACTTCCTATGCTTGAGTTTGTGCCCATTACCTCTTGTCCTGTTGCCGGGCACCATTGAAAAGAGCCTGGACCCATCCTCCTGACACCCACCCTTTAAGTATTTATAAGTGTTGATAAGGTCCCCCCTCAGTCGTCTTTTTTCCAGACTGAAAAGACCCAAATCCCTCAGTCTTTCCTCATAAGAGAGGTGTTCCAGTCCCCTCATCATCTTGGTAGCCCTTTGCTGTACCCTCTCCAGAAGTTCCCTGTCCTTCTTGAACCGGGGACCCCAGAACTGGACACAGCACTCCAGGTGCGGCCTCACCAAGGCAGAGTAGAGGGGGAGGATGACCTCCCTCGACCTGCTGGCCACACTCTTCTTGATGCCCCCCAGGATGCCATTGGCCTTCTTGGCCACAAGGGCACATTGCTGGCTCATGGGCATCCTGTTGTCCACCAGGACTCCCAGGTCTCTTTCCACCGAGCTGCTCTCCAGCAGGTCAGCCCCCAACCTGTACTGGTGCCTGGGGTTATTCCTCCCCAGGTGCAGCACCCTACACTTGCCCTTGTTGAATTTCATAAGGTTCCTCTCTGCCCAACTCTCCAACCTGTCTAGGTCTCTCTGTACGGCGGCACAGCCTTCCGGTGTGTCAGCCAGCCCCCCCAGCTTTGTGTCATCGGCAAACTCGCTATGTTTGCCGATGTCTATATTACAAGTCTAAAATGTCTATATTACAAGTGTATACTTTATTGAAATTACCAAAAAATCTACCTGTGCACGTGGGCTGTATGGTTCACAGCAAAGAGTGTATCTGGTCGCTTTGGCAGGGGGGCCCATAAAATGTCTCTCAGATCACTAGACACTAGAAGCTGTTATGTGCAGAGCACCTTTGCTACCGTAAGATTCAAGAAATCTGGCAAGTTTGAGCCATTTGAGTTTCAAAGCACTGAGTCTTCAAAGCGTCTCTTCCCATATCAGTTGCAAATTCACTGCATTGGGTGAATTGCTTTTGTTTGGGATTTTCTTTTCCTTTATTTGTAATAGAAATAACAACTTCAGTGCGGGTCACTTTCTGGAGATTCATGATATGCTGCTATTTTCCACCCTCCTATCCTGTCATCGGTTCTAAGGAAACATCCAAAGGCTTAATCATTGTTGCATAAATATAGAATTAGAATCTCGTAAGAAGTCAGAATCTTATTTTAGCTATGACACATAGGCTAAAAGCAATTCAAATATACACTGGTTTAGAGTAAGAGTTTCTTAAAGTAGGAAAGCAAACAAATAATACTTGTTGAAACATAAAACAAAAAAAAGATCAAAGCAGACTGTTTTCTAGCCATGATGAAGACAATATCAGTGGTGGCTAAATAGGCATTTAAGGGAAGGGAACAGAAACCAGAGGGGCATCATTTTTTCACATGTCGGAATGTCATACTGACTGTACAGCATGTATACTTGATGTGTTTTTGTGGGAAGAAGTAGACTAGAGAGGAACCAATCTGTCAGACTTTGTAGTAAAAGCATGGAACTGGATACAGAAATTCTGATGAGATTGATGGTGTTGTGCTCAGAATATATCTGTGTAGCTTCTAATACTCAATAGAGGGAGAAATTGGGGGACTGTTCATAGATGGGCTTCTAAATAACAGTGTTTTAGTAATAGTTTTGGGTGTTCAGTAGAGTTATTCAGATTTTTTTATATGGGATTTCTTTTGGCAGATTTATTTTAAAAAGGCATAGTTACCAAAAATCAAACATGATCCCATTTGGTCCCTGTGTAATTTAATTTCTGTTGAGTGAGTGACCAAAGTAGTTCGAAATATCTGCGCCATAAAAAAAGAAACAAAATTTTTTCTTCTATGACATAGGATATTAAGACATACTTTTCCTGAGTGAAGTTAATGTTTTGCATGGGAAATGTAAAGGCCACAGAATTACAAATGTATTTACCTTTACAGTCAACAAAGCACAGAGAATTCCTTCTTCAAAAGGGGAACAAAAATATTTTAGAGATTTCAGCTGTGATATTGGAAATACTGAACTCAGTTCCAATAATCACCTCTCTTGACTGTTGTGAGATCCCTCAACATTTTGGTTAGCACGGACAACAGTAAATCGCAAATGCGTCTTTTATTGTCTGCTCCCAAAGCCTCATTATGCAATGCAACTAGACAAAAAGTTGCCTTAGAGTCAACAAGTTGCGTTCATTTTATTGTTTCTGATTAATTTACAAGTGTGTGTGTATTTTCTTTAGTAAAATTAAATACAATATGAGTAAGCCCTTTGGTACTTTGCTGTTCTGATTAATAAATTGTTTCTTATTCAAACTGATACAAACTTCAGTTTATATCCCAAAAATACATTACATACTGTTTTTCTTATCCCAAGTGAAGATTAAAGAAAAGTTGAGTCAAAGTCTTTGTATGGATTCCATAGGGGTTGGGTGTTAACACAATCATAGCACCACCTATACAATGATTAGTTGTAAAAGCTTCAGGGAAAGAGAATTGCTGTTCTACAGTATGTATTTCCTAGGTTAATTAATAATAACTTTTGTAGTACATATTTCCTTTCATCTTTAAAGCAGCTTAAAAGTACTGGGAGAAATTGGGCTACTTCAGTCACATATCTTTGTATCTGAAGTCAGTGAGGATGCATACATGTAACTGAGAGGCAGAATTTAATACAATACTGGAATTAGAGGAGCTGCTTGTGTGCTGTGTTAGACTGGGCATAGAGCATTCATGTTCAAATAACTAAACCTTGCAGCATATTGGAGAGTTAGGTAAAATTTATGAATGTTGTTGTCCAGATGTTAAGCAAAAGGTTTAAATATTTTGCAAAGGCCACAGATGAGACAAATGCCAGGCGCATTTAGTGCCTGCCATTAGGATTCCCAGGGTATCACTAATGCTTTATTTGAAGAATAATTGACTCTCAGTGACAAACTTGGTTTTTTTTCTGTGTTGAGATAGGCAGGCCAGAAGTGTATTAGCGCCAGTTGAGAGTCATTTTTCTGCCTGGGAACCACGTTGAGACCACCAACCCATTTTAATAAAAGTACTTACTGGTTGCATGAAACAGACTCTTATTTCTTCCAACCTTTTGAATATCATTAACTAGTTAGTTTTCACATTAACTAGTTAATTTTCAGTAGTCAATGAGCCAATTATTACAGGATAACAACTCTGATCACTAGTAACCTGAATCAGTTTTGAATGAGAATGATTTGAATCTGATGTCCTTAATACTTAAGGCTTTCAGATTTTTTATTTGTCTACAGGAGACCAATAAAATACAAATGACTCACTTCATGTTAGCCTTATTCTAGTGCAAGGTTTTGCTTTTATTCTTCCTGAAAGTACAAATAAATCATGCACGAGGTGTATCCTGAGCACCAAAGGAACCCAGGCTAGTCTCACTGTGTTTCATTAATAAGTTATTACAAAATACTCACATTTCTTGGCTTGTTTGCTACATAATGATAATTTTCATATGTGTATTTGTCAGATCTCCGCTGACGTCTCTTGAAGAGTCTTGCACCTCTGTTGCTGAGTGTTGATAGTTCCTCTACCATGATATCTCTGGGGGTGCTGACCTTTTTTCCAAGGTTTAAGCTGGGTGAGACTGCAATACAACGGATAAATACATACCTCTGTTTTTCTTAAATGCCTGCTATTGCATACCCTACACCTGAAATCCAACAACATGTTAATGCATACTTACATAACAAAGCTTCATATGGTGTTAGTGAAATTAATCATTCTTCCAAAATTTTGGAGCAGAGTATTGAGCACCTCAAAGATGCTAAGCACCCCAAGCTCCAAATTTACTTCAGTTAAATAGCATCCAGCTGTTATCAAAGTCAGGTCTATAATGTCCTACACTCTGTCTTAATAGCAGACTGGTAAAAGCTGGCTTCTGCTGAAAGCAGGAACAAAATTCCATCTCACTCCAGTGTTCCCACATCAAACCTTCAGTTACCTTTGTGTGTCCTGCATTGGATAGGTGAGCAGGTAAGCCCTTTTAAACAGATCTACCAGTTTCTTATTGCTTATAAAAATTTTTATTTTCAATTATTCTTTAATATTCTGCTTGCTTTTGTAATCCGGGGGATGTTTTTTACTTTAAGAAAAGTTTGCATTAGAAAGGATTAAATAGTATTTTTAAACTGTTTTTAAACTTTTCAAAATAAAGCTCAAGGTGTTGAAAATGAGAGACTTAAAGATTTACAACATGCTTCTAGGAATTGATACATTTAAAACATTTTCTTTTTAATTCTCTCTAAGAGGAAACTGAATTACTAGATGCAATATTACATTATTCACTGCTTGGGGAAAAAATTCCTTCTTTGTCTTTAGGAACCTCCTGGGTGATCTGAAAATGAAAATGCATAAACAGGGGAAGAGGAGATCATTTGGGACTGTAAATGAAGAACTCTGAATATCAGAAACTCTGTTGGTCATGTTCATGGCAATGTTCTGGAAACTGGGATGCTGGTGGCAATGAGCAAGCTGTTGCTTAGTGACTGAACTCTCTCAATATATGTCCTCAACCTATACATAAATCTTAAACCTTAGAATACAGGAACTTCAACACTGAACAAACTATTTTCTACTAATTTATTTATGCTTAGAGGGCTGTGGAATGTAACAAATATAACAATAATTGGATCGCATAGTAAAAACAGAATTTTTAAGAAAAATAATTCTTATTGCTACTTACTTTAATGTTTATCATTTTATTAATTGAAATTGTTCTCCTCGGTTGTTCGTAAACTTCAGGAAGAAAATAGGCAGATGCAGTGTGGTTTGAGGATTGGTCTAGTGTGTTTCTTTGATCCACTTATTCTAAGTCACATTCTGTTATTTCTTTAATAATAAGACATTCTATTCTTCACATATTCTTATGGTCTACAGGATTTAAAATTCTGAATTTTGACATATATTTTAATGCATTTAATGAAATGAAAGCAAATTATATGTAAGACACTGTATCTTGCTTCAGAGTAAGCACAGAGGAAGCCCAGTTTAAAACTAACATTACAAATTAATTAACTGCAGAACGTACCTAATGTCAAAGTTAATACTGCATATGCAGAGTTTCATTTTGAGTAAATGGCATGTTCAACAGGGCATATGTCTCCTAGTAACTTTATTTTGGAAAACCAGTGTGATTTGTTGATGTTTAGGAAAATTTGAGACAAGTACATTGAATATTTAGGCAAAGCTATATAGACAAGAGTTTTCCATGTAGTAAATCAAACAAGTTTGTGGGCCCTGGAGTGCATCACTGTTGATCCACTTCTGTTCATGCTGATTTCAATTGAAGGTTTGCAATATATTTAACTGTAGCAAGAACAAGCTAACTGTATCATGAGCTGGAGCATGCGCTTCTGCTTTAAAAATAGTATGCGCAAAGAATCCTAACACGTTCCTGTTATTTAAGAGGTAACTACAAAACAGAGAGCTCTTAACATGGAAGAAAATGACTCGGCTAGCCCAGTGTAGCCATATCAGTGACAGATAGTGGTGGGATTTTGGCTCTGTGGTTGAGATAAGTGCGCTAGTTACTGGCTTGTGGCCTGAAGTTTAGACCTACAAGTCATATTTTGATTTTGTCGTTTCTCAAGATTGCTCCAGCGGCATGGATTATTGGATGGTTTTGTATTAGTGAGGAGTAAGAAATTTACCCCTCACATCAGCAACATTTTCGCGTAAAAAAAAGCTTTTCTTCATTGTACACAGAATGGGTAATAACTCCATCCTCAGAGACTGGAGTGCCAAGGTGATTGCAGATCTCAGTCCAAACCACTCAGTATTCTGCTGGTACTCGCTCTATGTTAACTATTTTGGGCCTTGCTGTTCCCTTACATACGTACTGCTCTTGTTAATGTTAACTGAAGGCTCCAAGGTACTTTGTAACCCACAGTTGTGTACTATTGTGTATCCAGGCAGCATCCCAAAAACATAAGTGTGAAGTTCATTTGAATCCCTTGCCAACTAAAATCTAATCATCTGTCTAGTTTTATGATGTGTCTAGGGATTGTTTCAGTGTCAGTGCAGAAAAGGTGATAAAGAATGAGAAAAGGAGGACATTTAGAGGATGATAGAAAGAGAACATCAATGTCATAAATGGGTATTATAAATTAATACTGGAAGTTTAATTCATAGTTTAATCCTAATCTTAACCTTTTACCTTGATTTCTTGATTTGTTCTGCCAAGTCCTTCCTGGTCTGTGTTTAAAATCATAACAGACTGTATTTAAAGATGATTTATATAGTTCCTCCTGCATTCGTTGCCTAATCCCACTTTAATTCTCCAGTTTACAATCTTCTAAATACCCTAATCTGGATTATAGATTTTAATAATGAATATCAGATAGTATGTTTGTTGTAGTACCAGAAATAAGATTTTTTAACTGTATCATGAAAGATAGTTAATCATGTAGCTACTGAAGAATGCGTTTAAGAAATAGTATAGAACTGGACATGAGGTTTAAGTGTAATTGAAGGCTAACCCGATCAACTCCAAGGACTTCTTTAAACATATTTATTTACATACAAGTTTAACTCTACCAGGTAGCCTTAGAAATGTTATGATTACTCCAAGTCTGCCAGTAAAAAACCAAGGGGCTGGGGAGGTTGCTACGTCTACACGCTGATTTACTACTACAGTCTCTCTTCTGAGACCATAAGAGGATTTACAGTTATTGTCTATTCCTGCAGTGTTTTATGACATGTCAAACTTCT
The DNA here is from genome assembly GCA_013398915.1 of Dromas ardeola. Classification (NCBI taxonomy): domain Eukaryota; kingdom Metazoa; phylum Chordata; class Aves; order Charadriiformes; family Dromadidae; genus Dromas; species Dromas ardeola. The sequence goes on from VYZM01014754.1 coordinate 511,034, forward strand.
CTAAAACACAGTCATGCCCCACGAGCCGACAGGAGATGTGGACTTTCAGTCATTACCAGTCTTGCCCAGAGATTGGTAATCTTTGAGACACTGATAAAAGCTTGGATGATTTTTTTGTCTTATCAACAACTTTTTCTGCTATGAATATCTTTTAACAGTGAATTTGAGATTCACTGTTTACCTGAAAGCATTATAATAAAAAGGGGCTGAAAGAAAAATGCAGTAGGTGTACTTTCTATATGTCATTCCAAGCTACCGGAGCTTACATTACAGAATCTTCTGTTACTGTTAACCTCTGTTAACAGTGGGGAGTTTCATAGGTCTGTGAGACTGGCTGAAACAGTACATGTAATTTTTACATAATTGCCAGGTGCAGGGCCTTCATTACAAATAGCGATGCAAACCCCAGAAAGACAGCAGTTCACCCTCCAGATCTCAGGTTAAGCTTTTTGAATTAACAATTAGGGTAAAAACAAAATGTCAAAAATTAATAGAGCTGAGTTTTTTTCACTTAAAAACCAGATTTCTCCTTGATTTTTCCAAGAATTGTTCAGACTTGGTCCCAAAGAACTAGCGTATACTTTGTGTGATCACACCGTTGGTTATCCTTCTGTTTCTTAACTGGTTTCACTGAGCTTGTACAGTTATAAATTTCAGACTCTTATCACACCCATATAATGAAATTTATTTTTTTAACATCCAAAGAAGATGCAAAAGTACACTTAAAGAGTTATATTGCCTTCAATGGCCACATATCACAGCATATCTTGTAGGATAAACTGTCATAACTGTCTATGAATCTAAACTTGACAGCAAATCTGATAATACATAAATAGTAAAAAGGACAGATTATGTGAGGCAAATGCCAAACACAGATTATCCAATAACTCAAATGATTTCAAGGACTGTATGGTAGATTTATTAGTATTGCTATGAATAGTAGCAACATTTACCATGTGAAATGCCTGATTCCAAACAAATATGTGAAAGACTTTTTTTTTTTCTTCCCCCTGAAGAGCTTATAGGCTGTTTCAGGCATGTATAGTACTTGGGTTTACAATACCAAAAAAAAAAAGGTGTAATGAAATCTGTAAGGGCAGACTGGCTTTCAGATTTAAATGTGTGTTCAGAGGAGAATGGAAGGAGGTATTTGCTTAGAAATAGAAATCAGCAGAAAACAACTGTGGAAATATCAGGAGGACTAGGACCAGGCACTGAGACTCATAGCTTCTTTTTCACAATGGTCAGTGAGTGAGTACAGAAACCATCCCCAAATTCTTTGGAGCGGAAGCCCACAAGAAGGATTTTCAATACTGGAATTTAATGATCAGTGTTTCATCCTCTGAGTGGTATGATTTTCATAAATTCTAAGTATTAAATGGAGCTTCCTGTTTTTTTTAGTGAGACTTGTGGGGTGCTTATCCTTTAAAAACATTGATCTTCTACATAGATGGTAGAAAAGGCTTAATGGGGAGGATTGAAAGGATCTCCAAAAGCATCCCACACGTACCTAATGAAATCCAAGCAGATTTATATTCCCAACTGAGTTAATTGCTTCTTAAGGTGTTGCATAGAAGCGTAATTTTAAGAACCTTTTTTAGAAAATCAAACTACCATCTCCTAAGTGTCTGCATTTTCATCAGTGCAACAACAGAAGAGTAAAATTTCTTCATACAAGATTAATTGGTGTCTGTGCATTAGAGAGAATTACCAAATGCTAGTAAAATCTGTTAGTTACAAAGATAAAGTTTGAGAGGAAGGAACAGAGATGTAAACATTTCTTTCAAAATTTTTTATCATTCATATAAAAAAGCAGATTGAAACAGAGCAAAAAAAGAGGATACAAATCAGCATGTTTCTTAGATGATAGCCTTTTAAAATGGAATGAAGTCATGTTATTAACCCCAAATAATATTCTGAAAGGCTATCCTAGCAGAATGTACATCAGCTGTTAGATTACTTCATTCCTCCACAGCAGTTGTTCATCTGAAAATAGCTTTCAAATGAAAAGAGGCAACTACAAAAGGATTAGTTACCATAGGCAGCATGATACTCCCACAAGATTATTTATGGCAAAACACCCAGAAACAAAGCTGTAAGAGTTAAACTCTATGATTAAAAAAATATATTAGGGAAGGCTAAAGGACATTGCATATATAGTAAGCTGGGTTCAGCGCTATACCATTTCTTTGTATTTCATCCATAATGGCTGATGCTTGTTGTTTCCTCTCTTTGACCATGGCAGAATGTGATAACATTGTGATTTTCTGATACGATTTTTCCTTGCTGAAAAAAAACAACACATTTTTACATTGTTGAGCCTGCTTGCACAATTCAGCCAGCTTTAATTTCTAGTAGCCTGTTTAGAATGGCTGAACAGTGAAGTTAGTTATTTCTGCCTTAGAGATACTGCACTTTTAATTGTGCAAAAGGCACTGGCAGTTCTTGCTTGCAGACAAATGCTAGGACATGTTCTGATGGGTAGAATATTCGAAGGAATGGGCTCCATAAATTCTGTAGCAAAATCCGTGTCAGTGGTCTTGGCCTTCTCACATCTACACGTTATATTAAAGTATGTAAATTCATAACTAGTATTTTAATTACATCTTGGTTTTTGGTTTCAGAAATGTTACATTTTGACATTTCTTAATCTAATAAAGAATTTGAGAAACTAAATTAGATGCTCTGGCATCTTTAAAGAAAGTGCATTTCTGACTAAGTAAAAAAAATAAACATCTTTTTAATTGCAGAGTCAAGAGGTTACATAAATGTCTTTTAAATGACAGTTTGTAGGACAGACAATGTCAAAATATTTCAGGAAACAATTCACTTACCCTACGGTTTTGTTGTGCAGAAAAAAGCGGTCTCAACCCTTTAGTTGAAGCTTCAGGAGTTAGTTATGTATGGGGATGACCTGCCTGGTCCAGGATGGTTTCTGCCCTTGTGCTTGGATCTGCATGGTACCTAGTACCGAGGCAAACTGGGGGCTGATCTTCTTCAAAGGGATTGGCATCCAGCTGACATCAACTAGTTATATATAGAATCAAACACTCCAGCCACTCATATCTTCCTGGCGAAAGAAGAGAACAGAAAAGATTCAACTGCACCCACAACAAAGAGAGTTTATATCCCTTTCAGAGCTTATTGGAAGATTTAATGGAATGCTCCCTTCATACTCATACAGATCATCTTCTCATCACCTCTGAGAAGAATAATCTCTGTGTTATAACTAGGAAAGAGACATTTAAAAATAAGGTGTTAAATATATGGATGGGCAAGACTATATCAGATGAGAATGGCATGGGCTAATCCTTTAGCGAAAGATGAAACCATGCTTCAATAGTAGCTGATGCCTAAAGTCAGTGGCAGATGGCCGATACACAAAGTCTGTTCTGAAAAAGAAATGAGAATTTTTTCAGTATTGTTTGTGGTAGGGAGCAATTGCTCAACAAGCACATGCCTTGCAAAATCTCTTCATTTTCTTTGGGCATTAGGAACAGAAACCTGCAGTAATTTGAAACTTAGTAATATTCAGCATTGCAGCGTGCTGTTGTATCAGTTTATCACAGAAATGTGTGATATGTGGAGCACAGATATTTCAGACAGAAAGAAACAGTGGCAGAAGGAAATATTCCCCCCTTACCCTCTTGTCTGCATGCAGCTAGCTGAATTATGGGGCAGTAAAAGCGTGATGAAGTTGTTTTATTTCTGATTCGGGGTTGTTCTAGGAAGTTTCTTTTTCTTACGGAAAATTATGGTCTTGTTTGGCTTGGAGGATTGATCAGAAAACTGCTTGTATCCCGGAATTCTGACTGTAAATGGCATCTGGAGGTTAATAAAAAACACCAACACAATGTGCGTAACTTTTCAAGGAAGAAGCTCTCTGAGACAGATAAAATGTATATGCCTGATACAACGTCCTAAAAGTCTGCTTGTCCAACTGAAAAATCGCATTATTTTTTCTTCAAGCTTTCTATTCCTAGGCTTAGCTTTGCAAAACATTTTGCAGAGATCCTAGGCATCTCTGCCCCAAAGAGGTGTTCCTTTTAATCCTCCCTGTCAGAATTCACCTGTTGCTGTTACTCATTGGTAATTCTTTTCTGGTTTTTGTGCTTGGATCAGCCACTTTTGACAGTACCAGCAATCATGATCGAATCTTGATTGAATCTTAACTGTTCAGCTGAAGGCTAGGATTGTTCGCAGTGGTCCATCACCAAGCTGTCAAGGGGGATTGCTGGAGAGTCTGTCAAGTGTTCATGCTACTCAGTATTTTCATTAATAACTTCAGCAATGAAGTAGAGAATATCAATTAAATGCCAACCTAGGAAAATTACAAGCGATCTGTAGGGAAGGATTTAAATGTTAAATTAATTCGATTAACTGAAAAAAAAAATTGAATGCAATTCAGTAAAACCACATCCAAATAAAATTATAAAGCGGGCATTCAACTGTTTGACGCTGAGCTTGTCTTTAAACTTGAATTTTTGGAAAAGTTTCAAACCACAATATTGATCCAGGAGGAAATACCAAGAGGCATCCAAAATGGGATAACCCTGTGTTTAGTCTATTCCAATTTCCATTAACTAATTATTTGGTAGAACAAAAAATACACTAGTAAGATAAATTGTGCTTTTACACTATTGGAACAGCATGTACAATTCAGCCAACTGTTACTTCTGGATGACTGCAAGCTCTTGAGAATGACAAGATTACCATTCAAAATTACACTGAAAAATCGTTGAAATAATTCAAAATCAGTAAAAGACAGACATGAAATGCACATAAGAAGGAAAAATCAATTGCAGGGAAAGAAACTAAGGAACAACTGCCAGAAACAATATGGCAGAAGAATTATATTGAATCACAAAATAAATACTAGTCATTAGTGCAGTGCAAAAAAAGGCAAAAATTTTGAGTTTTATGAACAGAATATCAAAAGGAAGATAATCTCATTTTACTGACACTGAGGAGGTGAAATGTTTGAGCATCTTTAAGAAAGATATAAAGATACTAAGAACTGAATAAAATCCCACCAACACATGCTAAGGAATATTACTGGTGGGGCAAGAGTGAAAGAATTTAGTTTGTTTAGCTTAGCAAAGACAAGGAGGAGGTGAGTCGCGATAGCAATCTCTTCACATGTAAAATCTCTCTGTAATTCAGACTCTGATCTTGTTCACGAAGTTTGGAATAAGAAGTAAACAGCTTATTTTATATCAGAAGTATAGACAACATATGAAGAACAACTTTCTTGGAGGATTGCTGGCATTGGACCAGAACACTTAGTGATGGAAGGGAAAAGAAAGAACGTCCTTGGCAATTTTTAAAAGCAGGTAGTTGAACCTGGTGACTTCAGATTTCACTTTCAGCCTTCATTTTTGTGTAATTGACCTGAAAACAGATACCCCTTGTATAGTAATAATCATTATTTAAAATCCCACGAGTTAACCTGTTAGATTAGTGTTTTGCTTTTTGTTGGAATTGATCCTGGAATTAGCTTCTCTTTTTGCAGTTTGATTTCCAGCATTTAGCAAAATCCAGGAGCTTCTGTTTGGCCTTCACAAAGGGGCAGTACTCACAGATTTCAGTTACACACATACGTTTTGTCTGTGTTTAAGATTTTTACAAGCTTTCACGTATGCGTCCAGGACCCACTTCTGATTCTGTTTGCAATATTTTAATATCTGAATAATGGATATACCATAAGAATATCAGATGTCATGTTTGGTGGCCCTGAGGAAAAAAATGTGAGCATAAACACTGAGATGTTTGGAAGTTTTGTGAATTCAGCCTACTTATTTGTGATATTTGTGTACAGGTCCAAATGTTTATGGCAATATCTGCAGTTCAGCAAAGTGCTTCTGATTAGAGTTTTAAGAACGTTGTTAGTACTTTTGTTTATGTTGAAACAATTTTCTGTTTTATGTGTTGTCACTTACTGCATTGTTGATCTTCAAAAATATATTTTATTCCAAAGAAAAAGCAGTGAAGCAACTTACAGGTGACGCAACCTGAAACTTTACTGACAGATATTTTTATCTGTAAATCTTATCATTTAGAAGTTGAACTTTAAAAAGCTTTGTAGAATGACTATTCCAGAATTTCATTTACTACTTATTAGTGTGTCAAGATTTTGCCATTAACTGAAATAGAAATAAGCGTATGTCATTGCAGTTGGAATAAAGAATGTTTAACTGTCATAGCTGCAAAACTAGAACTGATCCTGTTGAATGCTATTTTCCTTTATAATGCTCGAAGAACTTCAGGACCCCATAAACTATACCAAGTTGCTAAAACATCATTCATACATATACATGACTAATAGAATGTCCATAATAGTGAGGAAAGATTAAGGAAGGTGAAAGAATTACCATATGACGTGACATCATAACAAAATCAAACCTTGCATTTCAATGAGAAATATTATTTAGCAAGTGGCAAACTAGGATGATTAAGTCAGCCTGCGAACAAGGACATTTACCTGTCTTCTTCCTTTAGGTCCTTTTTGTTTAACCAAGGAAGATTTTTCCTTTTGGTGTTGTCTTTTTCAGCACCTTGTGGGATCTTTCCCACCACGCTGCTTCCTCTGACTTGCATAATTGACTGGAAAGGAGGTCCGGGCTAGCAAGTGGAAAAAGCCTGAACTACCTACAGTCATCCACTTCTGTAACTCATTTCTCCCTCATTTTCTCTCCTTTTCTGTCCTTTTTTCTTTTTCTTTTTCTCTTTTCTGTTCAACATGCAAGAGAATGATTTACTATTTTCTCTCAAACAAGATTTAAACTAGAGGCAATTTAAGTGCCTCAGTTCTTAGCAAGTGATTAAATTCATCCTGAGACTGACAGCCATATGTGCTTAATTTTATGCCATGAATTTAAATCAATAAACTGTTCAAGGTATTAATATACGTGTAGTGTCTTATTCACAATATGAGTGAAATCAAGAGGTTCAGTGATTAGATATGCCCTTTTGTAAAAATGGGGTTGTAGTTACTACACAATGATAAAGTCACTGCTCAATTAATGACTTAACTGACATTTCTGTATTCTGTATCCATCTTAGCTTCTGACAGCTATTTACAGGTATAACTGTTACTGTGAAATACCTGACTGGAGCCAAAGAATAAATTAGGTAGTGGTAAACTGCCAACAGTTGCTTTTTAAAATGAAACTAGTAATTATAGATGTGGAGGTCAATAAAGCGTTGTGAAAATAAGGGATGCGGGAGTTTCCCCTCTGAAGAAAAGTTCCATACTCTTACAGTGCTTAATTTCGGTAGTAGTCACAACAAAACCATTAGTTTTTTTTAAACACAAACAAGTGGAAAATGTTGTAACCAGATCTGCCTCACAATATATTTCCATGTATGTATGGGACATGTTTGGTTTTCGCTGAAGTCAGATGATGTCTATGTAACAAAGAAATGAATGTAAGTAAAGGCTGGCGTTAGGAAAAAGCTTGTTCCATTTGTCAAGCAACAAGTTGCTAAAGGAAGCCTGTATTTTATTATATTTGCTAAAATAAAATTTTAAAGAGATCTTTCACATTTTCTGTCACAGGTCTTTCCAACTTGTATTTTTGCCTCTCATGCTTTGAATAATTTTCTTTGTAGTTCTCTCACCATCAGGAAAATCTGCAGGCATGTTCTTCACAAATTTACCATGATATAACTGAATGAATGTTTTTCTTGACAATGGTAGGGAGGTTTGTTATGTCTTTGTGAAAGTTAAATCCTGAATAAGATGGATTTATAATCCTGCTTTTACTTAAATTCTGAAACTTTCCACATGTGTTGCAAATGAAACTAAGTCCTACTATTGTTACAAATTTTCGTGAGATACTTCTTGCATTCTGACAGGGGCAGTACAGGGTTCCCTATTTTGCCTTCTAAATTCAAATTCATTTGAATGAAAAAAATAAATTGTAGCGTTATCTGGAATATACTTCCCTGCCTATGAAAAGTGTGGAAAACAACATTTTCATTACCATGTCCAGTTTTAAGTTTTGTTTACTGAAAGAAAAATCATTATTTTTGCAGCTGAAAAATTAAGAATTTTTATTTCAATTATGTGCTGGATTGGGAGTTTTTCTGTAGCTATGTTCAACAGAAGACCGTCAAGAGATCAATACATTTGAGATATTGATATAATGTATTCAGTAACGTGTAGCGTATCTGATAGACTTTTCAAAATATTGTTAGTGTTGGCTTTCTGTTCAGGATCCAAAGACTATCACGGTTTTTCTGGGATCCACAGGAATTCATTCTATGATTTAGTAATTCTCATTATTCTTAAGTTTTTTTTTTAAAGAAAATGGGATGGTTTATTTTGTAGGCTTTACATTTGCCACATCACATCTAGTAACAATTTACATGGAAAACTTGCCAAAAAATCCCAACAACCTACCGAAAAAAAAAAAAGCCC
>VYZM01014754.1:526044-587843 GCA_013398915.1 Dromas ardeola
GAAATTAAATTGGTTTCATAGCTGACATATTTTCCAACTGTACTTTCTAAGAATATTTTCTAAATATTTTCTACTGTTGTACTGGTTAAGGGTCAGCTTACCAAGGGGATGCACCATGTTGTAAGCATAGTATATCTGTTAGGTTTGTGGGCTTTTTGAGTTGTGGAAGATGCTTGTTATGTTTTCTGTAATGGAAATATCTGACATAAAACATACTAACAGATTTACTTGCAGAACTTAAGGCTGTGCCACGTAACTTAAATTTCCTTCTTGGCTAGTAAAGCAAACATTTTTGTACTGTTGATGCTTATTCCCAGTGATGTAGGGGTTAAACTTGTGAGATGCAGAAGGTACAGCTATAGGTTTCAAGTTCTGCCTCCTCTGCCCTGGGAGGTAACTTGTGTTCGGTGAGGAAATGGGGCATCCAATACAGTCCAATTTCATTGGAGATACACAACTTCTCCCCAGGCACAGAACACTAAATGGGATTTAGACTGTAACTTAGTTACAGGCTTCAGGGACAAGCAAGAGCTATGTTATACACCCAAGCAGGGTGCCTCCAGTTCCCTCCTCCATGCTGACTGCAGTGTCACTGAGAGAGACGAGCTTTCTCCATACCAGCCTGCCTGTGCACTCACAGCACCTCTCTGGGGTTACAGCCTTGAAGCCTCTCTTTCCATGCTGCCATGACAGAGGAAGGATGAACATCACCTCTCTAGAGGCTGTTCTTGCTCAGTTGCAGCAGGAAGGACCCACATAATTTGGCATTCCTTTCTTAAGTCACTGTGTAGGCTGTAAGACAGGTTTGAAAGGTGACCCTACTGACTAGTAGACCTGAGCTAAAAATCCGGTTTCTTGATGCAAACATGTGCATGAGTGCCTATGACCAGACACCTAATCCTATTTTACAAGAAAAATGGAGAAATGATGTGATACCCTGAGAAAAAAGATTGTGAATATGTGTTTTAGTCTGTTGAAATGAGGTGAGTCTATCCTGGAAACTTAGCACAGTTCCAAGAGAAGTGTCATCCTAGGTAACAGTGGTTTCTTTCCAAAACACTTGTTCGTCTGGGTGCAGTTGCTATTTGTAAGTGATTCAGACTAATGTCTCAAAGTCTGGAGGAACCTTCAGTCCTGACACAGGGCAACTGCGTTAACCGTGGTTTACCCCGGGCTGTCTGGGGCAAGGCAGCTCTTGTACTCATTGATGTCATGGAGTTTTAGGCCTAAGTGTCACAGGGCTGATTCCATTCTTCATGAGGTGGGAATATTGTCAAGCAGTGGATATTCTGGCGTTGGGTGTAGTAGGTTTTAATTCTTCTGCCTTAACATATCCGTGATGCTATACTCACAAGGATATTTTACTGTAAATTAGTATAAATTAGGGGAAATCAATTTGTGATTTAAAGCAGCTGAGGGCTCCCTCAGTGGCAAAGCTCCTGTTCACGTCAGAGAGAGCAGGATCATGTCTCCTTTCAGAGACATGCAGCATATTTCAGTAAGTACACATTACATAACTTGTCCCACATTTCTTTCTCTTTTTAGTATCCCAGTGTTATGAAAATTACGTTCCCATTAATCATGATATCTGCTCATCTTTCTCTGTGAAAATAAATTACCCTCTGCTGCCCTTCCTGCACAGGAACATACTTAAATCAAAGCAAGTATATACGTGATTGGTTCAGGGAAGGGAGTGTCAGCTAATGGGGGCTTTGCTACTGCAACAGTATGAAACCAGGATTTGTCTCTGTACTCAGTGGATTGCAATGCTGTGTGGTAGTGTCACTTGCCAAAGAAGATTTCCCCTCTGGCACACGCATAGCTTCTGTGAATGTCAATAGAAACTGCGTGCATTCGTTGCAGGGAGACCTGCAGTTGAGTCTTAAGTGTAATAATGAATCCTACAGCCTATTGTATCGTATCTACATCTGGAAACACTTTGGCTGGAAAAGCAGTGCTTTCTGGAAAGCACCTATGCAACTGGGAAAAAAGAGCAGGCCTATAAATTCCTGTTTAAGATTGTCACCGACTTTATTGAGACTGTTTTTAGAAAGCATTTAAAATCTAGGTGTCTAAAATTACATATGCAGCATATTCAGGCTACAAAACAGTGGGCTGATTTTAAGACATGATGGGCATTTATGCATTTTACTGTTTTCAGGTCTCGGCGCTTCTGAAAAGTAAGTCATTTTTACTTCCATGCTTTGAACGTAGATTTAGTGACTTAACTTATCCAACACAGTAAATATAGAGGCTAAGTTATTTTTAGACTTCACAGTGTGATACTGGGCAAAATGACTTTTGAAACAGAGATTGCTGGTTACAAAACCATAAACTTGGACCAGTATTTTTCAGTAACTGTCTATTTCTTTTTATTCAGGACATAAATTGCGAAGACGGAGATAGCAAGTTAAAGGCTGGTTGCAGATGATCCTCAGGGAACAGACCCTATATCTAGAGGTCAGTTTTCTCCAGTGAAGAGATCTAAGGAAAATTCACCCTCAGGACAGGTTGAATTTTCTTTTAAAATATATGTAGGAAATGAATTCAGGATTAGTTGTACATGGAAAATGAGTTTCTTATTTGGCCTCTGAAGAGAGATGAATGTACATTGGTCTTGTGGAAGAGCACATGTTATAGTTTGGAAAATAAATATACAATACAGAAAAGACCAGAAATTTTAGGGCAAAATGGGTTAGTTTCATTCAGACAAAGAAGTACTTAAGAATCAAGCTTTTCTGCTGACCTCTTCAATTTCGTGGCGAGAAATCAAATCCTTATATAGTGGAGGTAGCAGAAATTAAGGAGTCATCTAAATAAGCTTTCTGGTCATCTTCAGCTGACAATCATATGACCAAAGCAAGTGATGTTCCATTTGCAACCATGCAATAAGCTGACATTATAGGTATTAAGTGTCAGTTAACATCCAGGCTTGTGAAGCAGGGACACCTGGATGTGTTTTAAAAGCTTTCATAGACTATTTGATCAATAAAGTGGCAGAACGACTATTTACTAGTAAGGTGACACTTCTAAAGCTGTAAGTCTACCTCTGGCATTTGTGGAGGTTCTTCCCAAGATTTTTTTGAATAGGCAGACTCAGTATTAGCATAGAAGAAGTAGGGTCTGTTGGTTTTGTGTTTTTTCCAGAATCGGAAATGAGATGTAGACCCCATTTTTGAAGTTATAGTCATAGAATCATAGAATCACTCAGTCTGGCTGAACTTGTTCTCCAGTTGTTGTTTTCATTATCAAAGAAGCTTAAGAGTTTCTGTCTTGTCACAATTAATTTTGCTGAGGACAAAGATATGCCTCTGGCCACCACCAAAGCAGTCTCCATGTGAAAATGGAGTTTTTTCTTTCAGAAACTAAAGCCCAACTTGAAAAAGATTCGACACTATTGTTGTCACCATTTACAAAGAAATCAATCAATCAATCAGATTTCATATTTGGGCTTTTTATTTTCCTTCCTATCTCACATGTAGGGAACCAATTTCTGCACTCAGTTAATGGTGCAAATCATTAGCAACCATCTTTAATGAATTTTCACTAAATGTTACTGTTGATGTTGCTGTTCTACTTTATGACATTTCCAGTGTTTGGGTATTTCCTGGTGATCCCATTAACTTCTGAGTTAATTGGAATACCTCATGGCTGAAATGTACGAAGCCTGTAGTTGAGCAGATGTTCCTTTTGTAAAGTTAGTGTAAAAGCACTGAATTAGAAGTACCATTTCTTTATAATGGTGTCATCAAGATGTGTCATGACCTTATCTTTCAGAAGGCTTAACTTTGTTCCCGAACAACTTTAAAAAGCTCTGCTTGTCAATACCTAACATCATTACATGAAATTGATACTGTATCAATTAGCTTAAGCAAGTATAAACTTCAAAACTGTAACACATCACAACTGGAGAAGTGTTACTATATTAACACTCCCCAAATATACCTTTCAATTTGACCCCAATGAAGTGCAAAGTACTGCAGTAGTTTTCATTGTGTAGGGCACATCTGCTGTACTACTGTGCAGTTGTTTGGGGGATAATTTCTAAGATTGCGATTCATTCTTGGCATTTCTTCCATTTTTTTCCTTTAGCTGTTATTAGAGTCATGCACAAAAGATCCGTCAGGGAGCCGATTGTCATAGTAAGTATGTGTTTTACAGTATTTTTGGAAGCTTTACAATAGTTTGCATACTGTTCTTTACCAAGTATGAGCAACAGCATTGGAAGTAACACTTGCTGGAGTACTATATCCAGATTACACCATGATCAGTCTGCCCCTTTAATTTTTTTTTTATAAAAAGTAATTTACTGCGTCCAAGTAATCTTGAATTCAAGTGCATAAGTCTTAAACATGGAGAATCAAAACCAAATTTTGGTCCATAGTTCCATCTGTGCATAGACGGCTGCAAGAAGAAATATGTTAGAATAGGACAAAGAATATTTCACTTTTGAAACACGCTTTACTCCCTCTTAATGTTGTTGCTCTTACTTCTTTCTTCACAGCTTCACTTAGTTTAGAAGCATTCCATGACAAATGGGCTTGTTAGGTGATTAACAGAAAACAAAACTCCTACCATCTCATATTTTCCATTTTACAAGAGTCCAGCCATGCCATAGATATTTTCCATTCTCTGTCTTGATATCCTACAGATGTGGAATTAAAACTCCTAACACTATATGGGAATGCATCATGGAATTGTACATGTGTGTTTTACTTTACTGAGTACTTTCTCCATTACTTTAGCTACATTGAATGTGGGCATAGTGCCCAGTGGAATAACACTTGCTGTACCAACACTTTTATACGCCTTAATTCAGATAAAGCTTATCTGTCAAATCAAATAGAAACTACCAGCATTTGCAGATTATTTACTTTTCCAAATTCCTCTTTTGCTTAGGATAGTGAACAGAACTAAAAGGAACAAGAAACTACTGAATGCAAAGGTCTGGAACTTCGAGTTGTTTTTATAGTTCCACCTTCCTCGAAAAATATACTGCAAGAATGAAAGTCATTGTTGCAGAACTTAGGGCTATTCTGAATGGAGAATTAGGAGCGTAAAGCTTATTTCCCCAGAAATGGGGACTCCCTTTCATCTGAACTCTGATAGATGCTATTCTTCAAAGTAATTTCACTAGGAAAAAAAATATGTATAGTTTAGAGAGTACACACATAAATACAAAGGCTGAAAGTTTTCGTCCTAAGGAAATATTTATCTTGATGCTATGATATTTGATTTAGAACAAATAGATATGATCTGTAGCCCTAGGAAAGAAGAGGCACGGATGCATGTTATCTTAGGGAGGACATATACAATGTTTTTGCTTTTTTCCCTGATTGTATTTACTGAAATTAAAATGAACAGCTAAATAATACTGTCATTATCCTATTTGGAAGTGGAAGATAACTTGGGCATGCATAGCAAGGAAGCTGGAAACACCAAAATCTGCAATATTTTTGACAGTCCCCATAATACATTTTAATTATGCCAACATCCTTCTCTTTCTTCAGTCTATAGTGTGCCACTTACTCTTATTATCTTGAATGGAAATGGCTGATAGTTTATATTGTGCCTGCAGAGGCTGGAGTTTATGGACATGTATTCACATTAACTTACTATGTGTTAGTTATGCTAAGGCTCTTCCTTGCTGCTCTGATTTTAAAGAAGATTCATTAGCAATGGGTGTGTTGTTTTCCATTCGTGTACTTTCTGTCTCTTTTTTCCAGATTATTTCTGTTTCCAGGAATTAGCATTGCTGATTCATTAGAACAGATTTTTTTCTTTAAGCTTTTTGTTTGTAAAAATACTGCCCCAGCAAACTGATTTTATCTGCATTTATTTATGCTGCCTGTTTAGAAGCAGAGGTTGACTGTTAACTCCGCTTTATTGAGAAAGAAGTAGCAAGTTTGACAAGTTTTACTCACTCATTTTTAAATTAATCATGCAACTTCTTATTAAAGTTGTTTTCAAGGAGTCACAAAAGAAATCTATGTCACCTTCTCCACAGGTTAATGGAAGAGACTCCTGGCATAAACATGCCTTGTGTTGATTAACTGCCTTCATTTGGTGCCTTTGAATATGGCTGTGTTATTCTTTTCCTTTTACTGGCACAGTTGAACACCTTGGTAGCAGCTGAGTGTGTATATTACATTACTGTTAGGATAGACACAAAAACCCACGTGCTCCTTAGTAACAGACATCATCAAGATCATCTGAGTCTTAATAATTCAAGACTGAAGGCATTTCCAGTGATGATTTGACACACTGGCTCATGGGGAAACTCAAAGATTCTGTTAATTTGGATGGGGTTTGTTTGCTTTATTATAGACTGGAAGTGAGACTACAGTGGTGACGTGGGAGAGGACAGCTGCTTCCATTATGGTAAGAAAAATGCAGACTCCCCTTTTATTTCTTCTGATTTTTTTAACTAATCCTTCTACTGCCCTTTGAGGTTAATCCCTATTCACCCTGCTATGATTACTATCGGTAAACAACTCCAAAGCCTTACATTCTCTGTCACAGAATTTGGTGAATTTTGTCTGGCAGACTGAGCCATAACTTGATCAGTCTCTTGAATTACAAGATTCTTTCTTCAAAGGGTTTGGAGCTTCCTTGCTATTTCTTTTCTGAGCCGTAAGAATGTAATTGTGCTGGTTGTTAAGTATGCACTACTACTATAAATAGTTAGTGGATTATAGGTGAAGGCAAGAGCCAAGAATGCCTGCATTGAAGTCCATTGTTGCCATTGTCTCAACAGCCTTGGGCAATTCACGTGCTCTTTCATTGTCATATTTTCTTCCATTTTTACAATGAGATAATGACATCTATCCACTCCAGATTGTTGAGGTCAGGAATAATTAGCTGGTATCTATGTGGTAGTTATTAAATAGTGCTGTATGAATACTTCCTGTGTCATCTTATTTAGCTCAAACTGCACAGTTTTATGGCATTTGAGTTCCACTTTTGCTGCAGCATATATGTGGGCTAGCTGATAATTACATTGTTTGGCGTCTGGTGTCCAGACTGATCTCCTTTAACTGTACCGTATCTTCTCTATTGAAATAGAGGCCTTGTCAGGGGGAGTGTATAGTATATTAGCTTGTACGGATTGTGTACCATTGCCCTCTATTGGACAGCACTAGACTTAGTTTAAGTGCTTATCTTGTTTTGGGCTTGAAAGTTGGACACTGAAAGAGTACACCAAACATTTCAGGAATTTGAGTTTTGAAAAAGGCAATGGCTTTGTCCATAGTTGTGTACTTCCCCTTCCTCAGCCACTAACAAAGATTGGATTTCACTGGTAATGAAGATTTGCAGATAACCTACCATGGAACCTTCGTGGAAACCTACCACGCCCTACAGTCTAATCTAAAAGTATCTTTCTGCTTCTCTGTTAACACATGATTTCTTGGGGATCTTTCTCCCTCTCACACTCTGCCTATCTCACGTCTCCTGTGGTCTGTGGGCATTCTTTGTTTATGTAGGTGAGTGTTGATTATAATGCACTGCCTGCTTGGCTTAACTGTGCTTTTTCCGAAGGTATATATGCTTTGTCAAAAAATATCATGCATCCCATACACACTGTAGTGTCTGAAAAAGAGATGACGAATAATAGCAAAAACTTAAAAGAGGGGAAAGTAATTAATATTAAAGTAAGATGCAAACAGTCAAATTTAATATCTGGGAAAAAAGTTACAATGTGCCGTGGAAATGCCCTTAATCCTCACTGTAGTTGTGAACTTAGTCCTAAAGCACTTTCATGTTCTCCGCCCTCTGGTGCACAGTTTATGGCAGAGCATTCAAAGGAGTAGAAACTATTATAAAGGTCACCAGGAAAAATAAAGCTACTTTTGCTACTGTCTGAATGTTATCCGTCCAAACATCTACCAGCTGCCATCCAAACCCATATTTATACTGCTATTCATTTGAGGTTAAATACAGAGGAGTCACATCTAACTCCAGTAATAAACATCCAAAACACAGTGATCTGTATCTAATTCTGCCAGGGTAAATAAATAAAACACAGGAAGAGATGACTAATGATCTGTTCCTTTGAGAAACCTCCATGTCAGTTTTGAAAAAGTGTCTACCTAAAGTTCAAGATCTTTATGGCTACCAAAATAACAACAATCATCTCTTCACTGTCCTTGGATGGATTATCTGGTTTGTTGATGATCCATGTCACAAGTATAGAATTATACAATCTGACCTCTGCAAACCTGGATAAGTTTGGGGTGGCGTAAGTGTATGTCTGGGGTCCTGGGACTTCATTCCTCATACCAGATCAAGTCTGTCTAGGTGAGGAGCAAATTCAGGTGCAGCGCTACATTCGCATGATTACATAGCTTCTGAGAGTGAGCTGGCATTGCACACGCAGGCAGCATGGTTTCAGAGCTATTAAATCCTCTCAGAATTCATTGTACCAGGATATACTATAGCACAAAAACCACCTCAGGTCCAGAAACAGAGGCATGTATTCTGTTTCTTTGTTCGCTAAGTTACCTTTTCATTTTGCTATCTACCTTAATGAAGAGTTGCTTGTAACTTAACCGTGTATTTATCCTAATGTGACCAAAATGAAAATTTCACTTCCCATAATAGCTTCAGCCTTTTTAAAAAATAATTTACATGCCAAAGATTTTGCAATCCTTGTACTGAAGAGATACCTGTATATGTAGAGAGGGAGATGTTTAATCACCCGTCTTCCAGCATTCCCCACACCGTCAAAAACTCTTTGATCCTAATCTGTCCAAATATCCTGTAGACTTAGCATCCAGTCCACCGATTTTAGGCATTTATTTGGGGATGGAGTTAATTTCTTTTTAAGAATGCCTCTCCACATAGGTTACACAGGGGCCAAGACAGTAACTTGAGCCTTAACAGAGTCCCAACTGAGATAACTATCCACACTTCTGCATGTTGAAAAGAGCAAGTTCCTAACAGAAGATGACGTTAGAAAATCTGATTAATGACTCTTATTGTTTTGTTGATTGCATTTTTTAAAACTACAGGCTTCAAAATACTGCAGAACTGCTGACACCAGTTCAGTGCTTGTGAATTCATGACCAGTTGTGTTTTGTGTGTTCTGCACGTTTCTATGTGAGGTGAAATCCTTGGCCTGCTGACGTAAGTGGTAAATTAGTAAAGCTCCCGTTGACTTAGCTGGGATCAGTATTTTGCCCCATGCGGTCAAAGGGTCTTTGTTGCCTTGTTCTGTTCTTGGTGTTTCGTTGAACTGCTTTTTTTTCTCAAAGCATTCTTATTCAGTAGGTAAATTTATCCATTTCTACACTGATCTTTTTGTTTTATTTTACTACTACATGGAAAATCTCTTGAAGTTTTCAACTGCCAAAGGTAATAAAGAATGGTGGAGAACTCCACAAAAATAGTGAAGAAAATAATTTTGAACTTTCAATAAGACGTGAAATTATGTGGATCCATACTGGGGAATTTCTTGGAAAACAAAAAAGTTACCTATTTGTTTCTCATCTTTTAAAAAAATGTCATCTGAGACTATTCTTTTTTGCATGCAGGTAATTTACCAGAGAGCTTCAATTTTCAATTGAAAAGTGGCAATTGTTTTAATAACTGCCATAGTCCTATGAGGTTGTCCATGCTGGGAAAATATACCAATGAGTCTGTTATTCTGATTCTGAATGCCACAAGACTTCTTAGTTTCCGTTTTTGCCTTGGGCAAATTCTGCATGTCTACCGCCCGCTTAAAATTGTTGTTTACAACATACAAAATGATTTTTCCAGCAATTAACATATCTTTCCTTAGGTTGCTTTATTTATAGGGAAAAAATAAGTCACGAACCTCTGCACTATTTAGGCAAAATTATCCTCGGGTTTTGATTTATTTTAAAGATGAAAATAGATCTAGGTATTATTAATAGCTAGGGTTTTATCAACACCTTCTTTTTCTATATGTCTGTTACTTATATTGTAACCTTCCAGCTGTGTTTGAACTGTACCACAGCACAATATATTCCCCTAGTTCTCCATTGAAGTCTATTCATTATCCGTTACCTTTCTTTCTCCAGAAGAATAAACCAACTTAGGTGTGCGTGCACATAAACACTCCTGAGGTCATTTGGTTTTGAATATAAAATACTTGAGTCCTTTTTTTAGGATTGAAAATGTGTGAACAAACACCGAACATTTTACAGCATACCGAGTGCTGTTTCTGATGCAGCAGTGACATAGGACAGCTTTTTAAAATCCATTAATATATCCCGTGAGCAACCGGATATTGGCCTGGAAACATCCGCCTTTCTTTCTGGACTTAAAATTACTCATTACATCAAATAGTCATTCCACCAGACTCACATTCACTAATCGAGCAGCCTGCCGCACTGTAGTCATTTTAAACTTGGTGAATGCACCAGAAAATGTAGCGCATTTCAAGAAACCCAAAGTACATTCTCTGGAGGGTAAAACATCATCCAAAACCAATGACTGTTCACCTGTGTAGTGAGATGTTAAATCTGCTGCAAATACTGAAGTCAAGGGAGTTACGTTAAACCTTGAATCTGTCTTATGCTTTCTTTCTTTACGATGTGTTTTTACCAAAGAAGAGTGAAAATGTAACCATGAAAAGGAATAATACTAAGTCTTTTACAACCTTGTAAACCCTTCGTAGAGCAAAGCTATTAAAATACTGTTGTGAAGCTTTATCAGTTCCCCAAGTTTTACGTGCATCGATCATTTTTCTCTTATTGGGGGCAAAATCTTGTTTGGTTTACAAATGCAAAAACTGCTTTGCGATTAATTTCACCTAAATAGTGAAAATTTGATCTCGCTTTTCACACATAGATTGTACATGCTATCTTTATTTCCTTAAGGGCTATTCACTTAAATAGCCTGAATAGTGTAAAGATGGATTCACAATTTATTCTCAATATTTATTTCTTCTTTAAATAGTATGTTTCAATTAAAAATAAACAACAAGTGAATACAGCCGTGCAGCCCTTATGAACAAACCTACAGGAACTGAACAGAGGTTTAGATGCATGTGAGGCAGACAAGTAATTATAGTACGTAGATGTTAATTGCACATTTTTACAGTGGGGATGAAAATGTCCAAACAATAAAAACTCCTCTGGCCATATTACTTTTCCTGGGTAGATTGTGCTTCACTGCGTTTCCTTCCTCTGCTTAGTCAGTATGAAAATGAAATTCTACTGAATTTGACAAGTTGCCATTTGACCTGATGTTGATTTAAGCTTCCAGAAGCTCCTGTCAGCATGAGGTCACCGACAGGCAAAGTCAGTGAATCTAAAAATGGTACAGAAAAAAGAGATTAGGCTTTACTTGGGTTCAGATTATTTAAACAAACAGGCAAGAATTTAGGGAAAACAAAATTGTGTTTCTCATCTGATTGGTCAAATCACTTTATTAAATGACACAATTTACATCTCTGGCATGCACTTTCCAATAAAGTGTCCTTTGCAGTGAGCAAAAAGTCTTTAGAAGTGAAAAGCCTTTTATAAAGATAACACAGTCTTTTGCGACTAGGCAGAAATGCAATGTGAATAGATGTTTGGTTGTGTTACAGCAAACCAAAATAAAAACAAATTGGGAACAAGAGTTGTGAACATCATCATCTAACATAACTAAAGAAGCAAAATTTGCAGTTATATTGTGTATTCAAATACTCTGCATATTAACAAAGACATCTCTCAGGTTGAACACAAGCCCAACGTATTTAAAATATCAAGAGAATTTTTTCCTCACATTTACTGAGCAAATCTATGCATTCAAAAACAAATGTAAGAAATACTTGCATTAATATATTCAGAACTCACGCACAACAGTCACAACTATTTGATAGAAAGATGCTTTGCTAGTGGAGGAATGGGGTGAAGAACAGAAAGTGAAAAATGCTGTGTGGTTCTTCATAAAGCTCTGTATGCATTAATATTTCATTTAGTAGTCTGGGCCTGCTGCTTCCATTGAAATCAGTACATTGTCTCAATCTGGTTTTAGCCTGATTTCCTTTGTAAACAAGGCTATGTGATCTGTCTGCATGCCTGTGTGTATATCGGTTCTCCCATTAATAACTTTGAAAATGTTTGTTTTGTTTCATTTCTACGTAGTGGTGGAATAGATTTCAAAGATAATCCATCGCCCACAGACTTTGTAAAAATAGACGGCTGGGTGGAGGATGGCTACACTTACCAGTGTTGCTATTGAGGGAAATGCTGCAGTGTGAACTCATTCCTTATTAGATTTGAGAGAATCCATATGGGAAAGAGAGCTAGTAAATCCTCAGCAGGAGGGAAAAAAAATCTGTAGTAGCTCGTGTTAAATACCCAAATTAATCTATGATAAGATACAAAGCCACATGAAACTCAACGTCAGTAATTCTCATGTTCACGGAAGTGCTTAATGATGAATTCCTTCTTGTGAATAGAAAAAAAATTATAAAGCTACACTTATTTTTTTCTTGGGACATTGACAGAAAGTCAGTGATTCTGTGTGGAACTCTGATTCTGCTGTTCTTACATGTTTGTTGCATATTTGGGGGGTGTGTGTGTGTGTGTGTGTGTGTGTGTTAAAGATTGATCCTAGAGTATGTTTTTCTGTATTGTTATGTGATCACAGCTTTAAATCCTTTTTAATATCACTTTGTATCGTAACTTTTTTGGTGATATCAAAATTTAAAAATACTTTTGGCAATTTTTAATTGCATGTACCTTAAAATTAGCACACATTTCCTTCTGGTAGATGTGTGACCTTAGAATTCACAACATTGGTTTCAATAAGAATTCAAAAGCTAGGTATCTGATTCTGAGGATTACAATAATTGTATTGGGTAGAAATATGCCTTACTGCAAACTCATTTGTCTGGTTCCCTCTTTAACAATGTAAAGGATACAGTTCAAAACAGAAACCTGAACTTGGATACAGGGAATCGTTTTATTATGGTAATATGGGCCACAGTTCACCAAGATATGTAAGCATTATATACTTTACAGAATGTAGGTCTTCTGAGAAGTACACATGCACTAGTGTTGATTGAATAGTTAAGGCCTTAATGACTTTGAATTATAAATTTCACTGAATTTCACTTTGAATTCTAATTTCACTGAAATTAAGTGAAAAATTGACACGCACTTCCAGGGAGATAGGCCTGGATCCAAAGACAAGCTCTTAAGGCTAATGGGACCACCACAGTCCCATCGGTTTCAGTGGGAATATTCCCAGTCATGATAAAAGGAGAGATTATGGGACTCTGCAGAAAAAAATGTATTTTTGCCTGTGTGGTGGGAAAATTTACTCTTGATTATGTGTGTGTATGACTCTGAGGTGCAAAGCTGATTTTCAGGCATATCATTCAGGCCTTGTTCATGTAATTTTTCTAAATCATCTTTTCTTTGCAAATCCATATTTTGTGAAATAAATTTGTAAGGTGCTATAGCAATATGATCCTAGTTTAAAGGTTTACAGCTCCTGTGCCTTCATTTCCTGCTTGGTCAAAAGGATCGGTTGATTTCAAGGAGGCTTCTGTTTGGCTAGAGAATTACTGCCAACCTAAACTCGTTAAAGGGTATATTTTTCATGTAATTATTTACTCTTACGGGAAGTTCCAGCTCAACTGAACTTGGGTTTAATTTTTCTCTTTCCTTTATTCCAATTATCTTTTACAACTGCTGTGGTGGAAAATTCTTTGCAGATGGGAATGTTTTTTAATATATTCTTTCTTACTGCATATATGTTTTAGTTCTTTCTAATCTAATCACTTCACTCACAGCTGGCAACCTTACTGAAACTAAGGATAGTTAACAGTGCTTCTGCAGTAATTGTAGTTGACCGTGCTTGACAGATCCTTAAAGAATGCCCCACAAAATGAGCAGGATGCAGTGCACTTTGTAAAACTTGGGGTATTCATTTAATGCTTTAACAACATCTAAGCTACCCATAAGCTTGGAATACATACATTTTTAGCCACATATTTCTATTGTTTAAACAAGCTGTAAATGCAAGTTATGTATCACCAGCAAAAATTATTTACCATCTCTTCAGATCCATCAAGATAGTTTAATTGTTACCAACCGTCCAAATATTTGCTACTTGTACTAGACTCATACCGTGTAACACATGTCATAAACCCTCTTTCACATACCAGTTTCTATGTAGAACAGGTATTGTTCTTGAAAAACAACTTATCTATGTCTTCCAAACTGAGAACACAAATCAAAAGCTTTCTAAACATTGAGCTACCTAGATACTAAGAATAACTGCCCAGCCAGTCAGATTACCAGACACTGTAGCAGTAAATGTTCAGCAAGTAGTGCATTTCACAGAGAAATAAAGGCTGTTCAGCCTCTGTCTTGTTCGATAGTTTATTACAAAATTAACTTGCAATCCAGTTTAAATACACTCCAAATACTTTCCTCATCCTTTTTGTTGTTCAAGTATCATGGTCCTGATCTCTGTTAATAACACCTTTCTTCCTGTTGTGTTCAGATTATTTGATTAATTACAATATGTAAAACTTCATCAAAACTGTCTTGAAATCCATCTGAAATGGATGGCTGCATAAGACGGCATATATCTACACATCAGAGGGATTCAGGTACCATGAGCACAGATGTATTTTAACTGTTGCCACAGTAAAAATATTCATTGATTTACTTTCTTAGCTCATTTTAAAAATGCAGTAAAGAAAACACATGGCAAATAAGCCAGTACTTCCAAGTGTTCCACTGCCATTGGAACTTTCCCAAGCCTGGTTATATGTAGTACCTTGGAACTCAGTTGTCAAACATACCCAGAAAACCTACAAGATCCTGTAAAATACTTCTTGCCTTTAAAATGCCCTTATTTTACTTTACTTTTTTTTTTTCACATTAACTTAACTGCAAGCACTTGTACGGTCTCTGTCTACATCCTTCCTAGATTTTTGTGTTGAGCATGTTGATTGCCCCACTTTCATCCCACCCCTCACCCAGAGACATGTGTATTTTTGCCTTTTGACGAACAGAACAATCTTAGGTTAGGTGTAAAACTGAGTCTATTCTAGAGGCTGCTAGCCCTGCAGTCATGTGAAAACTGTGCTTCATTCAATTTTCCCTCCTCATTTCTTTAGTTCAGAGATGGTCAGGCCAGCAAGAAACTTTCCTTCTCCAACTCAAATCTAAGGCTTTTAAAGCTGGAAGAAGGGAAAATATGCCAGGCCCTTCAGCTGCTCATGTTGGACGCCTCCATCCCCTTGGCTGTGGATTGTAGTTTGAATCAGCTGTTGACAAGCAATAGTCAGACCTGGAATCCATGGACATTATATCAGGATCTGTTCTGGACCGCTGACTGCAGTAAGGATACTGCAGCTGAGAGCCAGCCTGTGTGGTGGCACTTGGGGCAGACAGGGAGCTTTTGGGGGGTGATACAATACCCGACTGCTTCCCTCCTAATAAGGCTACGCTACCACTTGGGGCTGGAGGCTCATAAGAAACTTTTTGTTTCCATTCATCTGGTGGCTCAGGAAGTGTTTTCCTGCGAGCAGCTGATACCACGTTAGCAGCAATGGATTCCTGGATATTTTGGGGCCCAAAAGCTTCATCTACTAGGCCAAGAGGGGATCTTGCCGCCGCTTCCCAGGGAGTCAGTCTCTTGCCAGGCCTGTCGGCTGCTGTGTCCGGCTTGCTGAAGTAATCAGGGGCAGGCTGAAATATAAGAGGAGAAGTAGGAGACGTGGCTCGAGAAATGAACGAAGAAGGTCTCCCAGGAAGTGATAATGAGCGTCCGCTGCCTCTTTCCTAGGAAAACAAAATACCAAATATAGTTACACTTATTAAACAACAAAAAAGGAAGCCCTTTCTCTTCACTTCCAAACTGGAACACCAGACCCTGAAAGCACATGACATCCTGGCAATCCCTTTTTATGTCTATGGGTACTTTTTAATACTTTAATTTAGTGGAAAGAGAGGAGGCATTAAAAAGGAGAGAGAGAAAGAAACGGGAACAAAGACAGAACAAATTGAATTTTTAAGGACAGTAAATAGACCAAAGACAGGCTTTTACTGAAAAGGTACAATTACGTTAGCAGTTGTGCAGCTTTTCCACTACTTAGCTAGCGTGCCTTGTTCTGAAAAGACCGTTCCTAATAATGAAAAAGGAAGTCATGTTGTGACAGTTCTGTGTGCGTTTACAAGATTTTTTCTAACATGCAGCAGAGCCTAATTTATTTGATAACAGGCTCTGTCTAGGACATCTGTCTGAGAACATATCTTTGGCAATCCCGTTCTAAGAAAGGCATTTCTTATTCTAATATTATTAGACTTATCCTAGGTTTTACTCTTCAGAGCACAAAAATGAAAACAAAAAATTGAAGAAGTTAGTGCAGTCATTCACTTTGTACCCTTACAGGACACTACGGTAATCTGACTCCTTTAAAAGGCAATGCCCTCAAAATTTCAGTACATTCCGACCCATTTATAGGAGCAATCCATTCATATTTGACAAATCCTAATCTTCTTAGTAACGCAGCACTTTGAAACAGAAACTCTGTTCCTGACAAGGTTCTGCTGCAACAGTCATTTGGCAGCATACAAAACAGGTACAGTATTTTCCCCAAGCCAGACATGTTCTTTGTGCTACACAGAGAAATTACATTGTTCTTACCAAGTAGTCCCTATACATGTGGTTCCTAAACTCAGTGATTTACACCCACTGATTCATATCCTAAGGTTTAAATGCCTTTAAATCTGAAATCCGGTGTGAAATTCTAGGCTCTTTTGCCAGTGGCTTTGCTAGAATTTAATTCAGACAACATTGGCCTGTGTTACTTTTCCTAATTAGCTTCCAAAACTTAAAATACTGTGAGTATGGTCTGGATACCAGCCAATAGGTATCTGCTCATACAAGGTATAGCTTATCTAGCAAGGATTCACATAGAAATGTCATATTTTATAGGCTTTTCCATCACAGGATCTTGACGTATTTAAGAAACTTAAGAGATCTCTGCTTCACACAGACTTTTAAAAAGTTGTGTTTTGATATCAGCTTTGTATATGAGAGGTGGAAACTGAGAAAGAGAGTGCTGAGTTCATTATTTTCAGTCAGTTTGGTGGTGCTTAGTCTGAATCTCTTAAAAAGGTGTAGTGTGGCACACAGAGGTCACGTAACGGGAGTTTTGACAAGTTTCACAACTAATGCTTTATAACAGGACTATCCTTTCACCTCTTAACTATGACCAGCTATTCCCAGTTTGCAGTTCCAGAGAGGAAACTCCCCAGCATTATTAATCCTACCCCCACATACTTATGGCAAATTTTCATGAGGTTCTACTTCTATCCAGAAAACAAAGAATTCATTTTGGGCAACTTAGCTCAGTTAATTTTCAGGATTCCTCACTTAAGCCTTGAGATGATCAACCATTGAAATGTGACTGATCAGAGCATCACATATAGGCAGATCCCAACTGAGTACTCCAAGATGGCAGCACATAAAACGTAAGAATTATTTGGAAGGTAAGTGAATAAAAGAAAATATAGAACTTTTTTTCCCATAGATTACATTGAATACCGTCAAGAATGCATTAAAGTTTCTCCATATCTTCCCTGAATGGGAGGGATTTCTTTTTCTTACCTGGAAAATAAGAGTCCAGGTAATAGATCATGCTTGGGGTCAGTGAGTGGCAGACCCAGATAGGCCAGTCAGATTACTACTTCTTCCTCTAACGTGTTACAGTTTCTTTCTTCACTGAATCCACAGAAAAAAGCTTATTGAGCAAGCCTGGTTAGTGCATTTTGTTTAAATTATTGGCAAGAATAAATTTTTTAAAGATGCAAAATGAAAATAGGTGTGCAAAATGAGATACAGTTTCTATTAGAAATTAATCTGATAACCTGAACCAGGAAACTAAGAAGGTAAGGTTTTACAGATGGATGAGAAAGTTGATCAAGCAGGTTCACCTAGTTAGTCTACCTGTGGTAACTGCTCTCAGGAAGGTTCTAGAACATTGTCTGTGCTGAGTAGGCAGAAGATTTCCCCTTTATTTAATGGAGATTCCAGTTCCAAGCCCTGTGAGTACTTTGTAGGATTCGAGAGACGCAGAGGGAAGTGATACTGTTGAAAGAAGTGTTGTATAAAATATCTGACGTTGCAAGACAATTAGATAAAGATACTGTTTAGTCTGTCACATTTAGCGAAAAACTCCAGAGTTCATCAAATTGCAGAAGTATGTTTTTGGCCTAACCATTAGTGATAAAGCAGGAGCTAATTTTCTTTGACAGATTTTAATCAGAGAATTAAGAGTTACCAAGTGTATTTCACTATTCGTCTAACAAAATGGGCCATTCTACTATGTTATGAAGGCAGAAGTTTGACTTATAAAAGCAGAAATAGTGCAGACAAAATTAAACGTTCACATTATAGTGAGTTCTACATTTTTTTAGTACAGGTATTAGATCAGACTCAACAGAAAATCAAGATCATTAATGGAAAATAAGATATTGTTCTATGATGATGGAAACTATTCTACCAATAGTTTGTTATCATCTAAGGCAAAGAAGGGGACCTGGCAGAAGAAGGCTAAAATGACCTCATAGAAAAAAACCTCTGTATGAATCAAACAATGCAGTATACAGGAACTAGCACAGAGTTTTGACAACCAGATTTGGGGGTGAGTGTTTTACTGGCTTGAGAATCTCCGATGTCCTTAGTTTGGAAGACCTCAATGAACAAGTGTTTGTGCTTCAAATCATATCTATCTACAGCACCTCTAATGTCACGTAAATCATAAATTCGCATGTAAGGGTTGTTGTAGAAAAAGGAGAATCTCAAATACTGGTAATCTGGAGAATATTATTACATCTTTCGAATTGGTCCTTACGGAAAAAAAAATTGCAATAATGCAAAATACTTTAGGTATGGAAGATTTTAGTCTCACAGGCAAATAAAAATCTTTCCTCCATTTTGGTAGGAGATTCTGCTCAGTTTATTAGCTTTTGTGCAGCATGGGTCTGTATTTGGCTAGAACGTTAGGCCTTGCAGGAAGATATGCAGTCAGCAAACTGGAACATCAGTAGTGCCTAGGGAATGAGCTTGGTTATACTAAAATTCCTTCTATTCATTTTTTGTTTTGTTTTTAATTTTAGTCAGGCTCTCAGGGATAAAATGACTAAGTTAGGAATCCACATCTTTCATAATGTCTCATGAGGTGAAGAATGTTTCATTATGTAAGGATGGTTTTCCTTGGCTCTGAATAGGATTACCCCGTGATCACTCTATTAGGTGAAAACTTCTGTGTTAGATTTTTTCAGTGGAATTGGATTTGTGGACTGCCAGGTAACCTCCAGCAACTGTAACAATTTACCGGGCCAGGGAGAGATTGTACCAATTTATCTGGAAAAAATATTGCCTTAAAAGTTGATAAATATTATGCTTTTCTAGCTCAGAACGTCAAGATAAGAATAGTTATTTCAAGTCTTGTCCATTTTGCCAAAGTACTATTTGAAAGCACTGGCTTTCAATTTGCCAGAGTAGCTTTTGCGTTTTTTTTCATTGGTCTCCTGTATCATGCATATTTATGTACGTTTCTAGACTTCATCTTAACAGCCATCATCTGAGAGACTTCATTCTAACAGAAAAGCAGACTAGTTTATCCAGAGAATACCCCAGTGGACAGCTTTGTTAGGTGCTCAGTATCTTGGTTGGAGACTAGATACATTGGGTACAGCGAACGCATTCCGGAAGATCTGTATCACTGAAGATAATCAATGATTATTTCCTTCGGGATGATTGTTCAACCCACATCCATGTCACAGCAACAAAGTTCCTGCTGCAAGATCAAACTGTCAGCTGGATGATTCTCATTTCTAGGCAGTTCTTTAGCATACTTAGTCCTGTTTTGACATTCCAGGACCAGTCAAATTCTTCTCCTTTCCTACTTGGTAGCTCGTATTTAGATACAGTTCTGATGATAGGCTGGTTTTTAACGTTAAAATTCTGAAATGTGAAATTGCATATCTATTTCCTCTAGATTTGGTAAGGCAAGGATTAATCTCTCCTTCCGTGAAGGACGGGCTGAACAATCTGTGTTTTTAACTAATTTTGGATTGTGAGAGGACAAAATCTGCTACAGCAAATAGTGTTCCAGATGATTTACCTGGAAAAAGGCTGAAGTACTTTGTCCTTTCCGTAAGGGTCTGAAGGAATTTGAGGGAAAAGTTAAAAGAGCGCCCCACTTACTTACTAATTTCCAGTTATAATGTTGTGTCTGGCTGTGCGACTTTTGACAATAAGGGCCTTTTTAGTTGTCAAGTAATGGTAGAAGAGAAAAGATATTAGAATTAGGCCTTCCCTACTGCAAAATGGCTATGTGGCAAAGTAACATAAGAATGCTGATAACCTGTCAGAAATCAGTTACTCAGTTAGCTCAGTTTGCACCTGAATAAATGAATGAAAATCAGTGTTTTCCATTATCATTTAGTCTTTATCCATATATGATTATCAAAGTCAGTACAGTTATGCCTATAAAAAGCAAATGGCTGAAACTTTGTTGGCCACAGGCATGTTACCTTTCTTTGGAATAGACGGTGTATTTCTAAGCAAGAATATTTGCTGCCACCTTCTGGACTTTTGTATTACACAGCTTAGAAGAAGGTCTTAGGTGATGAAGCCTGGTGAGTGAACATTTGAAAAGCAAATGCAAAGCTGGTCCTAGTTTCTGACCTTGCTATTTTGTATGAACAGTGAAAGGGTTTTAAATTGAGTCTTTACTTGAGAAAGTAAAGGTTAATGATATTTTTTCTAAAAGAAAATAAATATTAATTATATTGTAATACTTGAAGGTGGTGGCACTATTGTTGCTGAACATATCCAAACTAAAAGATAAATTATCCAGTTCCTTACAATTTTCTTATCAAATCTTTCAAACTGGAATTTTCAGTCTTAGTTGTTTGTTTTTTTCTTATTAATATCAAATGATCCAACCATTTCAGATGCATTTCAGCCAAGTGAACCTATATAGTTCAACCATTTTAAAGAGTCAGATTACGGAAAAATAAATGTCAATGACAAAAATTTCTAGCATCCTTCTCCGTGAAAAATGGTACCACTGCATGCTTTAGAACTGGTTTGAGACTAGTCTTTGTATCTGAAGTGTCTCATATTTCCATGCAAACTTGCCTGTGTATATTCAAGCTGAGAGGCTTAGATAGGCTCAGTGAGAGCACCTTGCTTTTTACAGCTGGTTCCTGAGAACCCTGTTAGCAGCGATAATATTCTGTTAGGCCGGAGGATTTTATTCATCATTGCGGGTCTAAGCTGCTGTAGGCTGTGATGTCTTTGGGCAGCACACAGGAAAACAAAGAGGCTGTCCTTGTCCTTTCTCTGCCTGTGTAAACTGCAGGCTGTGTGTACCCCCACGGGCTGGAGAAGTCACTGGGGTGTTCCACAGCTGGCTGCACAGCTGGGTTTTAATTCACAAAAAAAGTAGTGCATGCAGGCCTATGGTGCATACCCACGTCTCTTCCCACTATCAGGTCCGGACCTGAGGCTGCACACTCACTGATCAGGACTGAGATGCCCTGCAGAGCACAGCTTTCCCTTGACAGAGCCCGAGACCTCCTGTCTGAGCCCAAGCAGCCTCAAAGGAAACGTCTGATTTCAATACAGGGGGGCAAGAAGCAGACTTTCAACAGGGCAGAAGAAACAGACAAGGGAAGGACTGAGAAGAGACTGGACCAGAAAGCAAAAGCAGAAGCTGGTAATACTTGATACAGAAGGAAAATCTGTATTCAGCACTGGCTTGGAGAGTGATGAGGCTAGGACCTGATGGCCAAGGCACCTGAGCTTGGAGGAGAAGCTTAAGGAATGGAAAATTGACCTGTGTAGCTCTCAATGAGGCTATGATGAAGAGAACAAGGAAAAGAAAAAGATTAATAAACGGGGAAAGAAAGGAACGTTTGGGGAAAAGAACCTGTGCACACTACTGTATACTTTCCTCTAGAGTTCCAGGGAAATTTCTTCCCCAGAGGAGTTTGTCCTTCCTTGGTCTCTCTGCTGTCAGAAAAGACTGTGAAGCCCCATTGGAAACCTGTGTCATCCTCCCGGTGCTGATTTACAGGTGGGATGTCAACATGTGTTTGCTGCCACTTACTGTAGCAACGTGATGGCAGTCGTCTGTTCTGGTTCAAGCCATGCTGGAGGAACCTCTTGGTTACAGTGTGCTACATGATAGTATCCTGGGGTTTGGTTTGTTGTTCTGAGAAAACCCTTGGGTCTTAAACGCACAAAGCTACCTTGAAGCAATATGAGTGAATTTGGAAGCTGAAGTATTCAAAAACTTTGAAATGCAAGCCTTATTGCCCAGTGCGTATGCATTTTGATTAAATTTCACGACTTCTGCCACATCCAGCGCTGTTTTGGGGCTTCATTTAGGAAGTACTAGGATGATATAGCAAAGGAGTCTATTGTGCAAAAGGTGCTTTCACTGGATGGATTTCATAGCTCGTCAATGAGGATTCCAGTTCCAGGCTTCCAGCTGGAGACCTGTGATCTGTTAACATTCACAGACTGATGTTAAGGACGACATGCTTTGATACAGCAACTAGTTCATGTGCCACTGGACTCTGAAGATTCTAAGTGTCTTGAACTGGATACCCAAGGCTATTGAGTGTCCTAAAATCGGTGCTGCACTCTTATTCTCTTATTATTACTGCCTTATTTACTCATTTGTAGAATGCAATAGTGTGAAAATGAACTGTGGCTTCTGACTGACTTGGATACTAACAAGAAAATTTATGAGGAAATAATTCTGCATGAAGAACACACTTGGAAGAGTGTATATTAAGTAAGGAATAGTGGTAAGCATGTAACAATGTCAAAACAAAACAGTGAAGAGCTATTCATCAGGTGAAGGATACCATTCTGTGCCCTGAGTTGGGTCTGGAGTTCTACAGAAAAAAAATAGAAGATGATGCGATGATTCCGGATGTTTTAATCACACAAATGCCCAGGACGGTTGGGTTAACATTAATTCTATGTGCCTCATTTTTCAATCTAAGCAGTAGCGTTTAATTTTGGTTTTTTCATAATTACATAGGGACAGGTGCTTGCTTCAGTACTGTACCGCTAGCAGTACCAAGTCTGTCAAGTTTCGCTCCAAAACACCTCTCTGAAAGTAATCTTAGGATGGGAAAAGTTTATCATTTTGTACATCTGAAATGCTGACAGCTGTGCAACAGAGTACAGTGCAGGTGCAGATTTACATCACCATAAAAAGTTATGTTGCTGCCTCTCAATTTGTGTGATCTTTTGAATTTTTAATGGAATGCTATAATGAAAATTTTTGTCTCATTTGTCACACCTCTGCACTTTCTGACATCAGCCAAACAAGCAGCAAGGAAGCATGTGGAAACCTTTTCTGAAGAAACTTAACAGCCCTGTTTGGTTCATGAAAGTTACTCAGGTAGCATGGCTAGGACTTGCAGAAATATCTGTACATATCTAAAACCGTTTACTTAACAAAAGAAAATTAAACTGCAGGCAGATTTTGAGGTTTTCTGGTCACCTCCTTAGGTTCCACTTTTAAGTTACAGTTCTGATGTGGGAAAATTACCAAGACTAGGAAGAAAACTAAGTGTACCCAGATGCCCATGCTTTGCTTTTGTTCATGGTAATAAAGCTGTGTACCAACAACAACCTGCACAGTGAGAGTATAAGTAGCAGCATTCTTACAGATTGAAGAAAAAATCACTAGCAGTTATTAACTTTTTTTTTTTAAAAAGGGTTTTTTTGCAAAAGAAATTTCTTGAAAAAATTGAAGGTATTTGTCCCTAGGTCATTACTGTATGGAAACTTCTGCTTCTGATACAAATGTACTGCATTCTTTGCTTTGCAATCAGTTAAAGCTCATACTGAAATCAACGAGTGTTGTGCTCCATGTCACTCTTCGTAATCCAACACGTTACAGTGTTTGGGAGTGTATTTTATTTCTGTAATGTTCCTCCTTTTTTTCTGTTTTTTGTGCATTTCTTAAATCAGTTACAATCTATTGTTTCAGATACAGATGGAAACATCAAGAGAAACACTTCATCTGTTCAACAGTTTAGTCCTTACACCTATTTAGAAATGACCAGCTTATCTTTGAATTGCCTGGAATTATGAAGGGACTCTGTTTTAAGATGTCTGTCTTAAAGACATACAAAAGAATCAAAGATTATTGTTTGAAAACACTTACTATTGTTATATCGATTACCCCACACAGGAAGCCTTCATCCAGATAGTCAATTTGTAAGCATGATTCAGTTATTTTTCTCATAGCTGAGTTTCCTCAGCCTAAAGGAATGTGCAGTTATAACATACTACCACACAAGTTTGTGCAGGCTTCAACATGCACTGAAATTAAGAACAGTTTGTCAAGGTCATTACAAACAGGAATAGATTTTTGCCTAGGAATACTGCAGAGGATAACAGAGACTTGGTTAGCATGCTATATAAAGATGAAGTCTTTTCCTGCCTTACTCAAGGAAGCAAATGTTAAAACCATGGAACTATCATCATATGGTTAGTCTTAGCTTGTAAAGGAAGAGTTCAAGTCTGCTTCTGTAAAGATACTTCCAACGTAGTATTTCACAAAGCTTCAGGATTTTTCCTGCTTTTTAAATGATTTGATAAAAAACCTAAGTGCTTCCTGTAGTAAGCAACCGGCCTGAAGACCACTTGTAAGAACAGTCATTGTGGAGTTGTGACGGTGGCACCAAGTGTGCTATGAAATTATCAGGCTCGTGTGTTTTCCCAAGAAGTCTACCAGCAGTGAGTAATTCAGAGCTTCTGAATCCGCAGGTCTTTGAAGATCTCATCAAGTTTCTTCTTTGTATAATGTTTCTATTTCAAGCTGAGTAGACTCATTATAAAATAACATTATGCCAAGCTGTGTAATTAAGGTTTGCACTTGCCATGCCGAACTGCCAAAGCGATCAGTGGAGTCCTGGGTGTTTGATTTCAGGCAAAGAAAGTTGTATCATGTGTTTTTTAAAAGGCAAGACTGGAAGAGCGGATCTTTTTATAACCAGTCGTTTTTTATTCTTAAAGCTACGGAATCTGGAAAAGGATCCTGGAAAAAGAGAGGAGAAAGATTTTGCAAATTGTTAGTTGCGAAGAGTGCTGTCGTTTCACTGGTATTTCCCTACCTCATCGTGTACGGAGGATTCTCCGCAGAGATGCTGGAGCAGCAGAGCATGATGGTGAGGCTGGTCCTTTGTTGAGTTTTCATCCTGGATATTTGATAAACAGTGCTTCTCCCAGATCGCATCATCTGGTGTCAAGTTCTCTTTATGATTGCTTATAATCTTTTATCAGAGTTCACCTTAGCACTTTTGACAACTCTTGTGTGTAGGAGCTGTCTAGGATAATATGTTTGTAGATCTGTTGTCGCTCAGAGCAATAGTCTGTTGATAGGGCCTGCTTTTTTTTAAAGCTCACTTTTTTCTTTTTGCTGGGTATTAGCATTTCAGTTCTTTCACAATATCTTTTTGTAAATAGTAGAGGAAAAAAGTCAGGCCCAGTGATGTGAGCACTCTGTCGTCCAAGAGTAATGTTAACAATTTCAACAAAAGGCTGGAAATAGTCAGCCATCTGTGTGCAGAATAATTAAACCCTTCTTGCTGATTGTTTTCTTCTGTTGTGCCTTCAGTATTTCATGATCCTCTGATAGGTATTTTATCCTGTGCGATCTCTGCTTTTTTCCTGGCGTTTTCTCCCCATTGCTTGGCTCCCTCTAATCCTAGTAGTTTTTTCTCTCAAAATTGCTGCACTGCCACTTAGCACTTATTTTCCTATCTGAACCGCACACCAGCCCCTCACTTCCTAAATTTTGGAGCCTGCTGATGCCTCAACCTCTTAGTATTTCTTTGCTTCAAATACAAGTTTGTGTGAATTCCCAACATTCATTTTAGTGTGAATAATAACAGCACTCTGCCAAAACCAAACGGAACTCATTGCCACATGATAGCTGTGGTGACAGCAAAATGGGTCACTGCGGTTTTAGGGCTGATTTTGTGTCGAGTCTTGAATGTCTCATATGAAATAAAATTAGGTATACAAAATGAACTAAATAAAATAAAACTAGGTGTATAAAATGAGGTGCAAGAAGACTGCGGACAAAATTTAACTGGAACCTCCTTTTGATGGCTGATCTCAAAATGGCATTGGCTTGATCTCAGAGTGAAGTGCCAGTGTTTCTAGGAGAGAACTGGGCATTCCCTGCTGCAGGGCTTGGTAAGAGTGTATTATAAAGTCCCACCCCATCAGCCAGGTGCTTTTGGAACCAAGCAGCTTAGTGTCACTGGATATTGTCACATGTCTTAGGACACTGGCAAAATCATTTCTTCCATGAAAGAGCAGAAAGAAAAAAATTAGGCTTACTTTTAAGAGATGGTAGTGTTTACTCTGTAAATGTTCCTATAGAAAAAGATCATTGAAATATCTTTTTGTTTGTTTCATAATACGTTATTTTTTGCTGAGCCAGGAACATTGTAAGAGTGGTTCCTCTAGAGAAGTGGGGAGACGTTAAGCAGTTCTTTGTTCAAGAACTAAGTTTTGTCTTTTATTTTTGCAACAGAAATCTTAACTTTTTGTCTAAAAGCTACTCATCTCAAAAACAAAACTTCTCAATTCAGGTTTTATAACACGAGGTTTATACCTGAATCAGAAATTGGAAGTATATAAACCCTTGATTGAGGTAGCTGTATGAAAAGGCTATATAGAATGTGAGATCCAAACTGGTGCAGTGTAATACCTCCAGTATGTGCTGTAATTAAATGTGCTGAAAACAACATAAAGCACTTAAATTTCTCTTTTAATGTGAACATACTGCAAGTATTGTTATTAGGGGTGGCCTAAAATTCACCGTTAAATGTGCTTACATAGTAGGCATAACAGTTGATCTTGGTAGCCTTATCATATTATACTGAAATAATTCTAATAGCTTTTTCAGAAAACCATTTACAAAAGCTCACTGCCCTTTCAAAGTGAAACTTCAGGTGGCTTCTCTCCACACAAACCGTTTATTTTCTTGGCATTTCAGTTATGTTTGACACCATCATTAGCTTTGACATGGAACAGCTCAACTTTCCTCTAAATACCTGCTTCACAAGACATTACATTTTGGATAAAACTGTTACTTTATGCAGGCTAGTCTTCTGAAAAATTAATAAGAATTACAGACTTACCTGATCAGTAAAAAGAGTCTCGAAGCCAAGTTGGATCCAAGCGCTGTGCATGTAGAATGATGTGTATATATGAAATTGAATTCAGAGTTGGACTCTGAATGGGATTTTCAAAAGACCTTAGCTGATTTAAGAGGACTAGTGTCACTGGGGCTTTTGCATTTAACTCTTACTGGTGCTTTAAAAAATCCTTCTGTCATTGCTATAGGCCATATGAAATACTTGTATTTGAATAACAGGAAAAAAATCCAAATGTGATCAAAATCCAAATTTTCAGCATATATGCACTTCCTTTTCCCTTGGACAAAGTAAAGAGTAGATAGGCCAATAGCTATATTTTACATTGCTATCACAGAAGGGGACTTTTTGCTTATTGCTGTAAACATGCATATGATTTATTTGAATTCGTAAGTGAATTTTTGGGATGTGCTGAAAATGAAAGAAATAGCAAATTGATTTTAAAGATGACAATTACGCATTCCTGTCTTTCAGGTGAATTTAGTTCTTGACAGATGACTTATGAAACTGAAATGTTCCATTTCATTCCACAGCTCTCCTCTAGCTCCTATTAACTTGACTTCTGTCTTTCTGGGGAGCTGATTTCCTTTGGATGAGAATATATCCCAGCTTTACCTCTTGTTTCTTCTGCCGATAATTAGAATAATAATGCTTGTTATTTCTTTCTTGGAAAGTGGTATGCCATCTAGGCATATGTAAACCTAGAAGTTAGATTTCAGTAATTTACATATTTCACACAGAATACTTAGTAGCTGGTGATGAATTCCAAAAGTTACTGACCTGAGTGTGAAATGACCTGGTGTCCATGCTGTGTAGGCTGCTGTATCTTGTTAGTAGCCACAAGCATCAACATCAACACTTGTTGTACAAGTACAAAACTGCTAAAAATCTCCTCATTAAGGAAATATTCTTGGGGTGGAAGGGTGAACAAGTGCAGAAGTGTGATTATAATTTAAAGATGTATTTTACAGGAGGAGACTGGAAGTAAAAACACGTAAGGCGACGTGAGGCTGATTGGATTTCTATGTATCTCTCTAGCAGCACTACTAATCTTTGGTAGGGTATCTTTCTTCCGAGTAGATACTAGCGTCTTAAACTTCTACCTAAAATAGTATATGTAACTTGAGTTAAAACTGAAGGAGGGAGGAAAGGAAAGGAGAAAAGAAAGGGGAAGGAGAAAAGGAAGGGAAAGAGAAAGGGAAAGGGAACGGGAGGGACAAGATTTCATATTAATGGGATAGCACAGAAAATAGATTTCCCCTGAAATACACTGTCAGTCTGTACATGTAAGTGAAACAAAAAAATAGCAACCAAACCAAAGAAAAAAAAACCCAAACAGGCAGAGAGGAAAGGGACAAGTTTAATGATAGAAGAAAAATACAGATATTGACAGTGAAGAACAGATAGAAGGGAGATCTCCAAAGGATTAAAATATTGCTACTTTCTATTTCCAGATAAATGCGGTGTAATTCTTTCTTGAACTTTCCAAACTATTTTTTCTTCCAAAATTTCCCATCATTCTCCTGAATTTTAGGAGGGAGATGGATCACTTGGTCATTTTCTTCTGAATGCAGTCAGTATCCCAATCCAAAATTTAAAGGGGAGAGTAAGATTTTGGAGGTCTAAAATTCAAAGGAGTGATTTTTATTGGCTTGATTGAACTTTGATTCCGGTCTGCTTTCTGCATGTACAACCAAATGCATTCTTCTCAAGTTTGATTGCAGTTTGAGTTACCATCATGGGACCAAACTAAGGAGATGATGTTCATACTGGGGAATGTTTTCTTCATCAAGATAGATAGTTCTGGTGAAACCCCTATAATATAAAAGATCCATAATCCGGTCTGTAGCTAGCGGGATGGTAGTTTAAACAAATATATTAACAGATTCTACCACCTTTATTCACAGGGTGATGCTTTAATCTTTAGCTTCACATTTGGGATGGATTTTAATACCCTTAGTTGTGTGAAACACCTTGTTTCAGACCTAGCACCACTAATGTTAACAGGACCGCTTACTGAAAAACATGCTGAACTATTCAAATATAGCTCCTTGATTTCAGCAAGACTGTGTATTCACTGCAATATCGTACAGTAGGTTTCAAGACCACGGTCTCCTAAGAATTTTCTACAGTAGCAGTATTTCAATACTTAGGCCCCAATACGACAAGTAAAAGGTGAAAGTATAAGACCAGAGTAAAAAGATTTAAAGTGGGAAGAAGCACTGAAAAGCCCCAAGTGAAAATACTAAAATGTGTACAGAGACCAATAGGAAGACGTGGCCATATTTATGTTTTCCTGTTAGGTGCTAATTTCTGTGGCATATACTACTCTGGCTGCAAGAATCAGTACTCTTGAATATATGTATCCCTTCAGTTCTCAGTCACTGTGCTTTCACAAGAAACTATTGCATTACAATGCAGCTGCAAAACCCAGCTCACCTTTCTGACTGTTGAACAATTTTGAGTCACTGGCTTCTATCTTACTTGCTGGATTCAAAGCAAACTTTAGCTAAAAATAGGTCTGCACTTGGGATGTCAAATTTCCCCAAAATGGGAAATCTCCAACAATTTTTCCAGCTGTCTTGCCATCTCTTTTAGTCTTCAGAACACTCCAGCATCTCTTATAGGACATTCTCTGTGCAATCACAGAGGCAATTCATGATTTTGGATCACAGCTGATCCACATAGCTTACAAACTAAGCCCCTGGCTGATCAACCAGATTCCTGTGGAAGGACCTTTGAGCCAGGACAGATTCTGACTGAATTCAGTGGGGCTCTGTGCAGGCCAAAGGTCTATCCAGTTGTATTCTGCTAGTGATCAGTCAGAGTCTAATACTATATCTATTTTATGCTATGTTAGTAATACATATTACTATTCATATCATTTAATAAGGCACTTCTTTAAAAAGAAAAAAAAGTCATCACATCCCTAGGTCATTAGAATGAAGTTGGGGAGGGGAGCAGAAAGAAAGCTCTTCTCTATTAATTTGACATACCAGGAATATTGCTTACTGTTGTTTCTGTTGTAGTAGTCCTAAAGCAAAAACCTAGTGTCCTGCTTACATAATGCAATGGTATCTATTCATTCCAGGATGTTACGTGTATAAATCATCTGATAATATGCATAAATGTGCTAAAATTTGTATCTATTTTGATTCCTTAAAAAAGTTAAAATATTTTGGACCCAGATTTGAGGTGATACGTCTGACATTGTTAAGTAAGATAAGGAATACTGTTGGCACTGTTTCCATGCCAGGTTACCACTGCAAACAATTGGTTGCAAACAAAATGGACACTAAGTTTTGGCTATAAGGTTTACTCTTCAATAATTGATGGCTTCCACACCTGTGCAGTGACGCCAGCTTTCTTTGCTGAAAATTTTGGCCTTGGAGCAGTAAACCAAGAAGATGTGGTGGTTTCTGGCTTAGAAAATGCAGAGTAGCTTGTAGGTGAATGTGATTCATTTACTGGGATAGAGGCATTTGACTGGAACGAAGGTTGTGAACTGTAGGCTGGCACGGAGTACACTGAAGATGCCCGGGCATTAGTAGGAGAGCCAGCACTAGGCGGTCTGAAAGGTAGAGCTTGCTTTGAAGGAGACAGCTTCGATGTCTGCTTAATAGCAAGGCTTTCCTTATTACTAGGAGGTTGAAAAGTAAATAAAGATGCATCGAGCTGATAAGGTTGATGTTTCATAATATCCAAAGCATTGAGACCTTTCTTAGGTTTTCTTTTTGTATTTTTGGTAGCAGCAGTGGACTTAGAGGAAGGCTTGGTAGCAGCAGGAGGATAAGATGGGCAGTGGATGGGATTATAAGCAACAGGTGGAGGTGCTCGGACATTAGATGAGTATTTCCAAGAAGCTGGTAAAGATGGAGTTGGAGATGAGGCTCGTGCCATGTTTGCCTGCACAGTCTCTGAATCTACCACATACTTCTCCATTCGAGAGTGCCTTCTGGCAAATAACTGTGCTCCTTTTCCACTCATAGCCGGTGGCATCTCAAAGGGTGGCTTCGTTTCTCCAGCACTTGGTGTGACTGGTGTCTTGGGTGTGTGGTTTGGACTCGCCAGGGTTGCTTGGGGCCCTTTGAAAGGACCGGCTAGGTCGAGAGTACTTGGGGGATGGACGGGAGAATGAGGATACTGTGGAGATTTGAGTGGTGCAGGATACGCTGCCTGAGGTGAGGCTGGTGCTGGGAAAGAAGGAGCCTTGTTAGAAGGCACAGCTGCAGGTGACCAGGCTGGTGACACTGGAGTACCAGCAGTAGGAGAGACCTTGAGTGAAGGCTTTGGAGCAACAGGGGGAGGAGCCTTTTGCTTAGATGCTTGCGTCTGCATGAAATTGCAAGCTTCTGCTCCCAAACTGAGGTAGTCTTCTTCAGGTCCGGACTCAAAACCAGCTCCAGTGCCTTTTTTGCCCTCTGCATTGTGTACAAGGGACAACAGGGCAGGATTAGGACTTACTTTGGGTGCTTCCTTGAAAGTGAACATAGGTTTTGAAGTGCTTCTTCTCTTTGCCTCTTGCAGTATCCCAGTTCTCTTGGCTGGCACCGCAATCCTTTCATCTCTGGATGCTATGTGTTCTGTTGGCTCGGTGGGTGACCACACAGCTGGGGCAGCTCTGCTTGCTACAGGAGCTGAAACAGGTCTGTATAAAGCCTCAAGTGGTGGGCTAATAGAGCAGTAAGGAGGTGGTGCTGGTATATCTGAAAGAGGACTAGTGACATTTCTTATGGGTGAAAATGGTGCAGCTGCCCGGTTTTGAACACCAGAAGGGAAGGGTTTAGCTGTTTTATTCAAAGACGCTGCTTTCTGAGCTGCAGAGGACTGAAAAGAGAGGTTTGTGTCTGGTGCTAAGCCAAAGCCGTTTTGTTGTACCATTTTGCTATGATTCTGGCTCACGTCTGTGTAGCTTTTGCTCACACAGGTCTGCTGTCTCGACATTTCCTCCTCTTTTGTTTGATAGACTGAAGAGCTTACTTTCTGGAAGTTCTCTGACATGGTGGCTTCCCTTCGTTCCTCTGTATGCACTGTGCGTGCCTTCATCTCCTCTTGCTCAGCTGTAATCTGATCCA
Source organism: Dromas ardeola (assembly GCA_013398915.1). Classification (NCBI taxonomy): domain Eukaryota; kingdom Metazoa; phylum Chordata; class Aves; order Charadriiformes; family Dromadidae; genus Dromas; species Dromas ardeola. The sequence goes on from VYZM01014754.1 coordinate 558,317, forward strand.
TCCTCTGCCGCCTCTTGGCAAACATGAGCGCCCCTTTACCTGTGCTCTCTGGAAGCGTCTGCATCTCGTCTCCACTTTTTGTCTTCTTTTCGACCTCAAGTAAACCACTGTCCCAGTCAAATGTCACAATCTTACCGTCTTTGTCAATGTCAGAGAAGAAATCTTCATCTATTTCTGACTCGCTTGTTGCAAGCAAACTCACTTCAAAAGTGTTTTCTTTGTCTCCCTCTTCACCTTCACCTTCTTCACCCTCGTCTTCGTCACGTTCTAACTCCCCAGTACCGTAGCTAACTAAAGTATATTTCCTCGCCCTTTGACGACGCTTCTTGAACATCAACACCCCCTTGGAATTGGGATTGGGAGCTGCTGTCAGCAGCAATGCAATACTTTTACATTTAGATTTGGCTTCTTTGACCTGCTTCTCTGACAGACTCTCACTTCGCCGGAGCCCTGTGGAAAGCATTGAAGTGCACACTTAATTGCATGCAGCCCAGAAGAATACAAGGAAACTAATAACAAATAGTTCTGCATTTATCTATACTGAAATATACCCACTGTCCCCTTACCCCATATTAAAACATCTGTTTTCTTTTGCATGGAGAGGTCATCATAATTAAACTTTTCCCACAACATCAACCTTGTTGTAAATTCCATACCCAGCATTCCTTAGAGTCACACCCGTGCAAGTTCAAAGGCTACCTCACTTTCTTTAGGACTTTCTTGGTTCAACGGGAACATTACATGTGTCTTTATGTCTAGTGCTCTCGATTTTTATTCCCATAAGTAATCTCAGCAGTAACAGGCAGATGATATTTTCTCATTTATTCGGTTTCTATGGTCTGGTATTTACCAAGTGTTTGCCCACCGTTCCTAGGCTTACAGTAGGCATTCCCAGCCAGCCAGGCCCATGACTGCTTAACACCTGAGACCAAATGAAACTGAGTGTATTCTGTCTGATGGTGGCAGCAGCTCCTGACATTTATGTGTTTATTTTGCTCATATGCATTAGAAAATGCGTATAGTTGATAGAAGTCGGTTATTAGCTATTTAAAAGCAAAAAGCCATACACAGAAGCCATTAACGTTAACTTTCAGCCCCTTGGAAGACATGGGAGTTTGGCCAGGGTACTCAGTGAAACCATGTTTCAGTCTTTTAAGAAGCATTACTTGCCTGAAACATAGTCCAAAACTGTATAGGATCTAACAGCTCCAGAATATTTATTTTGAAAATGTGGCAAAAATGAATACACATTTAAGAACTGAATGGAGGGGGCTCAACTAACTTCTCAAGAGTATTCACCAGCATATATCAATAATACATGTTTCTTAAAGCATAAATTACTGGTTTTCATCATGTCATGTGGAACAGGAATAGATGCAGCTGTAAAGCGGATAGATGCACTGTACATCAGCATGACTGCTTCCTTGTTATGTGACATGGAGATGTGCCTCATGGGACAACACTAGGCAGGTGGTGTTCCTGTTTCTTTCCCTTCCTTGTATTGCACCACCGCACCTCATGAACGACAGCCTCAATAGCTTCTCCCTTTAAAAAAGCTAGAATTTAAAGCTGTTCCTGCCTAAATCAATGGTCCCCTTCCACTTAATTTCAAAAGCAAAAAGTGTGCCTCTGAGATACGAAAATAGAACAGTAAATTATTTAGTATGTTTTTCTAGTATAAGTAAAGCAAACTCATTAAAGAAGGCAATGTGACGTATTTTCTATTAGCGATCCTTTTAGCCATGTCAGTGGATGGAGTCTGATACTTCTGCTATTAAAGACAATTGGAATTTTGCCATTATGGCAGATGACAGCATGACTGGACCAATGGTTCTCACAAGAACCTATAAAAGAGAAAAGAGCATAGTATCTGAACCAGGAATTTGTAATATTTTATGTTGAGAGGGCCAAATCACAAAGTCCTTGGCTCAGTCCTTTGACAATCCAAATGCTTACAATAGTCACTGGAGACATTTTCCAAAAGAATGGGCTTGAGAGGTAGAGTGCCTCTGCAAACAGAAATGTTTTATGCTTTCAAATAAGCTACTTGCATCAGCAGTGAGGGTTTTTCTAGGAAAGGGGTTCAGCAGGTACCTATACAGTTCTGTGAAAAGAAAAAATTGAAACTTCATTTTGTTAGCTTATTTTTTCTTAATTCATCATTTTGTTAGCATATTTTTTCCTTAATGCATCTGAATAGTTACTTAATCGATAGTTTCAGAAGATGGCTGAAGTAACGTTACCTGCTCAGGTAAATATAATCTGATTACTATTTACAGAGAAAATTTCTGCTAAAGAGATCAAACACCTATAACCAATGGGCTTCTCTAGTTTAGGCTTAAATGCTGCATTCTAACTTCTAATTTTACAAAAAACATGCATAGTGTTTCCTGCACACAGATTATTGCTCTGTACTTGGCAATTTGTTTGTTCTAATGTGTAGATTGTATTTTACAAATAATAATAATAGCAAAAATTTTTATAGATTAAATCAGTGTTTTATAAGGATAATGATCTGCCACTATATTAGAAGAAATTGAGAATGTCATAGTTGAGATGGGAAAAGGACAGAATCTACATCCTACTTGAAAGCAGAGTTTATCACAGAATATGTAGTTCATTCTTTGTACTTTTGCCTTATTAGGGAGGCACTGCACGTAATTCTCTAAGAAACACAGGCACAGTCCCACAGTTGGTTCTAAATTCTCAGCCAAAATGTAAAGCATGTGCACTTTTCTTTTATGCTTCATTTAATATGCCAAAAATATGTGGATTGCATACAGACACTTAGGCATAAGTAACTGCTTAATCCACTTGCCAATAAGATACAAATGGTTATCATGCTAAAAATACGCTTACAGAGGAATTAGCAGTGGCTTAGCAGATGAATTCCAACACTGCATATGAAATAGCTTGTTGCTACAGTGTATCACTGGACACATTCAAGCACCTTTGACATACTGCTACTAAATCCCCAGACAGGATTCTTAACATTGTTGGGAAAGAGCAAGCAACCAATAGAAGGGTCCCAAATGAATAAAATAATAAATAAACTAACTAACAAATAAATAAATAATACATATCTACACTCAATTAATATTGGATCCAGTTGCAAGTTTACTTTCATGTAAACTTCTTGGGCACATTTTGAGGCCGACCTCTGGGTATGGGAGTCAGAAGAAATAGCATGTTCACTTTACAGTCTAGAGAAGACTGACAAAACTGAAAGGATCATGTAACAGTTATACACATGCTGGTGTCTGTCAAAATCTCTTCTGCAGGCAACATCAAGCTTTTCTACTAGGCTTTTTTATTAACTTTTAAGAGCAGTGGCATGGCTTTGATTTTAGACGATGCAAATGGCAATGCAAAATTTTTCCTATAAAAGGAGAAATCCACAGGATTCACTTAGATGTGCGCAAGCAACTTGCTTTTTTGGTTAATATTCTACAGATTGCCTCTAAATATACATTCAAAGACCAGTGGAATTCAGCCCTTTTTGGAGATGTGAGTATTTTTAGTTGGACAAAGTCATGAGTTAATTTCAAAGTGGAAGTCTACTAAGCAAAGTTATTCAGCACAGTTAAGGCATGGGTATATTCTTGGCTCATCACCAGGAGCATTGTATTACCCTGAAAAAATACATAAAGCAAGAACAGAAACATCATTTAAAAGAAAAAGACGGAGGGAAAGTTAGAAAATTGCGGAAAAAAAACTCTAAACATTTTTTTTCTAATGCAATCTAAATTCTGAAATTATGTTTAAAGTTACGAAAGATACCCTCAGGCAGTGCAAATGATTAGATGGGAGATACTTACTTGCGTGCCTCGCCCTGTGCTTGAGAGGTCTGTGATCCCTTTCAGAGTGCTGGTCGTCTTCTCCCTGCTCTGTGCCTTCTGATGAGATTGCAAAGGAGAGGAGGGAAGGAGGTGCTTCTGACTGCCCTCCTTCCACTTGAGAATCAACACACCCCCTTTCAGCTAGAGACCTGGGTGCTTCCTTCTCCCTGTCCGAACAGTCTAGGATCACCTCCACCCTGGGGAGAGATGAAGCTGCACCTTGGATCCTCTTGACCTCTTTGCCACTAGAAAACTGGACTACTTTGCTTGACCACTGGATGTTGCCCTCTTTCACACCCAGGGGAATTGCGATTACAGGGCTAGTCCCATCTTGTTGTACACTGGGTCCTCTTCCTGAAGGGGTGAATTCTTCTGCCCCTGAGAGAGTCACAGCAGGAGCATTGATGCCCTTGTGCACTTCATTTGAGAGGGATAACTGCAGCTCAACCATAGTACCTGGCCTTCTTTCTTCTCTCATCCCTCTGAAAGCTGCCTCATCTGTCACAAGCACTTTGGAGGTGCCTGTCACTTTAGGAGTAATTCTGTGGCTTTGTGTGGTCTCTTGTTTCATTTCAGAAAAGTGTATGTTGCTTTCTTCTGCTCCGTGGTGAGTCTCACTGTATATCTCTGTGATGCATAAATCTCCATGGGGTATCTCTTTCGCTGTGTTAATTTGCAATGTAGTACTCTCCCTGCAGCCCTCATTTTTTATGTTATCATGCTTTCCATTTTCTCTTTCAGCACTCGCGGTTTCATTTATTCCATTGGAGGATCTGCACATGCATAAACAAGTAATTCAAGAAATTAACCTGCTGTAAGCGCAGCAATTGTAAGTACAGTTACAAAAGCAATTCTGTATAGTATTTTTCCCCCTATATTAATTGTGGTACCTGCTAGCAGGTCCATTTAAGTAGAAGAATTTTCACAGAATGCAGAGGTCTTAAACTGAAGCATCTTTGTGTCTTTCAAAATTCTTCGACTTAACAGTTCAGTAAGAGGGAAATCACACTACTGCGGTAGAACTATGGTCCTACTACAGTCCTTCTGGAATGTTGAATTATATAATTCCTAACATCAGTATGCTTTCACAGGCACATTTCTGCTATAGTGTTTCCAGACAAATGCTGCTGAGACTTCTGGGACAATACTGCTTCATATTTCACATGTGCATGAGAAAATTAACTTTGCATGACACCAGAATAGTGGTTAATTTTTGACTCTGTGGCTACTACTGCAACTGTTTTAGGCAGCAGCCTCACATACAGTTCCTGTCCCAAATAGTTTACTCGCTAAGGAATAGATAAGTACTGGATGAGGATCAGAGGGAGGGGAATAAATACTTAAAACACACACCCAAAGAATTCCTGGGAGGATCACCATCCTTATGTATCATGGAATAATTAAAACATTCTGGGCCTATTCCAGTGATCCAGTGAAAATGGGTAGCAAACCCGTACAATATTTCCTAGTTATTCAAAAATATATATTTCTAGCTGGCAAATGTTACTTTGACTTCCTGAAGCCTTCTATATACCTCAGTGTAGCTCCCTTTTTTAAACTGTTCACTCGCCTGGCCCAGTTAGGCTGTTTTACTGATGTTAAGACTCCTAGTGTACCCTCTACCTTCTTCTTTCAGTGCTCTGGGCCATACTAAGTACTATTAATTTGAGAAGAAACCTTTTCTGTACAGCAGGACTGCAGCATGTTATTTAGGCTTTCTGTTGACTAGAAGGTAGCAAAGCACTTTTTCAAATGAGGGAAGTGGTAGGTACCCTCAATAAAGTATTAATATCAAGTATTGTGGAGATTTCTGAAATCAAAAGTGGGTCACAGGTATTCTGTAACTTTGGAACCCCCTACAAAGAAAGGCTGGAAGAGGCAACAGAAGACATAGGTCTGTCAGTGCACTGAAGAAACTTCAAGATCGCTTACTTTTCTAGCCATGCAGCATGCTATTTGTAGCAGTCTGGGTCTGTCTCAAATAGCACAAATGGTGTAACATCCATTAAACCGCATATGGAGCTACATAAAGGTCAGACAGATTTTAATTTAGGGAGCTCCTTGTGAGTGCTGCTGGATTCCATTGTATTATGCTATTTGGATGATCAATTGTACTGCTCTTAAGCACAGATAAATTACAGAAATCTGTAAACATTTCCTTGTAAGATATGAGACTAACAGGCTGGGACAGCTAAATGTTAGCCTTTATTGGTAGCTGAGTGATTGTGTGTATGTCTGAGAGAGAAAGATTTCCACCTTAAAAGGCCCTTGCTACTTATGGGTATACTTCTACTCTATATAGACAGAAATGCATATCCATGTGTCAAGAGGCAGAGTACTGGGTCTGAGCTCTTTTTTGTTATTTAAGATTCTGTTTTGTCAAATTATTATTTTTGTTTCAGGTCTTTCCAGCTCACCGCAGGAACAACACCCCTGGTGTAATTCCAGGAAGGAAGCAGAACTCATGGAGTCAGCACGGCAGGGTTTGTCTCAGAGTCATGTTTTACTCCCTACATGGTGCATTTCATTTTGGTATGCGCTGAACACACTCCCAACTCCCCCCCAGAAATTTTCTTTCTAGACTCAGCAGTAGCCCAAGAGTTGCTAACACTGATGTGAAAAGGGCAGGCTAGCGTTTCTGTTTCCGTCCCCACTCTCGATGTTTCCTGGATACATCTGTTCAGCATGTGGCGGGAAGGTCAGTAAGATGCTCCCCCACATGGCATCTGGAGAGTGCCTGCCCTGCAGGGTGTCTCTTTCCTCTGATCTTGTAAACCAAAGATTTTGTGGGTAGCGCTTTTCAGTAACTGACTGTGGTTTACAGGGGATTGGGAAAACTTTTTGTAGGCATCAAAGGCCAAGCAGCATTTTAAAAACTAATTTAAAAGCCTAATTTTCCTCCCAGTAAGCTTAGTAAGAGCAAAATTAGGCCAACAATGAATGTCTATGAAAACCTCATCATTGATGCAAGTACTTCAGGAACAGTCAGAAGCTTCCCAAGAAGAAATATTCTTCCCTGCCAGCTTGGATGTAAAGATCACCGTTGGAACACCACTTTAATTAGGCATTATTCTTTCCTCGTGATTTCCACTGCTAACAAGTGGCTACTCAGGAAAAGAAGGATTTGCTTCTCATTGTTCTTGGAGAATGATAAGGCACTTCCTGAAAAATCCTTGTGGTGATAGTGCTGAGAGGGCTGCTGCCCACAAAGGAGGAGGTGGCAGGGAAAGAGAAGCGTTTCAGTTAATTCCCCCATACCCTGGAGAATACCGACAGCAGGGGCTGGGAGTTGGGGAAGATGAGCTGATGAGAAGAAATTCAAAGATTCTCACGGTGAATTCCTTTAGAACATTTTAGTCACTTTCACTGTTGAGCAACTGCGATTTTCTTAAAGTTTCTAACAGACACAGTTTCTTGCCATGAAACGCTGAATTATGTGGTCTAAGCACTGCTTTGGTTCTGATTTTCAGGACATGTCTTGCTGTTCACCATATATTCAGGCAGGGGCAATGGAGTGAATGAAAGATGTGCTGTCACCTTCAGCTAGAGCGTACTGGGGCCTTCAGACCAACTGAAACATCAGTTATAGAGCAGCAACAGGTAGGAGTCAAAGCATAGGGAGCTATTTCTTTGGCTGCAAAGACGACAGCTGGTCAGCCACAAATATAATTTTTACAAGTTCCAGTAGTTTCAATTCATGTTATGAATTGAAAACATAAGAATGCAGATATCACATGAGGAGCATTCAAATGGTGCACTGCTGAACCAGAAACAAGAGCTATGCACTATGGAGAAGGTAAGCTGTAATCCTCAGCTATTACTCTTCCCCCGATCTCATCGCATTGATCCATTATTCACCCCAAGACAACAAGCGCAGACAGGCCATGCAAAATGTTTGTTATAAATAAAATTAATACTCCTTGAGAGCATCCTGTTTTGAAGGCAGATTGTAACTTTGAACTACTAGACACTTTAGGAAAGTTCCTTTGCGCAGGTTACAGAAACCACAGAGGAATTTCACATGCTGTTTAGACATCCCCGTAACCAGAGACAAGTGCCTTTTTTGCACCAAAGTCCTTTCAGAGTGACAAAGCCTTTCAGAGCCTTTCCCGTGACATTGCTCTGTTAGCTGTTGTGATGAATCCTGACCTCTTCTGTCCTCCTGCTCCTGCCTGTGGGAGAACAGACACAGGGAACTGCAGTAGTTCAGGGGGGAGCAATAATTCCGTAGAAGGAGAGTGCTCAGGTCTTTTCTTCCTCGTCTTACCCGCACTGAAGGCAAATCAGAGTTCATCTTGTCTGAATTTACAAGGTCTGGGGAGAATGTGCTTACTGTAGGTGGTTTTGAACCCAAGATTGCATGCATTACACTGATGAGAACTACAGAACAGTTAGACTACAGGTCTATTAGAATAGACCAATGTGCAGTGAGCAGTAATACTGGCTTGCTTGCAAATTTACATGAAGGTTCTCTAAGAAGCTCGAAGTATTTTCAAAGAAAACTGAAATTCACTATCGCTATTTTATAAATGGAGAAGCTGAGACCCAGAGAGCTGTGACTTGCCCCACCTCATCTAGTGAAGTGTTAACAGATACAGAAATAGCATTCATGTTTTCCAGACCCTCTCCCCCTCCTGACTACTAACACATTTTACCACCCAAGACGACCGTTTGCCATGTCATCATCAAGGCATATCTGTGTAACACACTATCTCCATCTATACAGCCTTTGCTTTTTGTAAGCCTCACTTCCCTATCTGTGGGGAATAACAACACTTCACGACTTCAAAGGGGTGGAAAGAATAACTTAAGACTCTGCAGTATGCAGATATGGTAGTGGACACCTTGTAAGTATTAAGAATACTTAATGAGAAATAAAATCATTGCATTTGGAGACTGTACTCTTAATTCTGTGCCTGAACTCTTCTGTTTGAATTGTATACATTAATTCCTTCAGATCAAATACTCTGTCTTCCCTCCCTTTTCCATAAAGACAAGCAGAGTGAGTTACAGACATAAGGGGACTATCAGAAGCTCACAGTATATAGCTGCAAAATGAGCGCATTCAAAACCAGCATTTTCCACGTGGTTCACTGAACAGAATTGCGCCAAAGCATTCTGAGCATTCCTGTACCTCTTGATAAGCATCTGCAGGACGTCAGTCAGGCTTTCCATCAGAACGATAACTTCAGCATAGGTTAAGTCTCCACAAGGCTTGCCATTGATAGACACCACCTCATCTCCCTCGCACAGTCCAGCCTTAGCTGCTTTGCTCTTGCTGCGAACCTACAATGAGTCAAAGACAAATTCCAAATTGCACGATTAGTGTTCATTTGAAAACAGCACCAACCATGTCTTCAGCTTACTTTTGTCTGTACAAAAGAGAAAGGATCAGTATTGTTAATCATAAATCTCTAGTAACACAAAGTAATAACTTGTCCCAGTTGAGGTTAATACTGTTCTGGCCAGTACTAACAAATACAAAAACTTCTGCTTTACCGAGCTTGTGAGCTAGATGTCAAACAGGCTGGAATTTGTTTTTAAAAAAGGGAGACATGGAAGTTTGGGACAACAATCAACTGATCAGAGTTCAGTAGAAATGCAAAAAGTCTTATTAGTTTCTCCCCAAATGAAAGATTACTGGAGCTGAAATCTATGCCAAAATTTTAAAAGAAGAGTGTATGTAACTTCAGGTTCCTCTGGGCAGAATGTCAATACCTACATGCTGTTAGTGCTGTAGGTCTACAGACTCCTGGTATATTGGATGCTTTTCCTTTCATGCCAAGCTGTTGGTTTAGTTGCCAAACTATAAACATCTGAATCACTGGAGATCCTAAATCCATGTTTAGCATCTAAGTGCCGTGATTTATTAAAGTTAATACACGCCTGGAACAGTTTAACCTTCCCCGTTAAGTACTCATTCAAGAATCTTCTGCAGCTTGGTTTTTGGTGTTTCAGTTCTTTTCCCACTGGCAGCATGTTATAACTTATCATAGTCTTTGTATAACAAAACCTAGACAGCTTTAACGCCACTCAAGGTATGCCATACAGTGGACTGCTATTTTTAAAGTACATATTTGGCAAACAGTGTGTTATATTAACCAGGATGCTTGCAGGAATCTATTTTAGAATGACACATACTCATAAAAGGGCTGTTCTTGGTTTCTTTGCTCTCAATCTTCTACCTGTTGCTGTGAGTACTTTGGCCTTATACGATATTCAGTTGGTGGGTTGCTGTTATCCTTATTAGTTCTCATAGCATTTTCTTGAAAAATTTTAAAGAAGTAGTATAGTTCTACCACACTCTCAGCAGCAGAGTCAGTCCCCACTGACTCTAGGAAAGTTGCTTCTGATATACACCAGATTTGAGGGTGCAACTGTCCCACAGAGCCATGGAATCATCCCCAATATGCTATTAGGCCACTGGTCTGGTACTGAAGATGCATTTCTGGAGGCAATTTTGAAAAGTTTCAATGTATACATACCCATATGTCATATTATGGCTTTTAGAGCAGCGAAGAAACAGAAGCCTGGTGCATACAGAAGCCAGTTTCTACCTTGCAGAGTTAACATTTACAAATATGGAGCGGTATGCTGCTCTGTTTATCTCGCCTTAGGCAAGAGCATAAACATCCTTGTACTTTGGGAAGAAATGACAGTTTAAACAGTGTTTAGAATGTTTCACTTCATATATGCGCTAGGATTTGGGTTGGGGTTTTGTTATTGTATTTTTAAATAGGAGGGTATGCTATTAAAATTTTACAAGACATCTTAGGCCTGAATGTAAATATTTAATGTGGATGCTAGGAAAAAATCAGAGTGACTCTTTTTCCAAAAAAAAAAGATAAACAGCAATTATAGCAACATGTGAACTCTGAAATAGCATAATGTGATACCTAGATCGTGAGAAGAAAACTTGTTTCTCTTTCTTTATTAAGTGAGAATTTTGGGTCAGTTCTGTCATAGATTACCATTACAGCTGTCTCAGGAGAGAAGCTGTTACCCATTCCTTAAGTTCAGCAAAAACCAAAAGTACAGATGTACCGTGTCGATAGGTCTACATGAATTGCTAGACAGCTCAACCAGTTTCATAATTCTTTAAACAGACTCTTTGGTAGCATTCAAAGAAAATAGACAAGGATATTGAATTTCCTTTTAAAGTTCTTGAAAGAGCCTCTCAGTCCATTTTGCTGCCTTGTGAATTGTCGAAAGATCACAATTGTGAGGTATTTGGACCTTCATACAAAAACTCAGCCCCAGAAATTACTGTGAGTTGCTATAGCTCACTCTCTGGTAGAATTTCAGTTCATACAGCATATTAGAGCAAATTTCCTGTCAGTATTATATATCCAGGTTTATCCACATAAATCAAACCTTTAACATGATTTTGCTATTGCAGGACCACACTGCACATGCTGCACCTATTAATGGTTCTCCTGACTGTATGCCAGCCTTTTTCCCCGCCTCCCCCAGAGGCACCTGTGCCTCCTAAATTTGAACAATGTCTATACAAAACCACCTCAGTATTATCCTTTTTTTTTGTGCATCTTTCTGTTGGGAGAATAAAAGAGAGGAGAAAGCACGGACAAAAAATGAGCAAGGACAGGTTGTCGAGTAAATTATAGCAGGTCGCCGCTAGGGTAGAAATATACCATCATAGTTTGTGTTATTTTAGCCTCAGGGTATCACCAGGTCACTCAGCAATATGTAGACTGCCTTGTCAGGCAAGCTGTAAATGTTTCTGGTTTTATTTATTTGTCCTCACTGGAAACACAGAAAAATGAACAAATAATTCACTCATGTAGACCAAAACTTTTCAGATTTCTGGGAAAAAAACCAAGAAGATTTGTGGAAAGCAGGATCTTCCTCGTAAAATATGTGTTGAGTGGACAGTTTTCTCTCAAAGGAAGTTTTGGCTGAAAGCCTTTGACAAGCCCACTGGGAAACAAAAGCTGCCTTTGTTAGCAGAAATACAGTTTGGTCACACAAGGGACAGTAAGAAACCTTTATCCAGTTCTTGGGAACTTACAGGCAAGACATAATTTGGTTGTAAAGCGGAAGAGGTTCTTCAGAAACTAGCGATTGCTCTTGCCATATAGTGCAGCCCAGGCTTCCTCGGTGACTCGTTTCTGCTATCTGCTTTGGCCTGGAGCAGTCTTCAGAAAGGAGAAGTGTTTTTTCCCATAAAATTTGTGAATGGGATCTCACTACTAGAAAAACATGTTTGTAAAGATTTCCTTAGTTTTTCAATGCTTGCAATACCTGTATAACGCTGCGAAGCTGTGACTGTACTGTTCGCGCTGAACCTGTCAAGACACCAGCTGCTCCTGGGGCATATTGAAGCGTCTTAGCCCATTTTGCCCTCGTGCCGCCTGTATCGCTTTTATGCTCCCCCTCAGTCAGGACTCTTCTTTTTATTATCCAAGTTATATATCATGCACTCATTAGAATGCTTCAGTTTTCTTCCATCACAAAATTTCCAATGGAAATATTTACTCTGAATTCTAAAAATTTTAAGGAAATCATTGTATAAGGTGTCTTGGCATTGCAGCAGTACTGGCCTTAGTCAATGCTGTGCATGCTCTGCACATAAGGAGTTTTAGATTTCTGAGTTTTTAACAGTGTTGAAGTGTTGTATATAGATGGTTTTACATGAAGACTTTAGGTTATTCTGAGCCATTTGTTACAATATTCTCTAATTGCAATTGTTTAGATCGCTATTGCTGGAGGGTGTGAAGAACAGTGCTGGATCACTCGGACAATTTACCTGAAGTATGTAATTTCTTCTTGTTCCCAGATTACTCCTGTGCGCAGAATTTCCCACTATCAGGAGTGCCCCTTGCTGCTTAAAATGTCAAGTGATGAGCAATTCCTCATCTCCACAGAGATGTTAATCTTAGGGGAAACTTCCTTGGTGAAGAACTTAGCCTGGATGCTGTCTGTTACCTGAGCACCACGGAGAAGTCTGGACCCCTGTAAGCAGTGGAGCATGAGCCCGCACAAGCAGCAGCAGCAGCAGCGCTGCTCCCTGGGACAGAAGGCTACAGGGGCTGGCGAAGGGCTCCTCACCCCCTTACCTGGCACCTACTCACAAGCAGCTGCTGCAGCGAGGGGCTGGGGGCCATCCCGAGGCTCTCCAGGAGGGTACGTGAAGACTTGGGCTGGAAACTGTGAGTGAGTAAAGTGTGGGTTCTGTGATGCACAAGTTGCGAGATCACATCCCAAAGGCACGGGTACGTGGGGGGAAAAGCGTGGGATAGTAACTCACTGTGGGTTGGTAGTAGCTGTGGGATGCCGCTGGGGCTGGGGTAGTCATGGGTGCCTACAGCACATGGCAATTTCAGTAGCTTCTTAACCAGTGAAAGATGGAATAAATTGAGGGATACACAGTGGCTGTGCTCATACCTGTGTGGGGCAAAGGAGGGGTTTTGTAGAGAAAGCTAGTGCTGAGTGCCCAGACTTCGTGCTGTGTATGCTGTAGTCATCTGCGGACTCCTTGCCAAGTAGCAAGTATTAGATCTGCTTCTTGGATTTAATCTGAAAGCAGTTTAGTTTGTACAACTCAAAACTGTTCCGTGCTATGAAACAACATATGGTAAATCAGGATAATAGGGAAACTTGCTTCAAAAATGTAATCCCGATGAAGCTAAAAGCTGAAGTAGATGCACCTGTTACTTGTTGTGGCTGCAAGTGGATGCACAGACAGCAACTGGGGCTCAGCTTACCACCTCATGATCTTGGTTGTGTGTCTGAGCCCTATAATAAGCAGATCAGAGAGTTGAGGTATGTTGAACCTGATAACAAGGTCAATGAGTTGGAGTTTAAAGCGAGGCAAATGGACCTGAGGACACTCTGCAGTCCTGGTCCTCCAATTGTGCAATTAAGAAACTGTTAGGATGTTTCATAGTCTTGCTTTACCACTGACTTTTTGGAAGGATGATGTATATCTTACTCTGGTGTGCTGCTAGGAGTACATGCCTGTATCTGGGACGTGCGTCTCAGTGAAGTACTTCAGATGTAGCCTGGCTGAGCAACCAATCTGAGAAAATGAGAACCTGAGCATAAGCACAATCCATTTAGCCTAAACCTTTATCTATTAAACCAAGACTTTTGATGCTTTAAAATATACATGTATTTGCACAGCAATATTCTCAATCCAAAGCAAGCTTTCCAAACCATGGCGTATTCTCAGAACTACTTACTGATCCTTTTTCAGTTTGACAGCAGCTTTTAGGCAACAGAAGAGAAAATATTGCCACTGGATGTAGTGGAAATCCACTTCCCCGCTATTTAAGGTCCCTTGCTTATACAGAGAGGGTAGTTTCTTTCATTCAGGGGCCACCTCTGGAAGAGTCTATTGAGTTGAATATCCTACTTGATTCCTGAATCCTCTTCTGAACTGTTGTATGGCCCTCAAGGCCTGAAGCTGGTCTCAGTGAACCTTGTTTACACATGCAAGCCCTCAGTGTTAGTCTTGAGTCTTTGATGGCTGGCCTTGTGTTTTGTTGTGATGAAACATGTTGCCCAAAATAACACGGCTTACCAGGCAAACAGGACTTCAGCAGACCAGTTGTCTGTCTTCATTATTGTTTACTACTTTAGTTATGTCAGCTGCGAACTTTACCAGCAGTGACTTTGTGTTTTCATTTAGACTGGTGATTAAACATCAATAACAAAGGGTGAAGGGTGCTTGACAAGGATATGTCCTTTGACTACTGTTATGTCCCTGTAGAATAATGATTTCCAGTTTAAGGTTACTTTCTCAGACCCAACAACCAGCCAGCTGATATTTTTTACTGCAATAGCAAACTGTGCCCTTAGATATCTTGTGGTGACCTGTTTTCTCTTTAGATAAAAATAATAAGTCTAGGCCTTCCCACTATACAGAAGTTGTGTAATAAATTTTTATTCTAGAAGCAGTTTCTATTTACCTGCCACTTTACATGGCTTTCTGCATCTAACATTAAGATTTTAGTATCTCTCTTCATCTCTTCAGGGATTGTCTGGCAGGTAACTGAGTAACCATTAGTGGGTTTTAGTATGAGGAGGTTTCTAAAGGCTGGTTTTTTTTCTCTCCCAGGTTATAGCATGTGGTCCTTACACCAGTTTGAGGTGTGAATATGCAACTAGATGGTAAGCACAGTTAAAACCTCTCACTTGGTGTCAGTACACTGTTTCACACTTGTAAGCACAAGTATCAGTTTTGTCTATTTGTGTTGAGAACTGTTTCTGGGTACAGAGGTACCTTGTGAATGAAGTGAGTGTTATAAGAGGATTTTAGTCTTTCAGAAATAGTGATTCTTTTATTGTTGGAAAAAATACAGGTCTGAGCATAGAACAGGATGTCTGGTTTCTAAGAGACAACTATTCAATTGTATTGTCAGAGAGAAGAAAAGGGGAAAGAAGCAGAGACGAAAGGTAACAGTATGTGAGAAAGGGGGAGTGGGGCTAGGAGTGTGGTGACACTGCCTCTTCTTTCTTGTTTCATAATAGCATTAAAGCAACGAGTGTTTGATGTACTCTTTTCATAAGTAATATTTTCCCTAAAAGAAACAACTTACAATTCTAACATTTGACACCCTGAATACAGATCTGATGTTTCTGAATCTAAAACATTTTGGATACAGTCAAACATTTTCACTTTAACAGAAGGTAAAATTAAAGTTAAAAATCAAAGTTAAAAATCAAAGTTAAATGGATTATGTACCAGAAATGACAAGGAAGTCAACTGATTGAATATGACCTAGTCTTGGCTGTAAAAGAGGTGGTGATTCAAAGTGACTCAAAACACAGGGGCAGTGATGAAGTGATCCAAAATCTAAGCAATTAAGCAAAATTGTATTCCGCTTGCTGACAAAGTGGCAAATAGTACTACATGTGGAAGTACACAAGTGTATGTGGAACTCAGCTTTGCCACTAAGTACAACATAGTATTGCCACAATCAAAGGCCTGCCTTAGTTGCTGCACTAAATTTAGATAGCTAATATGTTTCTTTTAAATATGTTTAAGGCCAGTATAAATAAGCTAATGCAATCAATACTTAGTTTAATTATATCAGCCATTAGCTCATACTTTCCAGAAGTTACTTTTCTCATTAATTGATTAGCTAGGTGTTAGTCATAAAGTTCGGGATCGGGGGGTCAGTGTTTCCTGTAGGCAGCATTAAAAGAAAACCAAACAAAAAAAGAGACTTCATCTTTTCTATTATAAACCCTACAGCAAAGGCAGTGGCCAGTAAATGTATTTAAATATATTTAAAAGTTATCTGCCACTCTAATAAAATTAACAATGTACAATGCTTTATTATATAAGGGCAGGAAGCAGAAGCACTGAGTGCCACAATTGTTAAGTGTATTAGTGGTTTTAGTTGTATGAAATTAGGGAATTCAAAATTAAGTTACAAATGAACTGAATTCAGGCACAGTTTATAAATTGGGGCTCTAGGGCTTTTTTTACAATATTTATGCACACAGGAGTCCTTTAGACACCAAAGTAACCTTCAGTTAGTAAGCTTTTTGGTTTTGAGATATAAACGTCTGTACAGTAAGTTAAACCTACCTCATAATGCGTTTGGGTTTTTTAGGGATGTCTGTAGTTGCTTTAAGTAGCTCAGAGACTTCAGGCTGATAAGCACTGATATTGCTAAGTCAGAATCCTGGGTCTCAGCTCACAATTTAATGCAAACCAGCATTTGCCAGTGCTTCTCAGTCCAGAGCACCAGCCCTTCCACCAATGATGTTCTGAATCTTCCCAACCAGGTGGTGGGACATGTGTGGTAATCCATGGTCACATAATCAAGAGAGGTGACACAGTGACAATCTCACATGCCTTCGTTTTGGTTGTGTTTTTTTTAAACTCAGGTTTACAATGTTCTCATTGTTTACAAGGGTTAGGGTGCACAATAAGAACACCCAAATGTATTTCCATCTTAACGCTTTCTTCCCCATCCCCAGGCTTTGCCATCACAAGTTACAGTATGGACTGTATAAACACAAGTCTTAAGAAAAAAGTGCCCTGTTTCTTCTTTGCATAGACTTCATATAGATATTAATACCCATCCAAAAATTGAGATATGAATTCTCTCTTCTCTGACTATGTAGCCATCTGTTAAAAAATACAGTCAGTGACGCAAGCCTTTTTGTGACCTTTCCAGTCCATAAGAATCTAGTCTTTGCCTTCCATCTCTAAACCTGACACTCTTTAAAATTATACTTATGGTTTTAAATGTCTGTATTTTGTCAGCTCTATCTGAAAACAAACTGTCAGTTTCCAGCTTTAAATCAACACCTCTGGAAACAAAGATACGGCCTGTCAATGAGCCTGTAGATCATGTTTCGTACAAGGAATCAAGGCCATTGCTGGAATAACTCTATTTAAGATGCATTGACCTGCATCATGGTTTGGAAGCTAAGTCATGACTGCAACTTGTAGGCTGTATGCTTAAAATAGTGGGGGAATCTGAAGAAAAAAGGCAAAAAACCCCAAACTCCTAACCTACTAAAAGCATAATAAAGTTTGACCACTTGTTTTACTGGTTGATAAATCTAGGCTTGAAGTTCGCATGTTCTTGTATATTATTAATGTCTATATAAACGTGCCATTCAGGTCTTCAGCTCACTCTGGGGTTTCAAGCACATGGAATTAGCACCTATACAACAGTTTATCATCCATTGAATCTGTCTGTACAACAGATAGCTTTCTGTTACATGGTTAACATGGAGCTCGTATGCTAACTCCAGAATAACAATGCTGTCTTCAGCAAGAAAGCAAAAGTCTTCACAGCTATTACCTTGCCAGATCTTCCACATACTTTGAAAAATGTTTCCAACACTTCACCTAAATTTGTCTAAAATCCATCTCTTTAATACTGTGTTTGTGAAGGTCATTGGTGACAACACAGATATTGGAGATCATAACGTGCGTCAGACAAACAGCTGGGAAAAATCTAAGGTCAGAAAGTGTTTCATTTTCCTGGTCCGCATGGAAGGGTAACAAAACAGGGCAAGCTGCAGCTGGTTATCAGACCTGAGGAAAACTAAATGACCTTTGTGTTCTTAGTTTCCTCTTTGAATACGTATATAAAGAGAAAGTAGTTGTCAGTAGATAGAAAGGGAGAAACGAGCAGACAGGAGCCATCAGATCTTCAGAAAGGGAATTTGAGCCACTTGCAGATTTAACTGAGTAATGGTAGCATAGTTAGGAGTTCCATGAGATGTTTTCAAAACCATATAATTAGGAAATGTTCCTGCCTAAAACTCTAGTCTGGGCTTTGTGTCCACATAAATTCATTAGAAATACCAGGTTCTGGACTAAACTGAAGACCCGGCATTTTTGGCAGGCCAGAGCTCAGGCTTAGGGATTAAATTTTAAGCAAGCTGGAGGAATCCTTTTGAGAGAACGCAGTGTGATAGACTGGAGTTGGAGTGGTATGAGTTACCTGTGTAGGACTATTCTGTATACAGACTCAAACCCCATGATGGCTGTACACATTTTACTCTTATAAAGGGCCTCTTTAGAGCTGGTATACCAAATTCTAGTCTGTTTTCATTAGCCATGCCTAAATTTGAGTATGAATCTGCTTCATGATGTGGCTCAAGCTGTTTGCATCCGCACTGCCTGGAGGTGAGTTAGCATCAAGCTGATCCAAGTTCCCATCCTCTCGATACTGAATGTCTCACCAGACAAGCTAGTTTCCTTCAGACTCAGTCACAGTAAAAGCCACAATGTAAAACTTTCAGACAGGGCAAATTCATCAGGAGTGTGAGATCCAGCCCCTCCGTAGCTCCTCTGAATGCATGGGCATGGATGGAGTAAGGAGCTTTGCCCCTAAAGCGTGTTAGATGCTAAAGCTGGAGTGTTGTGACTTTAGCTAGTATAAATATAGGTAATACAATTAAAGTAAAATACAGTTTTCTGTATTTTACCTTTAAAGTCTTTATGTCCCATTCTTTGGGGAGTGTATGTCAAATTTGCACAGTAGGACTAGTGAGACCATGCAAATGACTGTTAATTAGTTGGGTTAAACAAATATGCTTCTAAGCTATCTCCTGAATGCTTTTCCTGAGAGGAAGCTTTGAATAATGAAGTATCTTTGGCGTGTAAAGTAAGCACAGAAATATTTCCTGTCACCAAATTCTTCCCAGTAGCAGGATAATGATATTGGGAATTTGGCAGTTCAGCACACTCTTTTCTGCTCCTGGTCTTCAGGGAGGGCTCCTAGACATATCCACTGTTGCAGAGGTGGCTTTCATGTCTGCCTGTAAAGCTGCTTATATTTCCAAATGGGTTGCGCTCTACATGTGAAATCACACTTCTTGAGCGCACTGGTTCAGTTTGGTAACTGTTGTCTCCTCCTTCCCGTAATGTTCTTTTCATAGTATATTCAACAAACGCAGTTTGGTACAACTTCTTATACATACTGTTGTGAGAGGGTTAAAGAACATGTTTGACCATTTATATATTGACGGAGCTCTTGTGCCATTTGGAACCAGAGAGCAGACTGATCTCAGTGAAAAGAAAAGCCTGCTCAAATTCCCAAAAGCTTTGCCTAATGTACTGGTGTATCATCTTGCTCGTGGTTGCCTTTCTCTGGCAGAAATCCAAAGCTAGCAGCTGAAGAAGGGATGAGATAATGACCTCTGAAATATTGATCTGGTATGCTGGCGACGCAGCAGATTTCCCAATAGCGAGCTTGGGTACAGCACTTAAAGTTTGTTATTCATTTTGCCCAACACATCTAGCACATAGCCTGGCTATGGGTTATTCTTTTTGGGGTGTACTACTGCACACTTGTAGTTGATGTGCCAAAACTAAAATGTTGTGCTGATTTTCTTTTTCACCAGTGCTGCTGGTGAATTGGTGAACATGTGACAAGGAGAGGAATGATGCCGTTGCCTCTCAATAGTGTGGCTGTGCATTGACAGCTCTATTTCCATTCCCCTTTTCTCCTTGCCCTGCTTGAATAGTGACTAGCTATGTGCTTCCTGGCTTATTTTTAAATCCAACTTTGATCTCTCCGTGAACATTGTAGCTACGTTTTTATTTCTTCTTTCCCACCACCCCCTGTGCAGAGAGGTAATTGAATTGTCGGTGCTTCTTTGGGATTGAGAAAATAATTCATCTTTACTGAGCACTTTAGTGTATGGATAGCGTCAAAAGTCTTTTAGCTACAGTATAGCTTATGGCCTGGAGAAAAGAATTTCCGTGATGATAAGGTTAAGGGAGAATAATACAGCCTAACACAGAGAAGAAATGAAATTGTCTATAGGATCTGCTACTGAACAGTTGGAGGCAACGTTGGAAGTACTACAGTAGACCGTCCTTGTGGTAAGCACATCCACTGCCTAATCTTGGGCTGAACTCTTGTCACTGATACAGCAGTGGAACTGCTATATGCTTGCACAGGGTCTTCCCAGGAGAAAAAGTGGCACATTTCTTATACCAAAATTGCAATCAAAGGACAGGTAAATGAAAGGTGAAAAGCAAAAACTGCCATCTGAAAGTACTTATGTTCTGATGGTGCTAAGATAATAATACGGTATGTGTGCTCTGTTAGAAAGAGAACAGCATTTCTAGCCTAGACTTGCAGCTGATGGTAGAAAGCAGCAAAGGTATGTGAGAAGTAACTAAAAATTTAAGCACTTTCAGACCTGCAATTCAATTTCTTGCAAAACAAAAACAAAAACCTGGATTCTTTCTCTCCCCATAAATGAGAAGGAAGGGGGGGGAAAGTGGCCATATGCTTCCTCTTTGTTTAACTGTGAGATACATGATATATGGTATATTTTAGTCCATTCTGTTGAGTTTTATCACATCATGCAGTGCTGTAAAGCAAAGAGGTATGTAAAGCTCTGCTTTACAGTGCTGTAAAGCAGAGCTATCTGCAGAACTAGAAAGTGGGATAACTGTGTGAGGAGGATACTGAACAGATATGCCTGAACCATGCCAGGAACTGCCATCCTCTAGGAAGAGGATCTGCAGGTCTTTGGAGGCAAATGGAGGCAAAAAGAGAGGAGGCAGAAACAGAGGGTGGGGTGCTGGAGTCAGGAGACTGTCTTCAGCTCTAAAATACATGCATACGGCTTTAACTGTAAACTAGAACAAACTGAATATGTACTGTTAAGTGGTTTAGGAGTGTGCTATTTTCAATTTCTCAGATAAAATCCGTGGTGCCATGGCAAGGCCTTTAGAAAAAGCATGTTACATCAACATGATTACAGGTTTTCCTGACAGAGTTAATCTTGTTGGGAGAGAACTGAAATGTGCAATCTTCCATAATCATTAATTGCATATTCCTGATTCTTTGAGTCACCATACTGACTCTTCCATTAATATAGTCAGAGCCGATATCAGAACATATAATTAGTTGTGTTTGTCCTTTTAAAACACTGACACGACACTTGATTTTTCTAGGCCTCTGACACAGAGCGCCATGTTCTGACCTAATTAAAATCAACATTAGCTATCCAGAGGCCTGCTGAGACTTCTTTCCAAACTTCCAGATGTAACTGGAGCAAAATCTCTTACGGCTTTTGCAGCATGGTCATGTGTGAAATGTGCTGATGTGGACACTGTTTTCAGTTACCGGTGACAGTGTGGAACTGAGGTTCTAGACTCAAACCAGGATTGGAGGAATGGCCCAAACTTGGGCATTTTTGTTGTGATGACTAAGGATATCAGGTGGCAAATACGAACCGTTCTTGGAGTGGGTTACGCTGGCAGAACACTGGGGCCTAATGAGGGGTTAGTAAGCATGCTTACTGTTTGCTGCGAGAGCAGTGTTCACACTGAGCAAGCTTGCATTCGGCCATCTTGAAATGGGTCCCAAACTTAATAGGTGGTTCCTTGCTTTGCCTGGACTGCCCTGGGCTTCTGTGAAGTTTGGAGTTGTCCTGAGGTTTGTCTCAGGAGAACTGAGGCGGGCTTATGAGTTTCAGCTGCAGCTAGTTTTCCCATACCTCAGATCTGTAAAATAAACTACGTAATCTGGGATTAACTACCTTCTGAGAAGTTGTTTATGAATGAGATTTGAGGCAGATTTGCAAGTCCCAGCTATGACTGATTACAGAGCATGCAGAGCCATTAGGCTGAGTCTGCTAATTCGCAGTTTTCTGCTAGGACAACTTTTGGCTGCCCTTTAGCACAGGCCTGAGCAATAGTAGAGGGTACATTGTCCCAGGAACACCATTGGGAGCTTCAGACCACTTTTGGCACCTTCCTTGCTGTGGGCCAAAGGTAGCAAGGAAGAAAAGAGAGTCTATTTGAATAAGAGAAAAGACTCTATTACCAGCTGCAAAGTTATCCAGCGCTGCAATAAGAGCAATGCTGAGATGTGAAAATCTTTCTGTTTTGGTGGGAGAATGGTGAGTTCAGAGGGAAAGAGTTTTCTGGAGACTTCTGTACTTCCCTCAGTTTAGTCCAAAGCATGTTAGTGGAGTTTGATGGTTTGTCCTGTTACCTGCCTTTCAGACTAAGCAATGTTTGCAGGGGGACACAAAGGGGGTGGGGGGGGTTTGGGGTGGTGGTGGGGATGACTGGCTTCTTAATTAGTGACATACAGGCCATAAATCCATCCTACTAGCAGGCAAATGAGCCACTCAGCTATTAGTGTGCACTTTGTCAAACCCACTCATTCCTAGCTTCATATCCTGTATCAATTACTCTGTCCTGTGTGGCTCCCCTGTCTCATTTTCACTCCATTGGTCATCTGCCCAAATTCTCTTGAAGTGGGGGGACAGGGAACAGGCAGGGAGGGACGGAGGGTTCTCGTTACAAATCTGGGTATGAGGTGACACATTTAATCCTTAAGCAAAACTACTCCAGTGACGGTTAAAATGAAATCGTTATTCAGTCTCCTCAGTCCGTTCCCTGAAATGGTATTGTTTATGACAATCCCTTAACGTTATGTCATGAGTTTGCAAATATACGAGCATGGCATATGATCATCCTCCCAAAAGGAATAGCAAAGGCAGCAAGAAGAAACAAATGCCGTCTTGCAGGTTTCTGTTTCAGTGAGGGCTGTAGCTATCACTGTCAATGATGTCAAGGTTATGCTGAAATGTGTGCCCAGTGATGTATTTCTTGCTACTTGCCTCACTGCCGAGGCAGCAGTTCAGTCAACACCAGAAGGATCATGAAGAGGTAGCTAGAAGCTTTGCCTCATTTTCAATGGAGAAAACAGTGTCACTGTGTTTGTTATGAGAGCTTTTGTGTGTACGATGCTCAGGACAATTGGGCCAGATCTCAAATTACAGGGTAGGGGGGCTTTTGGGACTGCATTAGCACAAATGAATAGGATTGTTCAAAGAAACCAAATAACGCAAGCATCTGGTAAATGCAGCACCTACATAATATACATTCAACAGTTACTGTAGTGTGAACAAATACAGTGGCCAATGCCTAATCTTCAAAGGCAAGCACAAAGCTCCAAGTCATTGGAGAAGCAGGAATCAAACAGCGGCCCAGACTCAGATGAGAGTTCAATACAGGGACTAAGTTCCAGCTCCCGTTACTCGCAGTCATCTTTAGCTGGACTGTTCATCTAAATAAAACTTACAGTTATGGTAATAGTCCTCTGTGACAGATGGATTTCACATTAAACTCCGCCATGTTGTTCTCTCTTGAACTATTTTTATTTCTTTCACTTCTCAAAATAATTCAGCTAGGCTGAAGCTTCTCTGCTTCCCTGGCAAGTTCTCTGCGGACCACATTTCAGAATTGCCTGTTTCACTGTTTCACCCAAATTTCACTATTCCCTGGCATTTCTCTACTTGCCCAATTCCTTGTATCTTAGACAGTTTATGGAAAAATTTATATTGGCTAATGGCTTTAGCCATGAGAGAGTTTCAGACAAATTTCCCAGGACTCACTGTTTAAACAAACAAACAAACAAAAAGTATGCAAACTCAGCATCCTTCACACTTAGCGTGTGATGTTTTGAAACAACTTTTTAAAACTGAGGTCAATGTCAGACCAGCCCATCTTGGTGCTTAGAAAGGAAAGCTCTGCCAAACTGGGTGAATGTTTTGTGAATGCCAGTACATTGGTTCATGTAGAGGCCTTCCAGTGTCACCTGGCTGCTGTCCTCGACGGCTCCTTTTGTGTGACTCATGAGGGAATTTGGCTGTTCAGAAGCCTCACCCCTCCCTGGTGGCTCAAAACGGGGGTGGCCAGGAAAGCATAAATAATGGCTGAGAGGGTGAATGCCCACCAAGGATATGCATGCCTACCAGGGGAGGTCAGTGCTCTACTTCTGGTTTGCTCTACCAACAGAGGAGACAAGGTTTCTCTGCTTGTGCTGGAGGCCCGAAAGAGAGGGAAAACGGTGTCTGGAGACTCTCAAGAGATGTTTCTGAAGCCTCCAGGGAACTAGGAGACAAAGATACTCCCTCTGTGGACTTTGCCACTCACCTGATAACAGCACTGAGCAACTTATTCAGACCAATTAAAGTCCATAATCTGCCATGAAGATTTCCCTATCTGGGTCTCAATTTTTTTAGGCTTAGAATATATTCAGAATTTACCTTAGTTTAATTTGGTCATAGTTGAATTGATGCAAACCATCACATAACATTCTCCCTTCTTTTCAGTGGTTTAGTTGGAAATGGCTTTAACTCAAAATAATTATAAAATAAATAGGAATAAGCGTGTCTATTGCAAAGACTTACTTTGTTGCCCCCTCAATCCTTTCTTGTGTAGGCAGTCTTTGAACCCATTTATCAATTTGTGCATGTTTCATAAAATTGACATGGGGATTAGTATTCAGGAGCTGCCTTTCAACTCTTAAATAAAATACCGGGTAAGGCTATATATCAGAATTCCAGTGTGGGGCCAACCAGAGTAAAAATGAAGTATCTTGGAAGCAGAGCATGAGACTTGCCCTGGAACTGAAGGCTGAAAAATCCTCTCTCAAGGTAGTCTAGAATCATATACCCATCTCCTCATTCAGATTTTAAGATCAGTACTCACGTGTATTTGTTAATTTGGAAATAACAGCGCTTTCAGTTTCATGTTAAATATGCTGCCAGGGAAATATTACAGTGATCAAATAACCTTTTTGGCATGGCAAATGGGTAGTTGTAGTCAGAACACTGAGGAAATACTGCTTTTCTCAGAGTGTTAACTGTGGAAGCTGAGACAGATTTCTGGCTCCCGCGTCACTAGTCCATCTGTGTCGGTTGCCCTTGCACAGTTGTGTCTGAGCAAGTCTGACACAGAGGTGCTGAGGTCAATTTAACACTCCTGGACTTAGTGCTCTGAAGAATTGGACCGCCTATTCTTACAGTCACCAACTGAGGCATGCTGGCAGAGTTGGCTTTTTCTGTCCCTGACTTTACTACGAGTAAGTTGCCAGCATCTTCAAAAGCCGGGCCAAGAGGATTTGTGTTCCCCCTGCCCTTTCCTTTCGGTGTATTCCCAAGAGGAGTGTCTGCCTGAGAACTGGAAAAACTGCCACGCTGATGTGCGAGATTTCTGTTTGCTTGTTTTCATCTGTCCTTCTGTCCTCAGTGCAAGTGTTGGGCTTAACTCAGGGTATCTTGCCCAGTCAGGCAGTCTGGGAGAGGCTGGCGGTTGTGTATGAGGGCAGGGGGGGAAAAGAAAGGGTGTTATTTTTGCAGAGCTGTAAATCCAGCACCTTTTGCCAGTGCTGCATTCTTTTTTTTATTGCTTGTTTCTAAGAAACTATTGCTGCAACAGCACTGGCTGCAAACAAAATCTCATTTACTCAAAGTTCATGACAGGACAGGTTGCGCATTTTGCACATTTGTGGGACACTTGTAAAGGAAATCCAGAGCACGCTTTCCAAAAGCTTCAGCTTGAAATGCAACAGTTTCCATGCTGCCTGGAGCTTCAATGTCAAAGAGATTTCTATTTTTAGAGAGAGATTCTACTCAAAGAGCTATATAAGGCTGTGCCGGGAGACCATTACTTTTTTATGAGAATACTCGTTAGTGTGAGAGAAAAATTCTGTATAAAACTGGAAAACACAAAGATACTCTGACTTGGATGTCTTTTAGGGGGTGAGGGAGCTGAGATGAGAACCGAAGACGCAGCATTTAGTTTTTAAGATTCTAATTTCTCACACGTTCTTGAAACAATTGCTTTAGCCATTAAAAACGTCAGAGAAGGCTCTTTATCACAAATGATGGTGCAAGAGGGAAGAGATAGTTCCAAGCACAGTTTGGTGCCAAAAGACAACTTAGTATGCTAACAGATGACAACACAACAGATGAAAACCCAACAAATTACTGTCGTGTCCTTCATGGGAAACTAGGTAAAACTTGGATGTTACAGATTCAGTCTTTCCAACCAGTGTTTTTGGTTATCCAGAGTAAAAAAGTGCACCTAAACTGATTGGGGGCTGCAGAAAAACAATCAGATAGAGTGGTCCGATGGCGTAAGAATGGCATTCACAGTTAATGGCAGAAGAATGGAGCAGTGTCTGAAACGCTGGCTTGCTAGGGAGCCTTCTTCTGGAGCCTATTTTTTCCTCACATGGAATCATCCAACAAACACATAACTCTGTTACCCTTGATGCCTATTTTTGTATTAATATATAGGAAAAAGGTCTGAACAGCATTGGCTAAGCCTGGATTCTCAATTGCCTTTCTCAGTGTCATTTCTGCTGCAGTTTTAAGAGGAACTGTTTGGCTTCCCGGGAATAATTTGTCTATGAAGCACAGGACACTTTCTGGTCTGGCCGAACTTTCAGAGGCAGCCCAGGTAACATTGGTTTTAGCAGCTGTTGCCGATGTTAGCACAGCAGTTGGGGCCAATGTGGTTTTGCCTGAGCAAGGACTAGATGAGGTAACGGAGCTAAATTAAGGACATTGGCTCCGTTTCTGCTGTAGTCTGACACAGCTCCTGCGATGAATTCTAAATTGGAGGCAGGACTGAACTGATGCTGGTCTTAATTTGCCTTGGGTTTCTACTTCTGTTCTTATATTGTCTAGCTCGCTGTGACATAGAGCCTGTTTGGCTTCAGGTGAATAAAATTACGAAGAGCTAGACTATCTGAATTAGGGTGAAAAAACACAGCAACTGGAAGTGATGTCTGCATTCCAGTAACATAAGGAAAGGCAGCAGTCTTGTGTCATGCAGAAAATGAGACAGGGCAGACTAGTCGGTGGCAAAGCAGAAGCATAGGCAGCAATTGCTGAATAGTTTGAGCTAGGGAAATTCCTTCATCCAGCCAATGCACTGAACCAGGAATAGCAGGAGAAATAACACTCTCTACTTTGACATTTGTTATTCAGAAGAAATATGGTTATTGACATTGAAATGTGCATTTGGAATGCTTTTGAATACAGTGACATACCAGTCCTGGCTTATTATTAAAAGTACGAGAAGCAGTTCAAGTATTTAGGGGAACTGCCGCTCTAGCCAAACTATTGTGCACACTGGTACCTTTGCAGATCTATTGGTGAAATCCGCTTTATATACTAACTATATGACTTTTAAATATGGGGCAGAAGCAGAACAGTTGTGGCATTGTGGCATTTTGTTATGTTGTAAGTACAGGGACTGCACCTAACGGGAATAAATTAGAAAGAGATCCGTTCGCTGAAGAGGGGGAGGTGAACTGTCCCAGTTCCCCGCGCCTTTAAACAAAGCAACAGTGCCCCGTAGCGGCAAATGGGCAAGAATTTGAAGGCTGGTTTTGGTGCAAACGTGCCAGCACTGCGTTCTGTTCCTTTGTCATTAGAACCTCTAGCAGCCGGATGCGAGCTATAAAAATTTGAAGATAATTGCAGGAATTGTAAGGGATTAATCATGATAAACTTAAGGAACTTGGTCATAACTCTGCAATATGGTTCTGCTAAAGGCCTTTTGCAATGTCATATTCATTCCTGGAGTAACGCCACAGAAGCCAGCTCCTCATCCTTCCCGGTCTGTGTTGAAGCACCTAACTCTGCTCTGAGTCGAAACTTTCTCCTCCCTCTCTCCTGTGAAGTGCCTCTATATACCTGCCCTTGCCTCACTGAGAAAGCACCCAAGAAATCTTCCCATGGCAGTCCCTCTTCCTTCCTAAATGTCATCAGTACTTCTGGCTTACTCTGCGGCAAAGATATGTTCCTAATTTGATCCGCTTTGCAGCTGTCTCAGACAGGAATCCCAGGCTGCCTCTCGCCAGTTCCTGAACAGTTTCCTTCTGGGATTAAACAAATCTCTGCACTGTTTCCCGACCACAAGTAACTGGTTGAGAGTTTAGAGGTTAATTCTGACTTTTGTTGGCTATGCATTCAGATGGTAGTGGACTTTATCCTTGTCATTTTTATTAATAAACCCAGCAATTCTATGATACTGAAAAGACAGTTGTTAAAATGTTGTACATCTGATCAGTCAGTTGTCTTAATGGATTCTCAATTAACTTTCTCAGTGTGATTTCCACTGGAAGTTTCATGCTCTACTTGTAAGATACTGTTCTGCACTTGCGTTTATTGTCATTTTGTTAGTTGTCATACAGAGGGAAGTTAGAACTGGTAATTGCTAAATAAATAAAAACCTCCGTTTGATCAACACTAACTTTTTAATAGTGACATAAATCTATTATATGCAGTATTTCCCTTTGTAAAATGTAAATACAAATGCATTAATATACAGATGCCTAGGCCAAAGCAATAATAAAGGACTATGAGCTCCAAGGTTAACTTTTGGACCGGAGAAAGGAAAATCTTAACTGAGGTAAGCTCTTTTTGTGTTTGTTTACAGCAAGGTATATAAACTTGAATCCCTTGAACTTCTTCCCCTCCATCGGCTGGGTATGTTGAAGAAAAGCGTCGAAAGAGCTGGAAACCAAGCAGACATGACTTCAGACCTGAAATTTTAGTCGTCATCGATTGATCATCTAAAATGGTGAGTGCAAGGATACGTATTTGATCATTCAAATTGGTTTATCTTTCCATTCTATTTACAGACTCTTATTTTATATTAACTTCAAAATTTGATTGAATACCATTAGAAACTGACTCTGCAATTTTTTCGTTAACTTTATTCTAATGTCTCTCTCTCACACACCTCTAGGTAAGCACGCTTCTGTTTTCAGTGCATAGTATTCTCCAGTCATGTCAAACAATAACATATTCTCCAAATTAAAAGGAAAAAAGTCTTTAAAGGGTATAGGGAGGGAGGTGGAAAGCCCAAGCTGTCCTTTAAGACTCTCTGAAAAAAGCAGCATCTTCTTACCGACATGCTGCTGTAGGAGATAAATAAGATTAAGCAACACCATTATGCTGTAAACAAACACCATCAGTTTGTAAGTC
The DNA here is from genome assembly GCA_013398915.1 of Dromas ardeola. Lineage (NCBI taxonomy): Eukaryota > Metazoa > Chordata > Aves > Charadriiformes > Dromadidae > Dromas > Dromas ardeola. The sequence continues at coordinate 587,419 of VYZM01014754.1, forward strand.
ATGACTGTACAATGATTTCATCAGGCCTCCTCTAAATAGCTGAAGGCTAACTCAGCAGTACAAAATGCAGAACGTTACAGAAAACAGCTGTATTGCTTGTGTGTGTTTGTGTAAGCCTGAATTTAGTTAAGGATAAAGATTTGTTTGAAAAGTCACTAACTTCCAAAATATTTATAAACATATTACTAATCCTGAAGTCCTTTTGTATAGCTGTTTTAGAAACATATTTGCCATAGTACTTGTTCTGAGAGTCCAAAACAAGAAGTAAAACAAACTGGGTGAAAGAAATGAGACTGAGGGAAAATGCTAAATAATTATTTTTCCATTAGAGTGCTTCTAAGTTTGGAAAAAGCAACTGTATAGGCAATGCTTGTAATTCTTTTATTATTTATTCAGTATTACGATATTTAAGATACTAGAATGGT
>VYZM01014754.1:587897-633653 GCA_013398915.1 Dromas ardeola
CCAACAAAAAAACCCCAAAACAACCCAACAAGGGTGGTGGTCCATATGCAGTCCCCAGTAGGAGTTGTGTATATCCTGTTGTCCAGAAAGGTGAAGCGCAAAACTTTCCACAGTCACTCTGAATTAACAGCTTCCTTTCATTTCTCAAGTATTCACCCTTTCAAAATTCTTGTCTCAGACTAAATAAAGATTTCTGTTAATTTCTTGAATAGTATGAAAATTTCTTTCAAGTTTAGCAGAAGAGTCTTTTGGGGTTTATATCCCGGATTTCTGCCCCCTGCCCCCCCCTTGTCCTCTCCAGTGTCAGACTTCAGTATTATCTTTAATGACTTCCTTTTGGCAATATGTGTTTGTATGTGATTGTCATTAAAAAAAACACATTGTATGTGTTTGTCATTAAAACTTTATATGTAAACGTCATATATCATGAACATCAGGTAAATGTGGGAATTTGTTGGCCATTCACCCCTCTATTCTTGCTTGTCACAGCTCACGCTATTAGAATTGTACTTTAACTAGTTTAACTTCTATCTCTAGCTTTATAAAGTTGGTGTGGATTTTTAAAGCGTGGTAACCGTTCTTTTCTTTTTAATATGGTGGTCATATGTCTTTAAAGAAAAACTATACATCAAAACTGTACACACACAGGATATATTGTTCTGAGACTTTACTGAAGAGTTCACTTTCGTGTTCAGCCATGCAAATACTAAATGTTTGGACAGGGCATCAAAATTTCCTTATATGGAGGAAGATTTTTTTTATTCTGAGAACTATGTTAGAAACCGTTCAGTAGTGTGTCAGCAGAAATAGCTGGCTACTGTCTGTGTGGCACAGTCCTCGGGGGGGGAGTTTCCTCTATATGTCTTTGAGAGCACCGAGATAATAATGGTACTAACGGTTGCGTGGAGGTGATCATGGCCGTGGTGCCTTTGGCTACAATAGGGTCACTGTGTATGATAATAATTTTATTTTTTTTTAAAGTGTCAGTGTATAGATTTCCATGTTAGAGGTCTGGATGCAAACCACATGTATGCTGTAACTGACAGAGGACAATAACTGATCTCGACTGGGTTCTTTAGGAGGTCTTGTGTCAAAATAAAAAGTAGTTGACGTAGCTCATAGTGATGATGAAAAGACCTGAAACTGGCATTCACCAGCCACATGTACAGCTAAGACATGGAGTAACGTCTAGGGAAGAGGCTGTGCATTTTACTAAAAAAGTAAAAATAGAATCAGGAGAGGGAGGAAAGACTGATAGCTACCTTGCAGGGAATGGGCAGCGTTCAATATGAGTGAGTAAAGAGGGTTTTCCAAACACAGTCTGAACGAGGCTGCTTAAGAAGCAGCATCAGTGAGGACTCTTATAGAATACAGTGTACGATAGTTGCTTAAAATGAAAACTATTTTTACAAAAAATGCACAAAGCCAACCCTCAGTGTAGAGTACTTCCTGAGGATTATTAATCAGCTGGTGTTAGCTGCCTCTCTTCCTTATCAGTTTCTCTTGGCAAGTTACTGTGATTCCCCAGAACATCTTAAGCTGCAGCGTGACACTACTTGTGTATTTCGAACAGAGTGAGAAGTGCTCAGCAAGCTGTTGAATTGGGATTTGCATATTTGCAATGTGAAATTACGCTGTTGGAATAGGCGTGATGATATTGTCACCAGCTGCTAACTTGGGATAAAAATATACTTGCCATTTTCACCTTGTTAGTGTTGTTATACTTCTCATGAGTTCAATGACCTAAGTACCATTACATTATGCCGTTACATCTTACGTACATCAAATATTTATATACAAGTCACAGGTTTCTTTGAGTAAAGTCTATGCTTTACTGAAAATCGCCCTGTATACTAAACACAGTTCAAAACCTGCTTGCACTTTTAAAATGTGGATCCGTATATCATGTTGATCACCACCAGAAGGCCCAAATACCTCTTTGAACAAGCTAGCTTAGGTATTGAAAGTAGGATGGTGGAATTCCATATTGCTATTCAACCTTAAGTTATATTACCTTATAGTAAGGTGAGATATTACACTATTTTAGGGGGTTTTGAAGAGCTTGTCCAGAGCTGGAAGATGTACTTTTCCTTGTATTATATGGACACACCCAAAGTCTTGGTTTCAGATGTCGATATCAGATGTCGGAGTACCCTTATAGTCAAAGGTGACTAAACCTCACTTTAAGTAAACACCCATGTTTCCTCAAATGAATGTACTGACTAGATCTTCATTTACTATTAGGTCTGGAGTCAGAGAGGGGTTTTAAACATGAAATGTTACTGAAGATCCAAGACTCTGCATGTCTCAATTTCTTGGTAATTACTGATTTTTTTTACTTCTTTTGCTTGGGTGCGCACCCATACTGTGCCCTTTGTACAAAGCAGTCCTAATGCAGTTCAGACATTTTGTTTTCATGAGATAATAACAAAGACCTTCAATCTACTTGCATGTTATTTTAATGGCAAGCTTTACTACTTGTACAAAGTTTAATTCTGCTTAAGAACCAGGTGAGACTACTATTTTCTTATTACAGGTTTTCCAAGTTGGGTTATGTTCCAGTTGCTTGTTGAGAGAAGTGAAGCAGTTCCCTAATGGCTTTGCTCTCATCTTAAGCAGTAGAGGGCAGTGAATCCACTACACAGAAAAATAAAAATGTCTCATTATAGGGAAATTATTATTCTCTTTCCTTACAATCACACTTCCTAGTCATTCCCTATCAGAAATAGCCAGTGCAGGGCACATGCAAAGTACATTACAAATCTGTGTAGGTATCATGATGATTTTTTTTTACTTAATAGACCCAATAAAGGCACAATTAGATAAACTGTGATTATTTTTTAAGTAACTTTACTTGCAGACCAGAGTACTGTTTGCTACCCTGCATATGTAGTTTAAAACTATCCTATGAATTTTTAGTTTGTGTCTTGATATGTTGCAAAAAGGAACAGAGAAACAAGGCAGAGGAAAAAAGAAAGGGAGATAAGGCCAAAATTAAAACTCAGGGAAAGCAGTACTGAGGGCACAAAAAAATAGATTATCTGCAGCTACAGTTCTGTGTGGCTTTTTTGTGATTTTCCGTATCTGATTGTTTTTTCACAGAAGTGAAATATGAACACTGAAAGGTGTTCAGTTAAGGTGAGGAGGGCTTAAAAAAACCCCAAAACCAAAACCAAATCAATCAAAAAGCCCAGAAAGCTTGGGACTTTACCACATGAAAACACAGACATTCTCCCCGAAACTACTGACTTTAAAACTCAGTTTTCCAAAGAGGAATATTTTGAAATATTCAAGCAGATATATTAAAAGCCATCCTAAAATAATTTCTGATGGAGATATAGCACATGCATATTGCATATTAAAAATATTGCTACTTATTCAGTCAGTACCATTTTCACATTTCTTAATATGATTTTTACAATCTCTTTAGACTAACAGTACGAATCAGAAGTTTGATCCAGCTGAGATAGGGACACTTTATCTTTTTTTTTTCTTTTTTTTTGTCATCACTAAGTCTATTCTGATACGGCATTTTTGGGGCTTCTCTTGTCTTCTCACATGTTATTTGATGTGGGGATATAAGGATTTTCACCAGATCTCTCTAGGCAGGAAAAAATCCCCATGGGTTTGAAAACTGGCTATTATCATTAATGACAGGTCTCCTGTGAGTTTCTGTATTTTCTTACACAAAGCACACCACACTTTATTGCAACAAGATTCCATCTTTGATTAGAAAACTATTAATGTTGTGCTCATAGACATCAGGGAAGGATTTTTCTTACAAGCCGTTCAAGGCATTTATCATTATTGTCTGGCTGCATTTTGCAAGGTTAGATCCTTTAGAAAACAGTATGTTTTTTTTTAAAAAGTAACATTCTACATTCAAACAGTGTTACAGGCTTATGACATGAATCTTCTTCTGTGAGTTTTTTCATTAATTGTTAAGTGAAGCAAGATTATACACATAAAATTGGCTAATGACAGCCCATGGGGTGCTGGCATTATAAAAGAGCCACATTCAAAATGATCTGGAAAACGGAAGACAAAAAGTAAAATGATACAAATCATTAGAGTAATGCAGACTGCTCCACTTGGGAAAGAAAAATGGAATTTTTAAAAACAAGAAGTGTCTTGCTGACACCAGTTAAGCTGCAAAGGTTCTGGAGGACGTTTACTGTGTTTCTAAGCTAAATAAGGGAAGACTGGGGCAGGAGGTAGGTCAAAGGGGGTTTTGTCGTGTGTTGGGTTTTTTTCCTTAAATAAAGAGGGAAATATGATCCTGGGCCATGTTAATAGGATAACTCAATCTGTAGAACATGGGAGGTAATTATTCATCTTTATTTGGCACTGTGAGTACTCTGTCAAGTTCAGAAAGTTGTGGGCAAACTGGAAAGGGTCCAAAGTAGACCAGCAAGCATGCTAAAAGAGTTAGAAAGCATGACCTATGAGGAAGCTGTGGAGGAATTTAGTGTATTCAGTCTTTCTCTTTTGGTAAAAAAAAATCAACAAAACCAACTGTAGAGATGGGAGGGAGGACTTAACTTTTTCACAGCAGGAAACTATTATAAAGAAGGCGATACAATTGTTCATTCTTGTTTGTAGGCTGAAAACAGCAAGAAATCAACTTTACGGCAAAGAAAATTTAAGCTTATGTGTTCAGTATTTCTGAGGACAATGAAAGACTTCCTAAATTAGGGGCCCTGGAAATTCCTTCACTGGAGGATTTTAGAGGAGTTTAAGCAAATTTCTGTCACGAATTGCCTAGGCTTCTTTAATCCTCAGGGCTAGAAGCTGGTTTTCAGCGGTTCTCGAGTGAATTTTTACTCTGGCTACAAGTGCTAATTCATGATGACTGAGGTTTTGAGAAAGTCCATTTGCAAGAGATCATAAGCGTAGTTGGTAGGTATGGGGTGCCGTCGGCTCAAATCAGTGGAGTATGTAATCTCGGAAGGTGCACGCAGCCCCACACATCTATCATCAATGCTAGCAACCAGATAAATAACCTTACGGGAAAGGGGAAAATACAGCCAGGAAGCCAGTCTACAGGACCTTAACGGATCTGTACTTGCCACAGTAAGTGAAAGGGCCTATACAAATACGTCTTGAATTGTACTCTAAACACAGCCTTGTTTCATCTTAGACATATTTTTGAGAGAAAGCGTGCCTATAACATGAATCCCTGAAAATGAGAGCCAAAGCAGGACCACTTTACTTCTATGTCTGAGAAAACAGCATAATAGAAGATAAATGCGTGCCTTTCTAGAATCATTTAGCACAGAGCTCCTTAGACTCCATAAGGTCCCAACTGATTTTACAGAAGAGGGCAGCAACCACACAAGAGAGTGCATGATACGATCTCTCCCATTCTTTTGGGGTCAATGCAGGAAGCTATATTCTGTGCTAGAGAGGATTCTGCAATCATCTTGAAAAGATTACTCCACTTGCATTAGCAAGCCTGTTGGTGACTATTACAAGGTCTGGTTATGAAAAATAATACTCATACAGCTCCCAGTGCCTTTATCAGTACCTTTCATCTAGAGTCATCTGGCAAAATTGATTTCAGATCACTTTTTCTATTGGGAATGTAATTACCTTCTAAAGTGTGGCTAAGATGAGTTAAGTGGCAGAATGATTCAATGAACAAGTGCTTCATTGCTTTCCTGACCCAAGTTCATATCTAATATAGAGAATCTGGAGTGATTTTGACGTCAGCCTAATCCTCTGCAGATGGTTGTTCACCTTGCATTTGGAGAACACTTCAGCGTTATGAGTCATCTCTATTGAAGAGGCCCTACACACTAAAAGCGCAGATCAAGACTGAAATATTGAGGTGAAAACAGGCACACACAAAAAAACTTTTGGGAACTCTCTTCTTTTTACTGTATTTATGCAGCGAGATGTAAGAAGAAACCAAAACGCTTCCTGGCATGGGTAACGCAAGGTCATTAACTGTTTCATTTAGCACTGCTGTCTATTCGCGTGATCAATTACTGCATCCGGACTTGCTCTGAGATGCATTGTGTCACAACAGCAGCACTGGCTTCATATTTAGATTGTACCAAAATGGCACGAGATTTTCTAAAACACTAATGGTACTTGTAGGTCGTCATTGCATATGTATAAACTATGGCTTCAGCTCTGAGGGGTAAGTTTGGGAATGTTATGTACTGCCCCCACAAGTATATACACATACATGTGGACCACAAAATGCTAAATTCTTTCCCTGCAATTAATTATGACTAATGTAGAGATTTATGCTTCATCCAGCTTTGTTCTCCAGGTTTTCCTTGAACTCCTGTTAGGGAAAGGTAACAGAATCTGTGTATTTAGAAGCAGCACAGCATGTAACAACAAGGGAGGGGGAGAATCTGCTACATACGAGATGCATTCTTACAAGGCACCACACTGTCTTTTAACATTTGCTTGTAGTCCAGCTGGATATTTATTATTAAAATGTCTTCTCAAAATCTCTTGTAATAAACCAAGTAGAAATAAATCTTACTTAGATGGCTAACTTACTTAGATGAAGTTGGCTTAATTGTGTCAGTTGTCATTACAAAGACTGGAGCAGTTTCAAACATGATGCATAAAACCTGAAACTGCTAACACTTGAAGATACACCAAAAAAAAGCAGTGGAATGGAAACTCAGTTTCCTGGCGAATTCTGACAGCATTTTTTTTTCTTTCTTTTTTTTCCCCTTTCTAGGCAATTTCGTTTGTCCCTCTAGGCATGATAGTAGCTTTGCATCCAGTGATATCACCAGAAGGTGATCCACCTTCTGAAGACCCTAATTATCTATTCTTATCAGAGAGTCCTCTTGCTCTGTGATTATTCTGAATTATTCCTTACCTTATGGTACATTACAAAAAGAGGAAATACCTGAAAGCATGCTATGTTCTGTGGATTACATAGCCTTAATAAGGTTCATCTGCTGAAATTCACAGTCTGAGGAAGCTGAGGAAATCATCAACCAAGTCGAATGCACACAAGGTACTGGAGCTCGTTATTTCTGACTGTTACTGTTAATGATCTCCATCAGGTTCAAGGCCCTTAGACTTCTTTCTTCTATACCCCTGCTTCTCCTTTTCCTGTAACTCAGAATTCCTGATGACCCATGCCAGCCACCTGACTTTCTGCAAATATCTTAGTTTCTTGCCAAGCCTCCCCTTATGTACAAAATGGCAATTACTCAGTCATTTTTCAGTACCTGTTTTTACTCAGCAATATGGGTAGAGGAGGGGGGGCTGCTTTTAACCCAAATTCTAGGCAGAATTATTTAGTTGAGATTTTTGAACAACTCCTCTCTTCCCACCCTGTTGGTCAACTTGAGCTCCGAAAATTATTCCAGTCTCAAATGCTGTGTATCACCAGAAACAAATAGCATCTGAAGAGGTTGCCCCTACATCTGTAATTCTGCACGTCCTAGTATAGCTGTTGCTGGAGTTCCTTCTAGAGATGATTTTCCACCACGGAAAAAAATTGTCAAGGTATAGGAAAGAGTTCTAGCTTTGTTCTTTATTTCTGTGGGAGATAGGGAAGGGCATGAGGATAATGGCATCTCATTTTTTTATATCCATCCCTACATGCAACACACACGTATCTTGGACTTGCAGAAGCAAACAAGTAAGTTATGAGAGCAATGCCGTGAACACAGTCACTCTATCATCAAATGTTGAATAAGTTAGTATGCAGAAACTTTTCCATTCAAAGAACTAAGAATTTTTAATTTTAAGTTATTTCAGTAATGTTCAAAGGAAATATGAGAAGTTCAAGCCAGTTTTGACTACTCTACAGTATTGTGCTTAGAAGAGCTGAGAGTGAGTTCTTCAGGTTGTGAACTGAAAAATTATTCCATTTTCTTCTGGAACAACATTTGCTCTCTGCACCTCATTCTTGTCTGTTTTCACACTCAAATGAGATGAAGTGAGAAACCTTAAACACAGATACTAAGAAGTTTTCTTACAATTAATCACTCCGAATAAGAAGCATCTGGTTCTGAATGAACTAAATTTATGGGAGAAATCAGAAATGAGATGACATCTTAGAGCAGGGCTATATCTTAACATAAACAAATAACTCTCGTATTTCTTTTGGAACTCTGCTGTCCCAAGCCAGATATGAGAACAAACAAGGCATTAGTTATATTTCCCAGTCTGAAAGTCCCTTAAAGCAGTCTACTGGGAAAAGTGGGTCTGAAAACCACTGGCGTTGTCTCAGCCTAAGCAATTGGGGTTGTGATGAATTAAAAATGACAACATTCTAATTTTAGTAGATTTTTAAGTAGACTTGTGAGAACTCAAAAGAGGATTAAGCTTGCTTACTCATACAGAAATGACTATTAGTTGTGGGTTTTTTCCCCTTCGATTAGATGAATATTGATTAGGACATTGGCACACATCCCTCTGTCTCTTCTGCAGATGAGGAGATGATCAAAGAAGGGCAAAAAGCAGGTATTATCCCTTTCTGTCTCTCAGTACAGCCTGAGAGAGACGAGTTGCAAGTGCAGTTCTGGCAGGGAGCTTGGCAACCATCACGATGATCCTATGGACTGTTTCCTTGCATATTATGTGTTCCTCCACAGCAGATTGCAGCCAATAAGTAAATGAGACCTCCTGTCCCATTCCCTCATTAGGAATTTATGTCAGAGTGTTAGAATGGAAAGGATAATAATCTGGATTTGATGTGCAGCTGGAAAAGGCATTGGCTGTGGAAGCTATAAGCAATACAGAAACCCAAGAAAAGGCAGGGCAAAATATCTTTTCACTTACCATCTGTGTAGTGGCAACCATTGTCAACCATCTATAGAAAAATGTCCTTTACTTAGATTTTGCTCGCCAGATCAAACATTTCGCTTACTCTCCACTTACGGCATCTCTAGCTATATTTTGTTGAATCAGCAGTATTTGCTTTGTTTAAAAGAAATGAGTCTACTCCATAACAAAACATTCCTCACTGTTTTTCCTTCTTCTGTTTAGCTGAAGTGTGCAGGCTTCTTCTGCAAGCACAGACTTCAGCGTTTCCAAAGGCTAAAGGTCAGCCTGAAATCTCACAGCATACTTACTGTACAAAAGCCAAGCAAGGAAATGTTCAAAAAGTCTTTGGAGAGCATTATCCTAAAATATAAACTTAGAGTCACTTCAATCCCATGTGCCTCATGGCCTGTACTTTTTTGTTTTTACAAAGGATGTTATTAATATGAATTTCTTCATATCCTGGAATCTCAGAATAAAACAGATTTAAGAAATAATTTTTCCAATTCTTCCTTTTTCCACAAAGAATAGGAATACCGCTTTTTAGGTGAATATACACTGTCTGTTTTAAACAGGTTGGATTGTTGTTTTTATTTAATGAAGTTAGTTATTTTTTCCTTAGACTATATTTTGCCCTCGAATGCCTTCTTTTGTGATGTGTTAAGGTAAACAGACTAGGTATTGAATACATCCTTTAATATTCTATAATTACAGTGGATGGCCTTAGCAGCACTACCTGTCCTATGTAATTCTGTTATCAGGGAACACACTGGGATCTCCCTAGTCTCGAATAGGCGACTTACCCTGACGATAAAGAGATTTATCGACTTTTTTGCCTGCTTATCACTGCATAAAGCTATCAGGGAGAGTTCCTCTCCAAAGTAAGCATAGAAAAATATCAGTGCGTGGACACCCACGCATGTTTTCAGATGACTACAATTGTTGCTGAAAAGAAAATGCTTCCAACAAATCTGCTTATAATTGGACCTGAATCAGTGCTGATTCTTCCAAAGCTGGCTATGAAAATAGATACTAATTCCAATCCGAATTACTCATATTCTGCTGTGAGAGAGTGGGACTTACTCTTACTATCAGTAAGTGGGACTTACTGTTTACTATCTGTAATATTCTCCGCAAAAAGTTGAAAACAGTTGTGCAAACTGATAAAAGAAATATATTCCTTCAGTAGGAAAAGTGTACTGAATGCATCTCAGTAGTACTTGGACAGTGTTTGGTGAAATGGGAAATTGAACAAGAGAAAGATCCCCAGGAAACTGTTGTCTAAATATGTCGCAGACAATTGGGATTCGGTTTGTTTGGAAGCCTTGTTCCTAGTGCTGCACTAAAGCTAAACAGCAGGAGGCGAATCCGTAAATCATGTCAAGGAGTAAAGCGAGTTGGAAAACTTTAAAGTCATTGTGTACAAAAGTCCTCATTAGCTTACTAGCTAATAGGTTTTTTGTTGGTTTTTTTTTTTCTCTCCAGATAAATCAGATATAAACAGACATGCAATAGGGGCAAAAGCTTGCAATGGCTACAATGGGAACAGAATCTACCCCGTATACAGCAGTTTCACATTCCGTTTAGAGACTATAAACTCTTCTTCCCAAACTTTTGTATAAGTTTCCACTCTGATAATTTTCAATGCTAGAACAGTTGGAGTTAACATTGCTTCTTGCCTGCATTTTCATATGTTACTCTGCCCTTTTGGTACTCAGCATTAGAAACAGCAGCGCTGTAAGATCCCCTGAAAGGATTTATATCCTCAGCAACGCTCGACAGTTTGTGTGTGCAAGGGACTGCTGAGCTTCAGCTCAAGCTCCAGGCTTTGGAGTTTCCATCAGCACTACTGTAAAAGATAAACTTACGATTGGCAACCAGACCCTGCCGGCCCAGATCTGGGATGTAGCCCTCTTGTAAATCCACAAGGAACTAAGACTCAGCCAGACACCAGGCTGCCAGGCAGCAGGCCTGATTCTACTTCGCTTTGATGTAAAATCTCTAGCTGAACTCTGTAGAAAGTGATACGTGTGTAAGATTAAGGCAATAATTTTTAATGCTTTACATCTACATTACGCTTTTAAAGCTTAACAACGCTCAGGTTTTTTTCTCTCCTTTTCTTCTGTGATAGTGAGCTGTAGTTCCCTATGCAAGGCTAAGGTTATTAACTCTTACCGTTTAAACATCATTATATCATTTTTACCTAGAGTCTCCTGCTGCTAGAAAGTCCTTCACTCAGCTCTATTTTCCTCTTTTTCCATATTTATCTTTTATGTGGGTACATTAATTCCCAAGTTATCTTGTTACCTATTTGCATATTCAACAGGATATCTTTTTTTTATTATTTTAACCTATGTCTCCTAGAAACAAAAAAAGAAAACAATCATGTCTACGTGTGGTCTAGAAGACGGGAGAAAATGACTGCCAGGTCTCTGAGCACAGAGTCTTTAGGTAGCTGATTTATTCTAGCTTGGACTAAGTCTACACCAAAAAAAATGTTGCTGGCATAACTATTTTGGATAAGATTGTTGAAAAAAAGAGCATGTTTCCTCCATGAGCTAAGCACACTAGGAAACCCCAGTATAGATGTCACTATATGGTTCTAAAATTTCTTTCAGTAGCGTAGTTTGAGCACTTCACAGAAGGTGCCACTATGCTACGGAGAAACTTGGAGATACCCACTGGCACAGTTATGCTGAAATAGCTGTGGGGGCAGAGCTCTTCTGCTTTAGAGACCCTAAATTTAGTGGCTGTTTACTGTCTGCTAGTCCTGGTAAAAGCGTCTCCATTTCTGAATCCTATGAATGGAAACCCAAACTCACGGCAGTGGTAACAAAGCATCCGTACCTGACTTGCTCCAGATTTTAACTGCAGAAACCTGCCTTTTCTGTTGTTGTCAATGGGACTCAGCGTTTCCCCAATGGTCTCTATGAGGCTGCTGTGTACTTTGTATTCTGTCCTGTTCTTTCTCTAGTATATACAGAAGTTTAACACTTGAAATCACTTTAGCAGATTAAATTTAGCACTCAAATTATGATTTTCTTGCAAAAGGAAAAAAAAAAGGGCCTTGTGTTTTAGATGCTGAGAGGGTGTGCTCTTTGGACTGGTATAAGAAATGCCGCGAGTGTTAAGTTATATGGTCTCATGTGGTCGTATGAAATCATTCAGTTTTGTGGCAATAGAATCCATATAAAGAATTTTTGACTTCTGTGGGCTCTATTTTATGTTTCACTGTGTTCACAATTGCTGTTGTATAGCCTGTGCAAAGATGCTTGTTCTATAAACATAACTAATGCTAATGTTTAAGAAATCAAATATTATGATAATTTAATACTAGTAGCGTCACCTTTTACAGATGTTTAGAAGAGAAAGATAGATACAATACTTGCCCTTCATTTAGTTATGAACTCTTAAATATGTAGGTTTTACAGCTTCACATTTCACAAGCATGGCTGTGAAAACTTAAGTTGTGCCTTCTGTGTATGTGGCCATGTAAACAGCCTATATGCTTGGAAATTCACGTTGAATTTCAATGAACTAAAACAAATCTCCTTGCAAAACTCAAGTAAAATTGCTCTGTTTCACTTGGTTGCACGTGAAGACTGAAGAAACAACAAAGCAATTTCAGGCTCATTTGAAACTGAGCTAAGGTTCTCCTAGCTTGCCTATTTGTGAAAAGGTTGTGAAAAGCTTATTTGCGAAAAGGTATTACATGAAATGCAGTGCTAAAGTCTATTATGGATATCTGGCGTTCCTTCAGGTGATCCCCACAGGAACATTTGCTTCCTACAGAAAGTGAAACCACAATTTAAAAAACAGTATTAAATTACTTTTCTGTTTTTAAAGTGTTTTTTATATTTTTTTAATCTAGAATTTAGTGTTCAGGCAAGTTTACTTGTTCAGGCAAGTTACACTGAAGGAAAATTAGTAAGATTGAATTGCTTTCCAGGGCTCATAGTGGGTTCCTGTCTCATAATTCAATGAAAAGAAGTATTTTTTCAGCTAGAATTTGAACTATTAGAGGATCACCTGATTTTATGCATTGTATTGTAACTGCAGTGGCCGCATTATGCTTAGGATTTATTATATGAGGAATTTGCTTTTAGCCTTGGGGATAATTTGCACTTCACAACCTTGAGAAATCATCCACACACTTGTGGACGGAAGATAGATTAGAAAATCTCTGTTTTGGTTAGTGTTTTATCAGTTGAATCTTTCATCAGCATCCTCTTCTTCTTTAAAGAAAAGACCTCCATGTCTGACAACTCTTCTGGGGGGAGATTAAGATAATTTCTGTGGCCATGCTTAATATATTCAGAGCCTGAGATTTTACTCAGCGTGCTGTAACTAACATACACTGGCTTGTAAGTGGAATATTATTGCAAGTAATCACCATTAGATATCTACTATGAAAGTCAAAAAAGGACATAACAGTACGTGGTGCTCTCAAGTAAGAAAATAGCATTCAGCATTAGTTTGATAACTAGGAGCCTGAAACAATTATGATAAATTAGGTATTATCACACTGGAGGATCACTTGCACATTATTTCATATGTTTTATACTCACTCTGGATTCTTCTTGAAAGTACTGAACAGTGGTGATTCTATGATGGAGTTGGGGATCTACTGAGACTTTAAACTTTAGAAATGCTTGATTTCTCTATTTGTTAAAAAGTTAAGTGCTAGGTAGGGCTCTTTTTTTCCCCAGGATGAGGAAAGATGGATAAAAAGATGTTAATGTGGATATGGAAAGTAAAGGTAGCATTATTAATCGATTTCCATGAGTATCCCATTGGATTGAGTCACCTCCAGTGGGATTTCAAAAACTTGAATCAATACAAGGCCTGTATTTGATCAGAGCAGCTGCTTCAGAATGAAGGAAAAGGGGGTTGGGAATTAAAATGGGAATCACAAAGCTATGATCATTAAAGATCTTGCCAACTTTTAATAAACTGTATGCGAAAGCCTGAGAAAGCAAGGCAGGGACCAAACCAACAAGATTTCTTTTGACCTCTAAACAAAAAGAAAACAGCAGTACTGAAGGTAGAGATCGCCCACAGGGAAAGAGAATTCACAAAGGGTGGTCTTTTGTTTGGGTTTAGGTGCTCTGTATCACTATGGTAATATGGCTAGGGACATAGTTTGTCTTATGTTGAACAGCCCTGTGTCATATTTGTTGATCTTGTCTTAAAATGGGTACTAAATTCAGAGTAGTTCCTCATAGTTCCTTTTTAATGATTGTACAGTTACTAGTGGTGGCAGTTGTGTGTTGCCTTCATTTTTTTCTTTCTTTCTTTCTTTCTTTCTTTCTTTCTTTTTTTCTTTTTTTATGACTCCTCCAATTCCCCAAAGAGCTTTGTGGTTTTGCTCTTGCATTCTCTGTTCCTTTTTTTTCCCTCCTCTCCCTTCTAGCCAGCAACTTTTGGGAGGGACAGGAATAGCCACTGACTTGAAGTGCATGATTTCATCTCCTTATAACTGCAGGGAAGATAAAAGGAAGTTTACTTCTGAAGAAGAAGAGAGCAGGAGAATATATATATATGAAATATATATATACACACACATATGAATATATGAAATTTTCTTATATGAAAAGATGGTTTTGGTCTTGGATTTAAAAGGAAAATGACTGCTCCTCATTCAGGAGGAATGTTTGTGATTGTAATAATTGTCCTCCTTGACAGCACGTATTTTTGATGTTGTGGGATAGCACAGAGGAAGATGTCTGCTTTTACAGAAGCAACACTGAAAGGCTCCTTCTTGCCTAACTCACAAGTCAGTAGTCAGACAGTTCTTTACACAGGCTCCATGCTGTCTCCCCTGTATGATGGTCTTGTGTACGAAGTAAACCAAGAAAGAGCAAAGTGGACATTCTTTACTCCCGAGATACTGATTCTCACTCTATTTATAAATGCTAGGATTTTTCTGTTTCACTTAAAAAATATATAGATAGAATACATATACTATATAGATAGAACCAATGTCCCACAAAAGGGCTCTTTCTTAAAGGAATAAACGTGGCACTCCATACTTCAGTCTTGATTTTGTTCTTGATCTAACTGCTCGTGGACTTCACAATTCTGTACCTGGTTTGGGGCTTGAACTCTGACAGAGAGACAAAGTTTAAGAAAACGTGACCAACATAAAGATGAGTTAGTGTAGTCTTAGTAAAGGCTTTTTGTGTGTTTGAGGAAAGCAGGCAATATACTAGTGCAGGGTTACAAAGATGAACTTGTTTCACGTGGATTTAATCAAATCCGGGATGTCTGGAATTAAGGGTCATCACCCTGCGAGGCACCTTGAGAAGAACTGCTGTTTCAAATAAGGCCATTGCTGACATGAATGTGGACTGAAAGTTATGCTTTGCTGGAAACCAGGCATAACAACCAAACCAAACAAAGCCAGAAAGAAAACCCACATATCAACAGAATATCTCAATTTGTATTTTACAGTAATTTATAGTACATTAAAGAAGGAAGATGGTTTCATTGTCCAAGAAAACGAGAACTTTAACTTGTTCAAGAACATCTAATATATTATACAGTAATGATTCCCAACAGTTCTGCAGCCAAGCCATACTTGAAAAAATTGTCAGGATTTGTTCTCTATTATATCCACTTCACCCTGCTCCCAAAGTCGGCTGCAGCATCCTCCTTGCCTCTGCTGACTGCAGCAATAGCACTGAGCTTGGGCTAATAAATCTGCTTCCACCTGACTGAACGTGTCCCAGCGGCTCCGGTATCCCTCCGTTGTGCTCCCCAGTACTCCCAGTTCCAGGACTGTGATACAGGGGCACATGTACCAACCTTACACTGAGCCACGCGGCCTGACAGACTTCACACGGTGGGGCTCCACGGTGTGCCTGGCTTTGTAATATGCTAGACCCCCTGTGCAGAGCCACAGCTCGTCAGGCCCCACAAAATTCCTCTGCCAAGAGCTCGGTTTAGGTGGCTGATAGGCCATGGGTGCATTGCTCTCAATGTATTCTAATGGGGAGTAGATAAAGATTAATCAAAACTGAATCTTCAGTTGATAGTAAAAGAAGCATATATGAGTTAGGTATGCCAAGGGTCTGCAGGATTTGGGTCAGAAGTTAAAGCTACCGTTGTTTCTGTCAGTGATACTGGGTGATAGCAGTATTAATTTTTTGAAAAAAGAGATGAAGATAACATTAGAACCCCCAAATTCATGGTTTTGGTCTAGATTTTGCATTCAACTTCATCTTCTGAAATAAAAAACAGTTGGACATGTGCAGCTTAATACAGTGCAGTTTTACCAGGTCATGGGTAGTTGTTACCCACTTGTTGCCTGGATATCCTGAGTGCAATAAACAAACCATTCAAGGTAGGAATAGTTCTCTATGGTGGGAAGGGCTAAAATGTTGTTCTGGAAGACTTAAATAAGCAGATGAAAATAGGTTCTGACACATTATACTGGGCTGTTCTGGCACAAAACTAGCCTTGTTTTTTGGCCAAAAAGTATATCAAAACTGTGTTAGGATTGAAAAAATAAACTCATCCGTGGAAAAAAAAGCTCAAAGATAAGACTGCAATAACGTATGACAGCCCTTCCATATAATGCTTCCACCAAGCTCTGTGGTGTGCGGTTACTTGTGAAAGAGGATTGTTCTGCGAGGACAGGAGCAGTCTCCCTCACAGTGAGCACAGAGCCAACAGCACAGCTACCAGTAGGTCTTTGTAAAGAAATCTCTATATGCTTTACCCGCTACATCCTTGTGAGATTCAAATGCAAGTTTTACAGAGAACTGGAAGCCTGAAGTTTCCAGTAAACTCTCTTGACACGAAGGAAGATCAGAAAAAGGGAGGAGGGAAAGCAAATATCTAGATGTGGCCAAAAGATAGTAACACATTTAAGTTCATTTGAATCTGAATCTCTAATAACTTAAAACTGAACATTTAATTTTATGTTTATGTAATGAGTGACACAGAGAAAATAGAAGGAAAATGGCAAACATCTTCCCAGTCTTTCCACTTATTTACCATTGTAAGGGAGCTGTCATGCACAGTGTTGAGGAAGCTCCAGCCATATCTGGGTGTTTGCTCTTTGAATGACGCTGCCGTTGCTGGTGACAGGCAGCTTGTCCAAACTGCCTTCCCTTCAGTGTGCACCACGGATGCTCTGTGCATATGAAAGCCCGTGGCCTATGTCATGGGATAGCGTAGGCCTGACTTGTACTGTTGATACAAGCACATAAACCACTGCAGAGCACATCTGAGGTCTCTGGCTTTCCAAATTTAGCTGCACAGGAGGAACTGTAACTTTTTTTCCCCCAAAGCATTGAATACAATCCAGCCCTTCCAAACTGCATGCTTATAACGTTTATGTTGTATGAGAATTTGATACACTGTCTTGAAATTTATGTACATTACTATTTTGTGTAACAATGTAATAAATCAGTAATACTAGCAAATTCTGTCTGAAAGGTAGCTGCCAGCAGACTGCTTCCTTTAAGAGTCTAACAGACCCTTTACAATCCTCCTTATGGACAAGCAGTGAAGTAGCATCTGTGACTGCATTCTCATACTGCACTTGCAAGGAAGCTTATTGTCATTTTGGATCAGCCTGCAGTTACATATCGAATACAAAGCATTCTAGAGAAAAGAATTTCCTAAATAGGACAAGACGGTTACATCGGTTAATGCTGTAGAATTCAAAGTGCTGTGGATTGCCAGGATATGAGTATATTTTGGTTTTTACTTCTCCCTGCCAAGCCTAGTTAAATACTGAAGCATGCCGTAATTGGATATTGCTATTTGCAAACAGTTATAGGTGATTTTCACTGGGAATTGGCAACTTTACTTCTGTATTTCATATCAGCACTTTTGAAGATGTGTTTGGCTGATGGTTGTTTGAATGCATAATACATAAACTAATTCCGTCTATTTTTTCATGTGTATACTGTACTATTTTGTGACTTGAATGGTTCGGCAGTTTACGTGCTGGGCCATAAAAATGCTTACACGATTTTCTGATGCTGTTTTCATTTGAGGGTGGGTTGGTTTTTTTTGGTGTGAGGGGTAGAAGTGATATTAAGATTCTTTTAGAAAAGACTTGAGCTTATTAAAAAAAAAAAATCCAACAAACCAAATTGGGCATATCTTCAAAGCTATCTCAACTGTACAGATGTGTTCTTGTTACGCAGTCCAAATAGTTTTCTTAGACCCCCCACCCGCTGGCTGAAGTAAACTTGCTCAGCTGCATAAATGAAAAAGAATGTCATACTGAGTATGTTTGAAGGCTTGTGAACCAAGTTTAATCCACTGTCATTATCGTTTATATCTTCTTGTGGACACAGCATTTGTAGCAAAGCAGTTAATACATTTAAATTACTGTTCTTCCGTGTTTGATAATCCTCACATTCCCAGACAGAACTGTAGTCTTCATCGCGTAACGTGGCTTCCCAGTACCTTTACCCCGAACAGTTTCTTTCAAATATGCCTGCTCAATTCTTTTCCTTAAATCACCTGACAGATGAAGGAATGAGAAATGTCAGGAAAGATGTGAATGTGCCAGTAAAGTAAACAGAGGGGAAGCACAATAGAGCTGTTTCACATGGTAGAAATTGCCAAAAAGAGGACCACAGATATTTGATACATGTGGAAGGAAAGAGGAAAAGGACCAAAAAGACAAGGGGAGACCGGAAGAAAATAGGGGAACACCCAGTTTAGGAGGTAGCTGAGCCTAAGCAATGCAAGATGTTTGAACACAAATTTTTAGGCAGAGTATTTAGAAGTGGCTTATTCAAGGACAGAAGTCGTATGCTCATGTCTCTGTATGCAGAAGGAAATCGGAGCAGCACACTGCAGATGTTAGAGCCTGGGGAGGGGTGAGGGAAAGGTGAGAGATTAGATGAGGCTCTGACTGCAAAATGTATTCAGGACTGATCCACTTAGTATCTCAAATATGATGAAAGGAAGGTTTGCATATAAAGAGCAGTAGTTGGAAACTATTTCTGGTCATAAATATTTCCAGAAAAACCTGTACCTGACTCATAAGTTTATATCCTGGCCTGTAATGCTAAATGGGACTATTCCGTGTGGACTCTCAACTCATCCCGACCCCTCATCAGCACTTTCTATCTCCTGCAACAATCCTTGGAACCAGCTCTTCCACTGGAGCTCTTCAGCATAATTCCATTGACAATAATCAGTTCTATTGATGGCATTTATACAAAAGCTAAACATTTTTCTAAAAAGAGTGTGCTGGAACAGTCCTGGGCCCAAGCTGAGAATTTGGTCCTGGCATCCAAACCCCTCAAAATCTCTAAGTGCAAAATTTTACAGCCATCTCACCCATATTGCAGAAGTTTGAAATGAGTTGAGATAGGGAGCCTGAATATTATTTCTAACTTTTTGGTTTGGATTCCATCTTCAGCTCTTTGGAAGTACACAACTGGTCATACACTTTGATTAGTAGTACCTGTTGATCTAGGGTATCTGAAGGTACTAGTAGACTGTTGGGTTATTTCTACTGGATTAGAGTTATATCCTGGCCGATGGTTTGGTCAGGATATTTTAAAAATCTGGAGTCATTCTTCTAGAGCAACTACTGCCCTCTCCGCAGGTGTTCAGCAGGAGTCCTCAGCGGAAGAGGGAAGGAAAGGTTTGCTCACCATCCTGTTCTCTCATGCTGTTGTTTCTGTTTTGCTTTCATCCACAAACTTAAGGTGGCAGCTCCTTAGTCTCTGTAGGAAATTAGTGCCTTGCTGCATCACTGCCTGCTATGGATCCTGAAAAATTACCAGTGTCAGATGGGCCAGGGTGGGCCAACGCCACATGTTGCAGCCCTAAACATAATCGTGTCCTGAGCATGTCTGCAACTGTGCAATACAGGGGCTCTTTGTTAGAGAGCACTAATAACTCAATATACTGTAAAACAAATCTGTGAAGACTCCAGTTTCTATGGTCATATGCATTTCTGATTTAGGGAGCCTGTTTATTTTAATCGTTCGCTTAATTCTACTGATGCACTCTAATTGAATTCCACTGAATTATTTCCCTGCCTGCTGCCAGCCTTATCCCTCCCGCAGCTCCCTGGCAACAAGGTCCAGGATAGGCCTTTAAAAGAAGCACAGACGCTCTTTTACAGTCTTTTGCGGTATCACTCCCCTTGCTGTCAGGCAGAGCACTAGATAGACGAGGAGGAGTCTCCTGTCCCACCTGGCCTCCCATTTCCAGCAACAGAACCCCTTGTCGTCCCCTCCCTGCCAAATACTAACCTTGAAGGTCCCCACACTCAACAGCCCTGGGGAACAGTAGTAGCAGTAAAAGTTTCACCTATACTTTTATTTAAATGTGAGACCTACAAAATATATATTTTCAAAATCCATTAAAAATGTCCAAAATCTAAAATTCTGTTTGTCCATAGTCTACTGCAATAGTAAATTATGGCTGCAACTGTAGATCACTCCTCACCAAAGGTACCTCATAAAGCACCAGCAGCGCAGCATAGCCTGAGCTATACGGTGAAGCCTGAGCTGTCCTGTATAGCATAGACTCATCTGAAGTTATGCCAGATTCTTGGGTTTGCAAAAAAACTGAGTGCTTGTGATACATCCATGAAGCTTGTTCGGCCAGGACATTCTCAACTGGTCAAACATTAGCAAGGTGGAAGCGGGATGGAGAGGGCTTTGAAGCATCTCTTCTTTTAAAATTTAGCTTTGAAGACTACAGGATATTCTACTTCTATTCAGAAGAAGATTCAAATGCAGTTAGTCTCAGGACAATTTGAAATGTTCAGCATTTTCCTGTAAACTTCCTAGGAATGGGAATTCAGATGCATGGACAGTCTTGCCAAAATACTGTTCTGGTTTTGCTTTCCGAATGTGAAACTCCCACTGAAATCACTTGGTCGTTTTCTATTAACTTCAGCCTCAGTTGGAGCAATCTTAGGAGAAACACTCAGGGAAAAATTTCATAGTGCTACAAGCATGAGAACTTTAAAAAAAAAAAATAAATCCTAGCACTTTTGGAAACTTTAATTTATATAAATGGCCAATATTGAACACGTGGTTTCACATCAAAATGAAGCCACATGATAGTTTTATATTTAAGGGAACACAGAATATGCCTTGGCTACAAGTGATGAATGCAGCAAATTCCTTTACAATATATGTGCAATAAGGACAAAATACATAAAAATCTTTAAAAATATTAATACCTTTGTGTTGTGACTGACAAATTATTGTCTTTTTTTTAGAGTGGAAAAATTTTAAATTATTTATGCGTAGGAGTCTTAGGACTGCGCAGTAAGAAGCGTCTTGATCTGACTTACCCAATGAAGTTTTATTCCTTTAGGGTGGCCTATAACTTTAAGGCGAAATAATGTTTTTCAGTATACTGTGTTTCCCTCCAGATGGTTTCTACAAAATTTTGGCAGCCACATGCAACGATTAGCATGGTTGCCCTTCTAATCTCACACACTTTAAATAGACAAACCATATTCTTACAAAAACTATTACAGACTGTTCAGCAGATCTTTAACTATCAAACTGTGTTTGACTATCACAATAAATAGACTGTCCTGACCCTATTGCTTGGGGTTTAGATAAAAACATCTAAGCACTTAACTATTTAAAGAAAGGATTATATAGCAGACTCTTACAGTTCATGGTGCTGTGTACAAACTTCTCTTGCTAGAGTAGCGATATGTGAAGAGCTAGTGCTGAAGTTAAAAGAAAACTTGCATTTCTCCATGTCTCACATGGAACGCTTGCTAAAGAGTCAGCATCCCTCACCCAGCTATTGCATCTTGAAAATACATACACCAGCTAGCATGCACTTTTTTTATGCTTATTCCTGATTATTAACGACTACAAATCCCATTAAGGCTTAGCTTTCTGAGACATAACACCAGTGTCTCTCCCTTTTGTAAATGAAATAGTGAATACTTGTGCACAGAAAAGCAGAACTTTAAGTGGCATGTTGAGGACCTGATTTCATATATAAAACTGTAAAAACTAAGACAGGGCTTGTAATGAAAGGATAAAATGGTAACTTGAGTACTGCCTCTTACTGTCTGATCAGCCTCCTCTTTGAACAGCACAGTGAGCAAAAGCTAGAAGGTATGAGACTACCTTTTTCAGGTCCTTATGTTATGCCAAAAGTTTCAAATGCTGAATCATAAACAATAAGAGACATTTAAGAAGGAAAGGACCTTCTTCTGTCCTAACTTTACTATTGTATCCTTTAAGCCACTGGGGGGAAAGCAATGCAGGGAATAATACAATAATATTTACTTGTAACATTTGCAGTCCAGTGTCCACAGCATAGCTGCTTATGTAATTAGTGGTTTTTTATTTGAAATAATTTTATTATTGCAAACAGCTTGACTTACAGTGTCAGGGTTTTGAGGAATTTCCAAGTAGCTAAAGTACTTGCGGTGCAGTAGAAAAGCCATGTTATCTGTGCATAGCTAAATGAGTGAGGATTCCCAAGTTTATTGTGTGGTTTTAGCAGTGATTTGCACTGGTGGGTGCAGGAGCTCACTTCCAGGCCAGACCAGAATAAAGTCACTGTAAAGTTTGCCTGTGAAAGGTGATTTCTGTCTTATCTATAGAACTAAAACTAGGGGTAAATGTTTTATTCTTGCCTGACCTTTTCGCCCTTCCCTTTAAAACACTACAGTATTATGTTGATTTACAGCATTCTGAAAAATTTGGTATTTTTCTCTTTAAAACTATCCTTATCGTGCCCAAAACAGAAGATGATTTGGTCTGGTTTTATTAAAATCCTTTCTGAACTTTTTACACTGTAGCTATTCTTCTGCAATGAGTCATACAATAACCATTCCCAGTTTGTAGCCAGTTCTCCAAAGAAGCAGAAGAAAAAAGAAACAACTTCCTTTTAAGGGAATGAGACCTGTTTGTGATGATAACCCTCTTTCCATTTCTATTTGAAGACATTCTCCATAACCCAAGAATTGATAGTTATAAAAACACTACCTACTTTATTTGGATTACGAAAACATTCATAGCTATAGAACATTGTTTAATGTTAGCCTAAAGCATCTGTATATACACTCACACATAGGGGTACTGTTGAAATTACACATGCGACATGTCAAACAAGCAGCTAGTTTACCAGAAATCTGTAAGAAACAGCTTGGAAATTGTTTAATCTCATTTTACTGAATATTTTAAATAAATGAGTTTAAACAAAGAAGTATTTAATGTTTATGTGGAATGAAAACAGTTCAAGAGTATGTAATTGTATAAGTAAGTTAACACAGCAATTTCTATTAAAGTGCAGGATGAGTCCCCAAACTCATCGTACTGCTTGAATGCAAGAGTATCCACGTGTTCTTAGACAGGGACACCTCCCACCAGACCAGGCTGCTCAAAGCCCCGTCCAGCCTGGCCTTGAACACCTCCAGGGATGGGGCAGCCACAGCAACCTGGGCCAGTGTCTCACCACCCTCACAGTAAGGAATTTCTTCCTTATGTCCAACCTAAATCTCCCCTCTTCCAGTTTAAAACGGTTACCCCTCTTCCTATCGCTCCACTACCTGATCACAAGTCCCTCTCCAGCTTTCCTGTAGCCCCTTTAGGTACTGGAAGGCTGCTATAAGCTCTCCTCGGAGCCTTCTCTTCTCCAGGCTGAATAACCCCAACTCTCTCAGCCTGTCCTCACAGGGGGGCTCCAGCACTCCGAGCACCTTTGTGCCCCTCCTCTGGACCCTCTCCAACGGGTCCGTTTCCTTCCTGCACTGGGGACTCCAGAGCTGGACACAGAATGAAGATACTCATTTTAAATGTGTAAAATTGGTGTTACTGCATACAAACTAAAATATTTCACTGGATGTGTTACTTAGATGGGAAATAAGAATAGAGTTATAAACTAGCTAAGGGTTGAAAGGGAAAAAATCATGATATTAAATTCAGACACAAAAGCAGAGATGAATTGTTTCATCCATTTAGTTCTGAACCCCTGACAGTATAGTTTATTAGAGAGGTGGAGACAACAGAATTCTTTGTAGCACGGATTTATATTACCAGAGGAGCTACAGCAGACTACTTCTGTGTTGTTAAACTAAATTAATCAAAACCAGCAGGGGAGCGTCCTTGAATTACAATGGTTGCATTATTCAGAAACTGTAAAGATTGAATTTTCAAGGAAATCCAAATGGCATGTAGCTTGGGAAAGAGCCAGTTGTTTTTTAATGCTGCCATTTTTAACAATTCTTAATATAAGAAACTGGAGTATTGTTTTATGCAGATCTTTGGCAGACATTTTCTATGATTTTATTTAATTATATTCCTCTGAAGTATTATTATTACGTATTAACCCAAGCATAATATGGTATCTCTCATCCCAGACAGATTCTGAAGTACTTTAATGACCTTTGGCCAAAATCTGTGCCAGCTTTAAGACATGTTGGCTAAGTCAAGGACGCAGTTATATACACAGAAGGCTGCAGCCCACACATTCGTGAAATTCAACAATCCTTTGTTATTTTTATAATGGAAGAGCACACGTAGAAAGCTTTGTGTTTTTTAGAGACATCATAGTTCCTATGCATTATAATTTAACTAAACTTCCTTGTCAATGTTAAAGCCAAGTAGTGGGGACAAAACCTAGGACAAAATCCTACTTGCTTAATTAGTTTAAATTAAGCCCCAGGTTTTGGTGCTATTGAACAGTCATATTTTCAAAACATAAAGATCTGAAAGCTGCAGTAAGAGTATGATAGTTCTGAAGAATACTGTGTTACCCCAAATTGCAGTCATATTCTCCCGTGTAACCTTTTTTTATTCCCCCTGAGCTTTGCTGAAAATGCACTACAGTTGGAGCATGGCTTCATCAGCTTCTGGAGAGTTATGCCACAGAGGTATGACATTGTCTCTTCTTCCAAAACTATAAATAATAGCAATAAGGATTAAGAAAGATAACTGCAAAATGCTATGGGACTAAAATAAAAAAGATGTTCAAATGTTACTCAGGTGTTAGAATAATAGTAAGTTTTAAAGAATTTCCTAAAGATAACAACAAAAGAAACAAGCAGATGCAAATGAACAGGATAATCTTGGCTGTATCAAACATCTGGAAAATATAAGCTCACATAAAAGAGCTACTCATTTTAAGGATTTAATTTAATAACTCATCCTGTTCAAGAAGATTAACATGTGGCTATGAAGTACCTACTTGCCATCAAAATATTTCACCCCAACATGGTCATAGAAAGTTTTTGGACAGCCCTAGTAATATTAGTTTAGGACAACGGCATTCCTTTTCATTTTGTGTGGCTACTGTTGCTCCACATTTACTAAAAGATATCCTGCATATTTTTGAACTAGTAAATGATGTGTCTAACTCGGTTGCATTGTTATGGCCAAATGGAACCTCCAAGTAACTTTAGTATGCAGAGATCCAAAGCTGTGCCAGATTTTCATGACTTGATTTTTAGAGCGAGCACTGCCTTTAATACATAAGAAAGCAACAAACAACTGTATCTTGTACTGGGTTAAGAGGCACTTTTTGCAAGTACTTCTGAAAGTAAGGCTGCGGCAGCTACAAAACGAAAATCCTCCATGTAGTATTCCCCTTTAGATCTATGGAAAGTGCTTCGACTCCCAACAAAGGTCAAATACTAGCTTAAAAACATGAGACGCAAGCAGAAGAGGAAATGGAAATCACTGTGTCTTCTCCTCTCATACACATTGTGCTGCTTTCAGAGCTTATTCATGAACGAAAAAATAATCTGAAGGAGCATCTGACAAAATGACAGTATGGTATTCCTGAACGATTGTTTCAAAGAGTGTCAGGAAACCTGTGGTAATGGCAAAGTCAGCCCTGATCTGCGGCATTCTTCCAAATGTGAAGCACCAGATAAAGGGAGTAAAGGCTAGGAGGCACAGCTAGAAACTGAAAAGACATTTATGTGCATCAGTTCTGTAATTTTGTATTTGTTTCTCGAGCAAGTGCTTCCCTATGATTCACATTACTATATACATTGGAAATTAATGCGTGGTGTAGCTCCTTAGCTCATGGCACGGTTTATAGCTGTCTGTTTAAGAAACCTTTATAGTCAGGCACAAATTTCAGCATATTGGTGATCTAAGAAGTCATTTAAAAATCAACTGAAGATCAAGAGTGGCATTTTAAGCAACTGAATAGGAATGTAGAAATGTACAGTGCTCTTTTTCACCTAAAAGAAGATAATCTGACTCAGATTGCCTCAGAAGACTTACAACTTTGCTGACATCTCTCCTACTAATATAATTTTGAGGGAAAGGACCTGTTATACGAACTGCTAGTATCTTCTCAAGTTTCCTGGGAAGCGCACTTTTTAAGGATTGCGTAGTCTTTAAACAGATGTCACAGGTCAGCACCTTCATAAATTAAATTCAGTCAGAATCAGTGTCCAGTTTCCTTTTCTCTTTATTATTTTGCCCTGAAACTTACCTTTTCCTTATTAACTTAAGCCTAATAATGAATTTAAAGAAAACACGCAGCAAGAGCATTTTAATGTCACTGTATCAGAGGGGATTGCTTTCCAGTTCTTTTTTTTTTTGCATGGAAAAAACCAGAAATCTGCACATTGAAGTAAACTTTATCTCATCCTCTGTGCCTGAGGGAAGAAGCCTTGATGCCAGAGATTACCGTAATTTGTGAGAAGAAAGAGAATACCAGGTCCTACCTCTCCCCCTCTTACCCCCCACCCCGTATTCCACACACATTGTATTTTGCTCTGTGAAAGTGTTTATCGATGACTGACACCACAGGAGTACAGCAAAGCTTTCTGCGTTAAAAAGGAGAGAAGTCCAGAGATGGACGGGATGTTTCAACAAGGACAGCCTCAGCAGAACTGACAGACGCATACTTGCTTCACAGTAACTAATATTAGCTGAAGAATGGAGTTGGGGCCTGCTGCTGAGAGGATTTTGCCTTAAATACTCCTTATCTGTGTGCTCAGTCCAAGCAAAGCAGTCGTACAGATGTATTTCTGACCGGTCAAGTGCAGTTGTGGCAGGATCTGTATTTGAGATGCTGGTTTAGATTGTGACTAATTGTGTTAAAATGATGGAGAAACTCGAGGTACACAAGGCCTAAGGGAGCCAAGTGAAACAGCCAAAATGAAACCTGAGCACATGTAAATAGCGTCTGGCCTGAGAGTATCTTACAAGTGTAACAACAGAAAAATCAAAAAAGTTCAAGGAAGCTTTTAAATGAAACTAAACGCACGTGGGCCAATGTGTAAGTTTTGCTCTAAGTGACATACAGGTATAACATGAGATTATGAGAATCCCTAAGGGAGAACACTGCTTCCCGTAATACTACAAAACTATAAAAACAGAGAAGACTTTGTAGCATATTGTTTCCTCTCCCAGCAAAGAGAAAGTCCTACAATATAAAAGGGACTGGCAATCACAAAGAAACCTATTCACACAGTATTTCAACCACGTGCAGATGAAAGATCTGCTCCAGATACTAAACTCAGTCCCACAGTCTGTGGATTACTAAAGATATTATGCTCATTGGAAATCGTTGATGCCAGACAGCAAAAGTCTCATTTGAGAGCTTACTCATAATGATCTGACAGAAACCTATCGGAAGAAGCTTTTTAGTTGGATAACAGACAAGCAAGAGGCACGGCATAGGACTGAGGCAATAGGCAACTCCTACAGCCATGTCAGTCACTGTGTGTACATCTATCATGATTGATCCAGTCACTGAAATAAATTGTGTTCCTTGTTGTTGATGGAACACACCTGCACATAAACATGGAAGAACGGATATTTTCCAGCCTTTAAAAATTGTTTGAGTCTAGAGCCGTAAAAAGTGTTCAGGAAAGATTTGATTTGGCTCTCATTTTAGGTGAGCTCAATTACCATCCTGTTGCCTAGAACACCTGAAAATAAAGTATTTTTCGTAAGAGGAAGGGTTCCTTCCCACCCTTTCCAGTTTCAGCTAAGATTGTGCTAAAACATAATCCCGTTTCTGCCTCTCTATTTTTATCCCAGGACCCAGCAGCTGATGAACCATGCCAGGCTTTAATTCTTCAGAGCTGGCTGATGCAGGAATCCAGAGGGCCTGAATTCAAGCCTGATTTGAACAGGCCATTGCATCTTTAGTTTTTGCTTGAGTCAATTAGCACCCAATATCAATTTGTGCAAATTCCCACTCTGCAACTTTTCCAGGCCTCTTATGCAAATCAGGCCTGGAAGCAAACAAGTGAATGACCCCGAAGGCTGGTACGGGGCTGGGCACCATTGTTCTCAGGCCATGCATTTCAGTGCTCCATTTGTTCATGTAGGAACACCAAAAAAAAATGACAAGCCACAAAGATAACTATCTCCCCAGGCTTAATTATTGTACCCTTTGTCCTGTTCTTGCCAGTGTAGAAAAAGAGGCATTCATGGTCCTCTCACTAGATTGAGATTCACTGGGTTGTTTTTCACTGTTCTTGTAAATATAAAGGAAGAAGACTGTTGCTTTTGTAGAAGGAGAAGAGGTTTTGAAGCCAAATACATTTTGTAGTGACAAATTGTGCCATGAAATCAGAAATCTTTTGGTAACATTATCCTGGTGATCTGGAAAATTACTTAAAAGTGTAGCACATTTAGAAGCTGAATCAGGGCCTCTCAAATAAAGATTTGGTCATGGAAAAATCAGTTGGATCACACCTGTACTCATCTGTTAATTTAAAACTATTTGAGTAAAATTGGGCTCCAGCTGCAAAACTCAGGTATATTTCCAACACCCTAGCTGTTCAAGGATGCGTTCTTGGGTTTGGTTTTGGTGTACTTCATGGGAGTCTATTCTTCATCAGACTAGTAAAATATCCTGGGTTTAGAAGAGCTAATATTGCAGAATGAAGTCATGACTGAAAGTGAGGGCAGAGAAAGGAAAAGCAGGATAATGATGAATTTAGAAAAACCATCATTTTAATATAGCTCAAAATTCGGTTTAAATTGGATACAAGACCTGGGAGACTTCTTACATCTCCAGGGCTCCCAGCCCTGTCAGCTCTGGCTGTTGTCAGATTGGGCTGGAAGAAACTGAGGTTTGGTATAATGTTGTTTGATACTCTTTTTTTATTATTTCACTACATGTATTCAATAGTTGTGTGTAATATTACGACTGAATGTTCATAATATGCTGTAAAACAGCTGCAGAAATATTTTTCTCTTTAAAGGATTATGACTACCTCTTTCTTAAGGCCTTCTTAGTTAGCTAGTTTTTCAAAGATCAAAATGTGTCCTAATTATAATGTTATGAAACCACAAATCAAACCCTGGTACAAATTTATGGAGCCCTCCTCAAGGGTATTACATTATATTTGTATGCAGGGAATAATAAGTGGAAGTGAAAGGAAGATTTGGAGTGATTAATTTGATATTATGGAATTCTTGACTTGTGTTGTATCCATACTTATCTTGAAGACATTAATTCTACACTTTGAAAGTATTTGGTCTGGGAGATACTGAGCTGAAAAATACTTAGCAGCTTCAGTAAGAATTAAAGCTAGCAACCAAAATTTCTCCAAGGTGTACCTGTCTTTACATTCACTTATGGGGGGACTGTGAATAAGAGCACCATCTAGTGAGAATCAATAATATGTCAGTATCATGAAAAGGTGATTATTCAGTCTGGTCATAAAGGCATACTGCTAATTCACTTAGTAAAGGGATTTGGAGGCTTGAAAGGAAACAGTGTTCTAGTTGTGATTTCCAGTTCAGTTTAATAACTAGGATCTTCCCCTAGATATTCCTAAACATGCACAACACAACTAAAGGCTAAGTTTGGCTGACAGGATGGGTACCATGAGATAACGCTTTAAAATGAACATTTTGTTTCATAAACCAGTGTTGTAATTTTATCACATGTTATTGTAACAAAGCCCTCCAAGTTTGTGAACGGCTCACTTTATATTGATCAGCATGACATACTCATTCCACTGACTGAGGATTTAGGTGAAACCATTCTAATTTTCTAGGTATCACGTTTTTTGGAAAGCAGAAAATTCTGAAACTTTGGACTTTTTTCAGCCGCTCCCCAGTAAGGATCTTCGGCATTAAATAGTAGTATATGTTAGGATTTGCTTAAAACATCCATGCTTAATTATAGTTTTTTTCTGATTTGAAGAATTCTATAAGTGGGTCTTACACTATCCATTCTGCAAGTATTATTTCGGTGTGCGGGAAGATCATTATGAATATATGATAATACATAAAGCTATTTATCCCTTTCAGATTATTTCCATATGCATCCCCTGTAATTAAATTAGTGGCTTATGGCAGCCAGTCTTTGAAGTGATCTCTGCAAAATAGGAAAATGTAATTTGTGGAACAAAATGCTGATCAGTCTATTCCAGCCACATCTGTTAAGCTGTAGTAGTTCAGAGATTTCTGTGATGAGAGAGTTCATGCAAAGCAGAAAGTTTCCTGGATTTCTTTCAGTCCAAGGGAAGTTCACTGGTAGTGACTGGCACTATTCTAACCAAGTAACAAGGTTTGAAGTCTGAGGCATTGTTTGCTCACAATTTTCACTGAATTCACTGAAACTGATGCTTAAGTAAGTAGCTGTACTTGCGTATTTAAATAAAAGTACTACCGAGAGAATGATAAGAGAAAGCAGAGCAAGAATTTCTGGCAGAGAAGACAAGGATTTAGAGAGATAAAGAGAGAGACAATCTCTTCAGGAGCACCAGTGGTGGTGGTTGAGCAAAGCTAATAAAACTTGTGACCCGATTCCCCTTGATTGCAGTACACCTTCGAAACACCTGATATTATACAGGTATAGACAACCATTATAATGACCATTGCACAATTCTCCATGTGGAAGAAAAGCAGGTTTTTTGCAGGACCCTTAGAGCCTTTCCAAAGTGCTATCAGTTAAACTGTTAAAGGTGCATCTACAACAAGATGAGTGTGCCAACACAAGGAGTTGCTGTCTGACGTGTCCAGCCACAGCTGTGCCTGCCGCAGAGGTTGTCCCCCACAGCTGCTTGGCACTCCTCTCTCTTTCCTCCTCCCTGCCCTGGAGGTTTCTACACTTCAAATCTTACAGATGAGCTGCTCGTGTGATTGTTCCCTGAGCTCTCAGGCAAAATGAGGTGAGTTAGCAAAGCCCTAATATCGAAGTTGTTTAAGAAATAGCTGCTCATTACAACCAAGACAAGCCAGTCTATTTGCAGAGTTGAAGAAAGCACGAGGGCAGTTACAAGTGGTCCCTTCAACCAGTAAACATTTGCAACTGAGAGATATATCCACAGTCTAATCAGCTTACGCTAATACACTATCAGTCCTTTAATAAATGGCCTCTAGTTTCTAGTAATGCCTGTCTAGTACCTTTTCTTAGCAATCATTTCACTCTCTTATAAATAAGCAAACTGAAATGTCTTCAACTCAAGTGACTATCTTTGTCCTTACAAAGACTTCCAAGGCAGCTTGGAAATGAAATGTACAGTTACCAAATAACTTGAAAAAAGTTACATTATTTAACAGTGTTATTGGAATACTCCGAAGTCTAAGGTTTTTTGAAGGGAATGAGACTTCCGCTAGACACAGAAAATTGTAGTAAGTAGATCGCTAGCAAAAACTGCTACACCCTTCCCGATGAGGATTTTTCTTCATGAGATCTGCTTCTAATTAAATAACTGCACTATATTATACATACTAAGGCCCAGTCCTTTGCCCTTTGAAGTCAATGGCAAAGCTCCCATTGAGTTCATGGGAAAAAATGTAACTCCTTTGTTAAGGCTTCCTTTATAGCAATTTGAACTGTTACGTTTATAAAACAAAGATACAGCTTTGTCACCTTTGCCTGCAGACAACAAGCAGTTCCTGATACTCCTTGTATTAGGCAGAGAGTACTGGGAAGGGGGAATGTGGTCTTATTAAATTATGTTCCACTGTCCTTCTGTTTGTTTTTCTTTCTGTTACTATAAAGCGCCACAATGGACACATGATTGTCTTGCATTATCTTTATTTTAGAAACTTGCTTGAAATTCAATACTGTAGCAATTTATGCCAGACGTGGCATGTTTATGCTATAGAGAACACATGAAATGAAACCAGCAGTATAGAAAACCATAGCTTACCTACTTTCTTCATAGTTTTGACCCATCACCAGTTCATCTGCTAATGAATTGTAATATAAAACATGCTTACAAAAAACAAAGCATCCAACTTCCTAAATAGGACCATATTTCTAAAATATACTTAAAAAAGGCAAGTTTACAAACTAATGATTCTACAGCTAAGCAGTCCAGGATGACATAACTCTTTTGAAGCAAAAGGTTACCCACGCATTTGATGCCCCATCCCAGATGTAGGAAGGAGATATCAAACAAAGAAGGAAACTTAAAGGATTCAAAATGCATTTCTGTGGAAGTAGAAAGAAGACTTTTAGACGGTGTTTCCATGCTAAACAAGAAAAGACAATTCTGTGCTGTGCCCGGGAGTGCAGCACATGATAGAGAGCTCAGGGTGTAAGCCCATTGGCTCTGGCGAGCTTACAGCTAGGTTTTTGTTATAATTTACCTTCCACATCAGCAACAAATAAAGCAGCCACTTCTTCACTGTTCTTAGCACCCCACTGAGTGCAAGGTGCTGAGGTGTTTTGAAAATTTTGGCTTTCATGCTCACCACTGTATTACATTGGCAGGTAACCAAAAATGAGCACTTTGATTTTGGTGCAAGCTGAAGTGTTTTAGTCTAAATGTGCATTAGTCTCATCCTAACATCCACACTGACTATGGACTACAGATTCTAATGAAATGGGACAGATGGGAAAAATTACAGAAAAGGAAAAAGAAATCCACTGTGTAACTTGTGTACATTAGGTCTGAAATTTAAAACCTTCAAGCTGATATCCAGGGTTTTTTTTACTGCCAGTTTCATTCCAGCCAACGAACAGTGCTCATAAGTACTGGTTGCAATCTAAATGTTATCATTTTTGTCCACAGTTAATTCCATGCACAGAATTTTCCTCTTAAACTTGAAGCTATCTCTGCAAATCAGTCTCATTTTGTGGAGTGCTAAGCATTTAACCCATGAAATATGGTCCCTTACAGTGATTTCTACTCTAAATATTTCTGTTGTAAATATGAAGAACACTGGGTTCTGTATTTGGAAGGAAGCCCTTCCATGATAGGCATAAATTGCTAGCTGTATCCTCTCAAAAAATCTGACACAATCCTAAAGGGCTTTGTAAACAACATTTCCTGTTGTGATATTTTAATGTGAACTTGGCCAAAAGTCTTACTATTACATTCACATTCACAATAAGAATGCAATGGCAGAAAATACAGAACAATGGAATATAATAATGTCATGCAGTGTATTTTAAATGGTTCCAGCAAAGAAACTAAAAAAATGAAGCAAAACTCTATACAAAGCAGCTAATCTAATTTAGTAGGAGTACACTGTTTGGTTTTTTTAGTTTGTTTAGCTTAAATCAATGTGACTTATGTTGTTCATTCTATTCCATTGAAAAGTCTCCTAGCATGGCAGTTGGAAAAGTATATATTGGAAACAAGCACGAACGAATACTACCATGTATCCAAAGCATGCTTGTAGTTGCCTAAATACTGTGGAAAGCATGCCAAAACCAGCTTGGTATGTAGTTCTGTATATCCAAAACAGGGTATACAATCATGTGCCAGTTTGGCCTGCAGTTTTTAAACAACTGGATGAGAGTTTAGTACTAAACATTTCCACTGGCACAATAGCTGGAACGCAAAAGCTTGAAACTAGAAAACGCAGACCCCTAACCTTTGGAAGTACATATAAACCTTTGCTGGTAAAGGTGTATGAATTTTTTTTCCTCGTTATTTTTCTAACTAGCAATGGCGGATTTTCAGGAACAGAGTTATTTAGCAGTGGTCTATTTTAGTTAGATTTTGGGAACTTTAATTTTTTCCTTTGTTTTGCAAAATAAATTAACCTAACCTCTATAAAGCCCATCTTCTTCCCAGTTTGTCAATGGAAGTTTTGTCATTTACTTAAATAGAAGCTGAACTATGTCATCTAAACATGTGCAAAAATGTCCTGGTTATTAAATTGGGTCAAGGCTCGTAATGGAGTCAAAATCCTCTCCAGAAAAGATAGAAAAAACCCACAATTTTCCACATAACTCCTTATGTGAAAGAATATGTAAATATGCCGTACAGGGTTTCTGAATATCAGCCGGTATTTGCTGAACCGGCTGTGTCAGATGGTCTGAAGAGTGAATTTGAGAATAAGAGTTTGTCCAGGCTGCAAAAACAAACTATGTTTGGAAATGTATTAGCTAGCAAATTTAAACAAACAGTATTAAATACACTCCAAGTAAGGCAAGTTGTGTTTAAAATCATGTGGGTTAACTCTAAACTCCCCTCCTTGGTGCCAAAGTTCAACTAGCACGTTTTAAACATGGCTTGTTCTGTCTACATTAGCATGAAGTTGTATGCCAATTCTGTTTAAAACGTCAATTGATACAAATAAGGAACTATCAGCAGGGTCATGTTAGCTC
The DNA here is from genome assembly GCA_013398915.1 of Dromas ardeola. Taxonomy (NCBI): domain Eukaryota; kingdom Metazoa; phylum Chordata; class Aves; order Charadriiformes; family Dromadidae; genus Dromas; species Dromas ardeola. The sequence continues at coordinate 622,128 of VYZM01014754.1, forward strand.
AGTACTGAGCCTTTACAGCATGCTGAGCATCTTCATTTCAAACACAGTAGCGTATAGTAAGATCCTACTTGACTGTGCATTAACGAGTATATTTTCAGAAGCAGCCAGCATCAGAGCACCAACTCCAGCTCCAAGATGACTTGGAGTCATCTGGAGATGATCTGAAACACAGAGGAGTCTCTTACCTTCATCTTACTGGGAGGATGGTGCTCCTAGGCCATCAGTGCAGAGGGAAGCAGGGGGGGCAAAAAACCACTGATGGTTTTTACTCGTCTGTGTGACTTAGCACTGAAATGAACTAGGAGCACAGGTACAACACAGCTATATTTATCGTGTCTCAGCTAGAATGTAGTGACCAGAATCTCAGTTTTTCCTAACCTAGATTTTCTGCCTGGAAATGTCAGCATTTGCCAATGGTAACAATGTAAGAGAATGACAGGAACTTGAAAAAGTTTCCTTGAACCCAGCAGCTTTGATGCACTTTGTGGATGGAACAACTGCGTGCTAACGTACCTCTCATATATGTGACAGTGACATGCTTTGTCTTACCTCGGGATCAAAAGCACAACTGTGCTACCATGTCTTATCCTTCATTTTTTTTCTACTAGACTAAGTGTAAAGGTCAACTTGATGAGAGACACTTGGGGTTGCTCTGCATGTGTCAAGTATTTCAGATAAATGCAGGGAGAAAGTCAAGCTACCACAACAGAGCCCACCTCTGTATACATCCAGCATTAAGTAATCATATTCAGACATCGGCTTTTCGCACTGTTTGTTCAGGTTGTTCCCAAGTCTTTGAGTTTCGCTTTCAGTTTCAGGTTCCAATGAATCCAAAATGATGAAACTGAGACTTGAATTGAAATCCGAGCATTTTGATGGACAAGTGCACAAGTCTAAAATGACCAGGCAGCCGGTTGTCACATGTCGTCACTGAGCCAAAGGTAAAACTACTATTTGTGCAGAAGCAGCAGAAGCTATTTCAGAAATTGGCAAAATAGTCACAAACTGAGTAAGTTCGGCATGAAGCCTACTTGAGGCCATTGGATTTGAACCCTGAATTACCAAAGTATTTCATAGGATTAATTAGGACTATAGTTAACACAAGACGACGGAAAATTGCATGATATTTGGCATGGTTGGACATAAGAAAACGTTAGTAGTAGAGCAAAGATTTTCAGGGTGCAAAATCACATTGTTAAGAATTTTAAAATATCCATTAAGTTCTTTCAAATAACTTGACGTTTTAGAGCATGGGCATTATAATTGTAGTTATGCACTGGTAAACTGGTGGGGTAGAAATTACAGGAAGAAAAATGTTACTATTTTATTTTTCTAAAAATTTAGTTGAAAAAAGTTGCTGAAAAAGTACATAAAATCTGTCAGCACTAAAAGAAAAATCACTGTGTGTTTCTCCATATGCAATTAGATATTCTGCCGCTGATGAATCAGGGAGAGATCAGGACGAATGCTCTCATAGATATAAAATATGACAACATGATCACCTTTGAAAATATCTTTCTTGCTGAGGTTTATTATGTAGAAATATCTCTGTATATACTTCACATAGGCCATGGAACTTACCGCCCTTGAATACTAGAACTATTTGCGTAAGTTCCCAAACTTAAATTAGCAAGACTTTGACAGATACAAAGAATGAGTTCATCAAATTGCTGTTTGGTGTAGGTAACAAATATGCTGAGAATCATGTACCTCTATTGCAACCAGATAATTTAATGGCGTTACATCATGGTTGAATTATAAATCTAAATCATCTATAGGACAACTCCAGTAAATTACCCGTTGCAAAAGAGATGCTTCTTAAAGGATATAGCTTTATTATGTATACATATATATAATGTGCGTGTGTGTATGTGTGTATATATATATACATAGCTGGTATTGTTAAGTATTAGTGGAAGAACTCAGAGTACTTTCTTTCAAATGCTAGTCCAGAAAATCATCCATTATTCTGTACATACAGTTTTTATATATTTTAAATTAAAAACTGCAAAGAAATTTACAAGGAAAAAAAATTATGATATCCATAAGCAAAAGCATTCTTTCATATAGCTCACAGTGGAAACAGAAAGGACATCACGTGTCTCTTTGCGCTTATATATCTTGAATTCTTAGCCATCTAGGGTCACTGTTGTACTGAGATTTCCCGTCTCCTGCTTTGGGAAAGCTTCCTACGGTGCAATAGTGACATGGTTTAGCGTCTTGGTGCATACACAGCACACCTGATACAACCACTGTTTTCCTTAGCTTTACACTCACAATTATCTTTTTTATGAAAAATAACATTCATTTGTTAGATATCTTTCCTAGCACAAGATTTATTTTGACACAGTATTTAAAATAGGGTTTTTTTAAGGTCATTATGGTTTGTGTGGACAGTATATACAATATGCAAATTCTTTTTAACCGAAAAGAAATTTTTATGAAGTATTTACAACATTAGTGGACATAACAAAGTAAGTCAATGTACGGAGCCAGGGTTGGGAGTAGGAGGGATGTTAAACAGCTTATGTGCCTCTACAGAAAACAAGTCAAATGTTTTCAAAACTTACACTTTGAATAAGGGTTAAAAATGGACGAACAAAATTTTACTTTTAAAAAAATTAATTTCTTGCAATCTCACGTCTGACAAATTACTGAAATGTCTTGAATCTAATTAAATGGTTGTAAAATTATTTGCTGATGAAAATTGCCTATTTTATGTGCCGGTGAGAAAAAATACCAAGATATTTCTTGGGAAGGCAAAAGGTTTGTCTCTAGCTCTCTGTTAACACTTTGCATGATAATGGAGGACAATACTTTATACCACAGGAAAAACTCTCACTGATTTTAGCAGGAATGCTACTTGCATATATGCTTTAAGAGCTAAGCAACAAACAATGGGGGGAGGATTTACATAATTTTTGATAAATGTAATAAAACAATATTTTAAAAGGCATAAAACAAACTGGGAAAAGTTGCTTGTGGACGTGAAGTGCAGTGACTTCTTTCATTAGCTTTAAAAACAGTATGTTTCCTTTATCAAAAGGGTAGATAAATGTGAATTTGGATTTTTGTATCCTGCCGCATTTTCATGGATTATCTCATTTCCCTCCATTTCACATCCCTCTCCCCTTTAGATCTGTATCACAACCACTGCGCTGGTCCTGATGGGGGGCCTGAGTGCACTTCCCTCTGCAGCAGTCCAGGGGTACACTGTGCTCAGGTGGTGTCGGTAGCCAGGCGAGTGACCCCTCTGCAGCTTTCCCAGCTCCAGCTGGGAGCTGAGCCACCGAAACCAGAAATACACTTTGGACAAAATCTCAGTTGGTATAAATTGGCAATGACCCACTGGTTCCATGGAGCTATATTAGTATGCACCAGTGAAGAAGCTGAACCTTGAACTGAAAAAAAAAAACTAAAACCAAACAATTTTTTTTGTGTTTAGGAAACACAACCTTTGGATTTTGGAGCCAGCAGGAAAATTACTATGCATTAGTTAGGTAATTCTTTATTCTTTCATGAGGTATTAGATTCAGTTTTCATGGATAACAGAATAAAAGCTGAAAGCATTGCCTCTCCCCAAAAAGGATGACACACAGTGTAGCTGCAGAACCCCCGGCTCGCCGTGCCTCAACCTGACAGTGGTGCCTGAGCTGGAGACGCAGGTCTGGGCACCTCAGAGGGAGCCCAGGCTCCCCGGGGAGGAGGGCGCAGACGCCGACAGCATGAGTCCCAAAGCAAGCGGTGGCCTGTCAACTCTAAGTTTCAGGTTTTCAGCCAGATACTAGTGTCCATTTTCAAATCACACCGATCCTGGCCAACTCTTAAGTGTGGAGAAATGAATGATCTGGAACTCATAAGGCACCCAAGTCCACCATGCGTATAACACTTATGTATGCTGATACACACATCCTCTTACAAAGGGGGTTCTGAAGTATTGTATTACGTGGCCTTTTGATTGGGTTCATTTGCAAGAAAAACAAACTCATGTTTCTTTGAATTTTTTTCTAAAAACACATATTTTTCAAATTTAGATATATTTTACTGGTTGGTTTTCTATTAGATACAAGGCACAACTCTTACCATGTAGCTAGTTCTCAAGTCCCAAATTTTAGTGGTAAAGCAGAACCTAGATTTAAGTGCCACAATTTAGGATGTGAATATGAAAAAAAAAAATTGTATAGCCCATTTTTATCAGGAAAACTAAAGCTTAATCAGAATCTTGTGTTCAAACTACTGCGCTTTTTACTTTTGGTTTTATGTAATCAAGGCCACTTGCCTTTTGCCGTTACTTACAATTTTTTAAGTTCTAGCTACAAGTTTTCACTAGATGGCAGGGTTCCACTGTCATCTATTATCAGTGGCTTTACTTGCAAAGCAACAGTTGCCCATCGGTAGGAAAAAAAATTTAAACGTTCAAACTTTGCAAAATATAAAAACAAACAAAAAAACTCAACAGTAATGAGAAAAATTATACATACACTCAATAAATCATAGCTCTATTACTGAATATGGTTAATAATATGGGCTGGAAATAATTGAAAATAGTAGTGAAAGATGTTCTTTTCCTGACAGAGGAACTAAAAGGACCTTCTTTTATAAAATGAGGTAGGCGTACTGTTTCTGCTATTTATGAAAAAGTTAACTGATGCAGTAAATTAAATTTAACTAATTAATATATTGTCAGCTTAAGAAAGTTAGAGCTTAAATAGCTTAACTGACGATCTAAAATACTATATAAAGTACAAAAAACTTAACACTTAATGTACTGGATTACCAAGATACTGAAAGGTGATGAGATACATTTTAATCTCTCTCCCTCAATTTAACGAGGCAGAATTGATTGTATGATGATCAGTCCCAGTATCCTTTCAGCCAGTGGTGTTTTGCGGACCTCAGAGCTCTGGACAAAATGTGTCCCTCTTGCCTAAGAGAAGAGAATGCAGCTCCATACACTTATATAAACCTTAATAACTGGGACAAGTCTTCATTGTTGCACCAGGGGAGAAGCTGTTGCAATGAAGTGATCGCTGATTTTTAACAAAACTACTTTTTAACTATTGTTTTTGCAACTTGGAGTTACCAATTCTTATTTTTTATTTATTCTGAATTTCTACTGTCTGTTTTGCTTTCATTTTAGACGCGAAGATAATTTATGAAGTGTTCAGTAATTTGCAGTGTTGCTCATGAAATATAAGAGGGAATGTTTGGCATCTATTAAAGCTGCTTCTAAGACTGGATAACTTTCCAAAACCAGAGATAACTCCCTGTAATGCTTTCCAGGATTCCCAAAATAGTAAGAACATTTTCTCATGATAAAGCTGTATTTATTCTATGCCTAGAGTAGAAAAAGTATCATAAATAGACGACTGAAACAGCATTTCCCAATATGAGATTCAGTTTTGGGATATGCCGAGTGCATTCAAAAACATACAGCGAATCAAAGAGGAGCTGAAAAGCATACATCATTTCACAAGTTCAAACCTTTAACATTTAAGAAAACGTTTGCAATATTTGCAAGCTACCAAAAAGTAATAATTCCTTTTTATTGAAACAAACGTAATCAGCACCTGTAGAATCTCTGCAAAACATATTAGCAAATTCGAACAAGCATCACACCGACCATTTCACTGGAAGCAGCATATACTTAAACAAACTATTCTCTTCACTCGTGTTCACAAAACACCGATAACATCTTTCTCTCATGATCCTACCTTGGCGATTTGCAAAGGCTGCTTTTGCTCCTTGCCACCTTGCAATCTAAAGCCCCAAGGCGCCCCTCCACTCATAGCAATGCAGAGATAATCCCCTGTGCCCATTTTCCTGGTGCAGTTAGGCAGCATTCATTTACAGAAGAACACGAAAAATTTGTCTTGCAGATGTTCAGCGAGCTGGAGATTTGGCTGCCAGGCAGAGCTGGAGACCCAGAGCACCACACTGTTGCTGCTGCTGTGTACTGCACTGGCGAATGTAGTCATTCAGAAGAACGTAAGAGCTCCCTCGGTTCAAGGGCACAGCCCACTCTTTCGTCAGATTTCTACGCTCAGCCCACCTTCAAAGGCAAGTAAGTTACGTTGAGGAAATGCACACAAAGAGACTCGGCCGTGAGGCAGAAGAGGGTGTATTTAAACATGACTCTTGTGACAGCTAAATCAAAACAACAGCAAAAAGAAGTGTACATTTCCCAGTGACAATTTAGGATGTAAGTTTACTTTAGTAAATGGTGCCAGATGTTTTAAACCTAATTTACCCATTTTTTTGCATTCATACTCCAAACAAAGAAGAAAGCAGAATCATGTACATCCTCTGAATAACTGATACACTTAGGTTGAACTAGGTTTATGATTTTCCTCTCTACCCCACATGCACTTTCGGCAGTACTGCAAGTATGCAAAAAAAAAAAAAAAGGGAAGAAGAAAAACTTTATAATTTCCTTGTCTTGGAATTGTTTCTTTTGCTGGTTCTCTGTAACCTCGATATTGTTTAATGTGCACTGCTATTTAGCAATGACCTGAATTATTATTGGACCCTAATGATACCTGTTCTTACGCAGCCTGTTGCCTTTCCTACCAGAGAGAGGAAGAGGATTAGTGGAATGACGTGTCAGATCTCTCTACTGATGCTATCAATGGATGATTTGCATTGTGTCATTAAAGGGGAACCTTGCTATAAGCACGAAAAAAAATAAAGATTCAGTGGGAACTTAATTTTCCAGTGCATTACAAGACCTGGGTTCAATTCCGTTCCCCATTGCTGACCTGGGGTAATGAGGACTGTAAACTGAGCTCCTGCAGGTCCAGTTGGGGTGGTTTTAGAGGTCACTGTTCTTCAGCAAGGGATGAATATTCCTCTAGCTGAGTGTTAACAACTGGCAGCGTAAGCACTCCTACCCACCTCAGCAGAAAGTCGGTGAGCTTGGCTTAAATCACGCTGCATTTTGAACTAAGCTGGTTCTAAAGGAGAGTGTTCAGCAGGTGGGCAGAAAGATCTTTAACAGCTAGACTAGTTTCTGAAACAAACACCTCTTGCTTCGAGACCCAGGTTGCTGGGGGTTGATGTCAGACTCCCACAGCCTAAGTTCCACCAAGGTCCCTGAATGAAGTGTTTTCAGTTGGCTGGTTCTAGGTCTTCAGAGATGTCAGGGCAACAGGAAACACTCAGCATTTAAGTTACACGACTGGAGCTAGTAATTGTTGAGGCTTTAAGCCTGTGTGTCTGTCAACGTAAAGTCCCTGGAGTGATGCTTTTTTACACGAAGCAATGTTATTTAAAGAACATTAGGCAAAATATCAAGGTAGAGACAGGATCTTCTGTTAAACTGAAATATTAGGGCTGGAAAAAGTAGACAGGCTTTTAGGTGCTTGAGCCCTTCATCAGGCCTCTGAGGGCACTAAGGTAACCCAAAGGCTGAGTGGAGACAAGCCCCTTGATCAGACAGAGGAAAATGTCGACCTCTAAATATCAGGACTTAATAGGAGGAAGAGTACTAGCTTTATTTACTACAAGTCAGAGGCTCTGAAGAAGCAAAACAAGAACAGCTTGCCATATAATTAAATACTTAAGAAACACACTATCAGAGAAGCCATACGCAAAAAGGGAATGGTCTTTAAAGGAACTTTGCTAGACAGCCTCTGAGTGAAGTCGCCTCATTTAAAATAACTCAGTTCAAGGTGGCTAACTGCTTCTTACTATATTGTGCAATGTTGATTTGTTGCTATAGCAGACAGTTTTTTAGTCTTTCCCAAAAAGAATCTTGTTTTAGACAAAATTCTCTCCCTTTTGCTTCATGATGCACATTTTTATAGATACTTTTATGACAATAAAATTCTTAAGAATATGGCTGGAAAAAATACCTTATGACACTCTGGTAAATAATAAAGTAAAAAAATTTAAGCAAAATTAATCACATAATTATCAGCCCTTCAAATGTTATAGATTTATGGTTAAATTTTTATGTTTAATTACTGTTAGGGTGTTTTGAGCTTGTATTAGGCTCTCTTTTATCATTTTGGTAAAAAGGAATAATCAAATCTGATCTCTGTTTCTGAACTTCTTCATATACTTATTCTAGAAAACACACTAATGAGAAACCCCTCTGCATTTGGACGGTCATATATATTTGATGGGAATTTGTACTAGATACAGAAGCTTCTGTCTCCTTCAACCATGTAACAGAACTGTGTAAAATGATAAAACAGAACAATCTTATTAGTCATTGCTCAGCTGAAAAAACAACCAGTCAGAACACCAGGATCTGTTTAATTTTGTTCTATGACACAGATGAAATGTCTCTGTACAACTGCTGAAGTATCAGTAGTTGGTGTTCCTTGAAGTTAATTCTCTACCACCTATTTGATGTCTTAAGGCAAAAAAGCAGAGGGAAGCATTTTAAATTTGATTGTGTCATACCAAAAGACATAGAAAAATCATGCCAGTGGTTTTGGCTAAAGTCACTGTGTAAAACATTGGAGAAATTTCTCTTAAAAGCAAAATTAACAGTTGTCTACAACATTGTGAGCTAGGTTTTTGGATCCTTAAAGTCGAATACTTTACTGTTTGTTTAATGTTCTACTGGCTTCTAATCTGTGAAATCTACATGGCGCTCTAGAAGTTAAATCATCTTGTGGAAGCAATGGCAACAATAGATAACATCACTGGTGCTTTTAGATCTCTGCTCTCCAAAGAAATATTTTTTTTCTGCTGAGTTTGTATATATATTGTGTAGTACTAATTACTCCAGAACAAGTTGTAAACAGAATGTAATATTTAAGAAAAAAACAAAAAACCAAACAACGCAAAACCTTTACACTAAGAGTAACCCAGTGTAATGAGAAAGTTTTGTGGACATTTAAACCTGGTACATTTAAAGTGATACAGGACTCTGCTTGGACTGGCAAGAATTGTGGTCCTGACAGTAGAACAAAGATAGGAAAAATAACTTTTTTCTAGTCAGTATGTTGAAGGGGTTTTATAACAACAATTCCAAACACTGCTGCTTTTTTTCTTCTGAGAGAGAATTTGTTGCTTGTTCCATGGTAAAAAAAACATTTGAAATCTGTAACTAAACTATTCCCATGATGGGGAGACCCAAAGCTTCCTATGTCCTAATTAACAAATAATACTCCATAGGCATTAACAACTCCCATTTGCCTTATATGACTTTCTTAAATGCTTATGCTGCAGTATGTCTTGCTTTTTAATACTAGTCTTATCTTGTTGAACATTCTCTGCATCCTTTGGGATTTCTAAATGCTGGTCAGAAACCGGACATGATGATAAAAGTGGAGTCATTCATGGGGTTTATTACATTTTGGTCTCTGTGGTCTCTATAGCATAAATGCATTGCATAAATTCTGAGATAATTTTGGAAATCCACTGAAAAATTTAAAGCTAATGACAACCGCAGCCACTTAACCACTGCCACCATCTCCATCATTTCACTGAAACCTAAAGATCCGATTCTAGGCAACAACTGATAAAAATGTTATGTCACAAACAATAACTTTATAAACTCAACAAATGACAAATGCCAGAACTCACCCAAAGCCTATCTGTGCCCAAATACACGTAAAACTTTAGCTTGAATCTGATCTTCTATGATGAGATCTGTAGGAAAAAATTTCCAGATCAAACCCCTACCTGCCCATCTGCTTTCAAGAACTGACAGTTAAAAAATCTAGCATATTAGCCTTGATGAGCTGTGATAAACTAAGAATATACTTAGACCAAAGTGAGGCCATCTACCCTAAAATGTTGTCTTTGATACATTCCAGTGGCGGAAACACCCCATTCCAGTGGGTGGAAAATGGTTGCTTAGGAAAAAGAATAAGAACATGGAAAATGCACACTACTTTCCTCAGGTGGCCTGCAGTGACTTCCACTCAAAAACTTCCTCGGCTGGATGCAGTTCCTCTGTGTACTTAGTTACGAATTTCTCTTCCATGAACCTTTCCACGTGGTTTCCTCTTGAGCTCACATAAATTTTAGTATCTATAGCTTATCGTAGGAAGTCATCCCTAACTACATTGTGACATAAAGAATCACCTTTTCTTCTTTGAATCCGGATCCTACAGATTGATTTGATGTCCCCTCCTTCTTGGATCAGAGGAAACTGTGACCAATCAATCCCCAGCCATACTTTCCAGGCACTTATTTTACAGACCTCTGACATACCCATCTCAGTCATCTTTTTCAAGGGAAGAAGAATGGAATAATTAGTCATTCTTTATGCAGAAGCTGTCTTGTACCTTCTGTTATCCTTGTTGCCTTTCTCTCCATCCTCTATAGTTCTATACCCTTTTTGAGATGGGGGCCTGGAACGCCACACAGTCTTCAGACTGCAGACAAAGTTGGGATTTATACAGTAACATGATGATACCATCTATTTTGTTCTCTAGTTGCAAGCCCCAACATTGCTAACCCCTGATTTGCTTTTCAGGTGCTGCTTAGTTGATGTTTTCATGGAACTATCTTTTAAAATCTTAAAATCTTGTCTGATGATAGTCAGTTCAAAGCTCATTGTTTTATTTGTGAATTAATGGCTTTTTCCCCAATGTGTATCACTTATACTTCTAAGCCATGTTATGGTATGGCTGCTTAGTTTTCTTAAAAGCCTTTGGTGAAGGAATTTGTTGAAAGCCTTTTGTAAATCCAAGATCAATCAGATCACCCTTATCCACGTGTTTTTTGATCCCCTCAAAGGACTGCCTTAGGTCTGTGAGGCAGGACTTCCTTTTATGAAAACCTTTTTAACTCTTCCCAGATAAGTCATATTTATCCAGATGTCCACTGTTCCATATTATAGTTTCCACCTATTTGTTTTGTATAGATATCGGGCTGACAGACTGGCCATTTTCTGAATCTGTCTTAGAACACTTTTGATAAAAAATGGCACTCTGTAATCTCAGGTAACAGTTTTAAGTAAGAGTCAGCTATTTTGGCCTTGAATTCTTTTAAAGCTCTATGTGGTCTTGCTGACCACTTAAATTTTATTTGCCTCATCTACTGTCTTGTCCATATATTTTCTTTTCTTATTGTGATAATAATTTATGATTCTGAACAGTTTTACTATGTCGATTTATGTAAAATCTAATTTAAATCAAGAAGTATGTTTGTCTTTCATTCAGCAATAAAAGAAAAGCTGTTATTTCACCTACAGTTTCCTACAGTAGTATCCTTGGTCTGTGGATTCTTGAAAAATGCAAACCTTTCCACCCATTCCTTAGTAATGAGGAAGAGAGAGAGGGAAAGGGGATATCGTGATCTCTAATTTATGGGCAACATTTTACTGCTGTAAATACCCAGATGGCTGATTTCCTCCTTTTTATGCATTTCATTTTGTTCTCCTATTTGATTTTTTCCACATAAAATCAACATAAGCTAGTTCCCTAAAAATGCCTATTTTAACAGCTTTCTAGTAGATTCCAACTGTATCATCTGTAAACAATTTAATAAACTACCCAATTTATTGTAGGATGTGATTTTAGCCAAATGGGAGAGTCAGCGGGGGCGGGGGGTGGGGGGGAG